>CP045901.1:6755671-6814823 GCA_013387185.1 Caligus rogercresseyi | reverse complement strand
ACGGAGGTCACATTTATTGCCGTGCAGCCGTTATATTCTATGACAAACTATTTTTTTGCTTTTATGAAAACAAATCATTCAATCTTTTTAAACACGATAACCTTGTGACTCTTTAAAAGTTTTCGTATATGAATGATTTAAACCAGCTAACATAAAATTTTCTGGATAAATGTGTTTTATTGCGGCATTTTAGGACTACTACCCCCCAGACAATTTCCCCCGGACTAGCACACCCCCACAATTACCCCCGGCATTTACCCCCTTCAGGCCCGGCAGCAGGCCCAAGCTTTTTTTTTTGGGGGGCCTACGCTGTTATGGGGGGGAAGCAAGTTGGCACATAATAAAATCCGGGCCCAAGTCACTCATGGGTGGGCAGGCCTCCTACGTCACTTGGTGGGCGGTCCTGGCCCCTCTCAGTCCCGCCCATCCCGCCGGGCCTGCCCCCCTTTAAGAGATAAGAAGTATTAGCAACGGTGAGTAAATGGCACGGGATGGTAAATGCCCAGGAGGGGATTTTCGGGGGGTGCTGGTCCGGGGGGAGATTGTCTGGAGTGTAGTAGTCTCGTTACGTTTTTGGGGGACCCCTATATTAGTACACATTCGCTATTGAACTCTGGTACACTTTTTCACTGCTATAATTTGTTGTTGTATAATATTTTGCCGTGGAATTTACAATATATTAATTCCGTGAAAAAAATAGTGGGCATTCCTCTGCCTTAAAAGTCCGAGAATTCCCACTGCCGGATACACCCTTTTTAACTAAAGCTGTTAACAGCTTGTGGGTATTCCTGTCATGTGTATTCACGCCTGTGGTCATTCCAGCACGTTCCCATTTTGGGATAACCCTTTTTTAAGTGTTCTCCATCGCGTCATATTCAATAAAAACAAAATTGAATTAGTTTATATTATAACTAAAGCTTAAAACAAAATATTTATTTGTAAATAAACGAAAAACTGATTTTAATACTAGTTTGAGGGCTTTGAAAAAACCGAGTTGAACAAGTTTTTGACTTATCTTTTGATAATAACAAAAATAGGGGTAAAAATTGGTATTATTACTATTTAATAACTATTTCGAGAAGCAAATATACTAAAGATTTACATTGAAGATTTTTTTTAAAATAATATTTCTATTTTATTAGACGAAAATCGACTTTTAAAATGATGTTCCCAAAAGGGGAACGTTGGCGCCTATTGGTACTCATTTTCATGCTCTACGTGTTTGCGTATAATTCTTTGTTTCCTTTCAGTTTACTTACGTTAGTACATATAACTAAAAGACAAATGTGGTTATAATTATTTTTATAATGGATGATAGAGTTGAATAGTAAGTTATTAATATTCCTAATTTATTTGATTAATTTTATGATTCAAATGACTTCGAGAATCTATTAAAATATCACCCATGACTTCCTCAGTTGTGCTATAGAGGAGATCGAAAACATCAAAAGTAAGTAAATCGAGATTGTGGTTCTAGGTATTTGCAACGAATAGTGTGCAGGGTATACCTAGTGACGAAGAAAATGGCGACGAATATCAGCATCAAGACTCCATTCTTGTTGAAGTAACTGAAGACATTTACAATTGTATGGCAACTCCTAATTAGACAAAAATAAAGTTTTGAAATCTTACCCTTGACATGATAAAAGAAAATTGTTTTCAGTCTGGTGGATTTTAAAATAAAATTTGGATGATGTGTAGCTCCGATGGATATCCATAGAATTTCGATATTTAATCCGGAAAACACAAAACCAGGAAAACAATTAGAGTGCATATTTCTGAAATGAGCGGGGTAAATATTTGCGAGCTTAGCTATTAAGGGATCATTGGGGATATTAATGTTTTAATTATTTGCATTTGATATGCCTAGACTTTATTTTTATTTTTTTATGCATCGTCAAAATTGATTTTAGAATACCAATACTTTAGATGTTATAAATACATTCTCAAAAACGGTGGTGGAATCTTTTTATTCTTCCACTCAATTTGTCGGTTGTGGGAGTATTTAAGTGTTATTCGTTGACCAACCAAAACGATAAAATGAGCCATCAACAGTTTATGAGGGATATTAACTCTGATACAACGTCGAAGTGATCGAGTGCCTCTTGGAGGTCATACTTCTAAGTCCACCAGTTATTAGACTTGACAGAATATTTTTTTTTGTAATCATGTACTCAAGAAAGGTGTGTCTTATATCAGAATAATACTATAATTCAATGTACAAAGTGTATTAAAAGATTGCACAATGCATGTAGTCCTATTTATTACAACAATTAAAAGTTCCATTGTCGATGAAAATGTTGAAAAATATATATAAAGAAAATAAAGAACAATATTACAATGTACAAAATTGTAGTACTAGAAGCGCCAACGTTCCCAAAATGGGAACATACCAAAAACATGACTTAGAATTTAGTCAGCTAAATTTCGTTTGGGGTACATTCAAATAGGTTAAAAGATGATCATATTTCAAATTTGAAGAAAATCTGATAACAATTCACGGAGCCGCGTTTAAAGGGTTAAAGTATGCAGACATATGTCAATGTGGAGCCAGAGTTGTTGTAGCTCATAGGCTATGAGAAACAATCATTCTGATATTTTTGTCCTAAAATATACAGACAGGCGCCTATGGAGATGTCGTTATTTTGGAGCTCATATGCCAGTGGTTCCCAAAGTGGGGGTTGCGACCCCTAGGGGGGGCGCGTGAAAACGAATGAATGAAAATATAATGCTGTTGACTAAATAACCTGCTAGAAAATGGACAAAAAACAAAAAAAAAGGTGAGGTTTGTATTAATTACAATGTGTGAAATAAACTGCAATGGACTCTGAGAACAAAATGTGTGTATGTCCTTTTTTTTTTTGGCGGGGGGGGGGGGGCGCAAAAATTTATTATATACAAAAGGGGGGCCCAGCAGAAAAAGTTTGGGAACCACTGTCATAGGCTAAGGGAACCAACCATTTCCATTGCCATTAAAGTTGAATGCTTATAAAGGTTTGACTGTATATTATAAAATTTTTACTTAGAATTAGTATTACATAGCTATTTTTTTGTTGATCGCAACTTAAATTGACGGATCGCTGATCGGAAAAATCCCTGATCGTTATATCGCTATATCGCAAAGAATTTCTGATCGCAATTTTTGATCGGATCGCTATTTTTTTCCTGATCGCTCACCACCGCCCATTAGTCTTTGCAAGCATCGGAAAAGGAATCAAGAAAGTGGTTAACCAGTGGACGTCACCTTTGTAATAGCTGAAAACCTAGTTAACTTCATAAGTGGACTTTAAGAGATAATAATATTACTAACGGGGGGAAAATGTCCCGTGGGGTGATTGGCACGGGGGGTGCTAGTCCAGGGGGTGTGTCGACTGTAGCAGTCCGAGATGTCCGGATTTATAAGTTCTATTAGCATACGTCATATTAGTATAACATGTCAAAGAACGAGATGACAACGCCCGATAAGTAGACAGATCAATATAAATTACGTGTATGACGTCATGGGCTACAGGTTTATAATTTAAAGCATTAAAATTGAAAATAATGAAACTTTATTGCATAAATATAGTATCTTTTTTAAACTCATTAGCTATAATTTAACATATGCATAGGTATTCTTCTTATTAAAGGGGGCCTAAAGGGTTCTTTGTAGCCTTAAGGAAATTATAAAAACTGTAAGCCTCTGACGTCACACCAGAGATTTTTTTACTCCTTATCACTTCTTATTTCAAATAAAAACAAGGATAATTATTATGTTATTCTGTCGCCAGGCATCTTAATAAGTAGTAGAAGTTCACTTCTCATCTATCTCTCCCCTACATATATACATATCTCTTCCATTTTATCATAATCATATTCGGTAGAATCCTCGGCCCTTGCTTCTCATTCTTCGACATGAGGACTCTCCATAAGAAGAAGGTGAGTAATTATTAATTTATCTTGATTACGTGGTTATAGTCAGTAAGAATATAACAATATATAGGGAGTAGAGAAGGAAACATCCCTCTCACAACTCTCCATTGACGTCATGATATTAAATAATTTTCTGAAATTTAAATACATTTAAACAATGAATTTGACGTCACTGGGGTTATACCTATGTATAATCTCTTTCCAATCTTCGAACCATCTATATGACGGGACTCTGCGAAAGCTTTCCGATATACCTGTGCTATCTTTAAGATGTACACCTCCTGGATGAGTATTCGTCAGTTAGACAGAGATGTCGGCTAGAGAGCTTGAGGACTTTATTGGCATTATCGAGAAGGCGGAGTCCTCAGTTTCATATATCACGGATATTTACGCCCAGCCTTCTCGACGCAACGGAGGCCTCCCACCATCTCAAAGTCTAGGCCCCGTTCCACGACTCTCATTTCCACCTTCACCCTCGAGGTCCAATAAACAAAAAAGACATCCATTAGATTTATAAGCCTTGAATCAAATGAACCTGCACAAGCTGACAAAAATTCATCATTGATGAATATTATTATACTGCTCCTATGCACTTTATTTGTTAAAATACAAATGATTCAAGTCAGTAACCTTCTGCTGACCTTGGGTTCAAATTACACCCTTTTTCCGAGTTGAAAATGACCCGCCCACATATTTTTTTTAAAGTATCTCAATTTGACAACTTTCTACAAGTAATTGTAACGACTTGATAGAAGACTCCCATTGGATTTATCAGCCAGCAATTTTTTACGCTGAAAAATGACTTAGATACCTCAAAAAGGAGGCCAAATCCTTCTTTCTCGAAGGACATAAACTCCATCAAAAAAATATTTAAATTTAAAAAGTATCTCGATTTGACAACTTTTTATAAGTAATTGCAACGACTTCATTGAAGACTCCCATTGTATTTTTAAGCCAACTATAATTTTATTTCTCCTACTTGAAAATTAACTCTCATCCCTTAACAAGTAGGCCAAATCCTTCCAAATTGAAGGACATAAAATTAAAATATTTCCTATTCTCTCATGTTTAATAGTAAAGACTGGATATAATTGAGTCCTTCATCATGAAATAAATGTTTAAATTTAAAAATCACCTCAATTTGACGGCTTTCTTTACGAAATAATAATCTTTTTAATTCGAAGCAACAAATTGATTCCTCTTTTTGCCGAGAAGAAGTTCTAATAGTTATTTGGAGTTAATATATATGTTAATTGTTTTGAGTGCTTTTTATGGATAAAATTAGTCAACTTTGGGCATTCATTTATAAACAAAGACAAAGTGTAAAATGATTGCAAATATCTTTTTATAAAATTAAACATAATTTTTTTTGGTTCAACATCTTAAAACGTTTTTCAAATGTGATTTTAAATGTAGTTTCTACTACAAATCTTGAGCTTATAAATGTAATGGAATGTTTTTCACATCTATTATTACATCTAAGCTACTACCGGAGTGTCCCCTCAACAAACAACACCCTACCCACGACCACACGGTCTTCTATCACTGGTCCTACATCCTCCAAGCCTCTCACACATCTCCAGGCCCCTTAAAACACCTCCCTTCGGACGAGTCATTGCCCGAGACCTCTCACCCGCCATAACCCCAGAATCATCTCCACTCACAAGAAAGAAAAAGACCCCTCTCCAAAAGAACTCCCGAGTCGACTCTCGATCCTCTACTCCCTCCCCACCCCGTAGCACTCCACCCCACCCACAACCAGCACCCAAGCTGACCAGGAAGAGAACAAAGACCCCAAAAGCCCAACCGGTGCCCACCGTGAACCTTAAGAACTATGCGAAGAGCCTTGGACTTCTAGGAATATCCCTTGCGGATGAGAGGAATACAAAGGTAGAAGAGCCTATATTTGAGTCGACATCCAGTCGACATAAAAGCCCTTCACCGACATTCCGAACGCGTTTGAGTGGTCGAACACAGTCCCTCTCTGACATACGAAAGACCTTAAATGAAAAGGGACGCACGGAGCTTCCTCTGGATGAATTTAAAGGACTTAAAAGTAATCTTTGCCAGGCCGTATTTGAGGAATGGTACTTTTCCAAGGCGGCACAGGAGGCTGAAAAGAAGTTAAAAGCTAAAGAGGAGAGATTGGCAAAGAGGCTCCTTGAGGGAGATGATATAAAGAAGGAGAAGGCAGATAATAATTTTCGGAACTGGCTTCGCTCCAAGAAGGATTCCAGAGTAGCGACGACCCGTAATAAGACTACCGAAGATACAAATGAAAAGAAAGTGGAAAAGATTGAGACTGTTGCTGCGAAGGAAAAGGAATGGATGGATAAAAAGAATCGTGAGCTTCGGGAGAGGCGACGAGTGGAGCGACTTACTCAAAAGGAGGCCGCCGAGGCTGTGATTGAGCAAGGGGAGAGCAAGAAAAGGGAGAATGCCAAGCATTTTGAGGAGTGGTCCAAGGCCTGGAGCCGGAAGATGAAGGAACGGAGGCTGAAGGAAAGGGAGAAGCGGAAAAGGGAGAGAGAAGAGTCCATTGAGCGTCTTGAGGCCGCAGAGTTGTCCTTTAAGGCTGGATGACCAAGAAAAAGGCTGATAGAAGGGGAGCCCCTGATAAAAAGGTTCAAATCCGGAACGAAAAGAATGAGATAAAGGAAAAGGAGGTTGAGGATGAAGAAATTAAGGAAAAGGATCGGAGTTTAAAATCTTCGGAGGCCTTTAAGAAGTGGCTTGAATCTCTTGAGCTGAGAGATGAAGTGAGAACGGCGGATGAGGAGTTCCAGCTGAGAGAAATGTGGAAGCCTCCATGGTATCCACCAGGATATTAAGACAAAGACTCTTCTTAGATTTACATATGTCCACATTTTTATTTATTACTGAATGGTGGAATCAGTGTTTTGTGACTCTTAAATACATTTATCTTAATTATTAATATTAAAGAATCCTCTGAAAACAAAGAACCTCTTCAAGAATTTGAAAATATTTATATTGCAAAAGTTTTTATTTATTATTTTTATTTATCACGATTGTACTTAATATTTTTATCAATGTTTCAAGACTCTAAAATACATTCTTCTGAACTATGAACCCATACACCTATATTTTGCGATCTGTTCTATGTACATGTTTTTTACAGGCCTTACGCAATTTCCCCCTTTGCAATGGACAAAACCCCTCGCAGTCGATCCAGCTCATATTCGTCCTCGCGAGCCGCAGCCCTTTCCCCGGACCAGCTGTCCGGATTCCGTGTCCGTTCCGACTCCTCCCGTGACTCCTCTTTCCCACAACACCCGCGCCAACCCCTCAGCTCCAACTGAGCACGTGCATGCACCCAGAGCAACTCGCAGCGGGAATTAAACAACTCAAGGGAGATGAAGGCTATATAGAGGAGTGCAACTCTTCTCCCGGCACACCCGCACCCTCACCCTTCTCACCCTCACCCGGACAGTCCGCCGCACATTCTCAAGCTCTACTCCGACCTGATCAAATCGCAGAAGGCATCAATCGCCTACGCCAAGAAGACGAAGAAAGCCAATTAGATCTCCTACATCTCAGCAGCGGCCTATCCTCAGGACAACCCCCACACCCTCATCCACTCCCGCCGCTCTTGCAGCCCCACAAGCCGCCGCCGCTGCAAATCTACAGCAGCACCTCTTACTCATACCAGAGCGCCTCTTGGACAACGCCACGCGACAGCTAACCTGCGACGAAGGCCTTGAGTCCGGCTCAAATCCCCGGAAAACCCCTTCCTACCCCTACCACTGGTTCTTTAAGATCACAAAACGTTCCTCCGGAGCAATTGGCGGCTGGGATTCATCGTTTGAAGGCTGAAGAAGGGATGAGTAGCGGGGGAAGCTCGGGGTTTCCTTCGACACCGGCTCCTACGCCGTTTAGTCATTTGGCAGGAGGAGTTTTGCCTGAGGATCTTGCTGCAGGGATTTCACGGCTCTCTGTGATTGAGGAGGCGGATAATATTAATATGAACAATAATCATGTTGGTCAAAGCAGTGGTGGTGATCATCATGCCTCAGTGGTTTTGGACATGGGTGGATCAGAGCAGTCAATCATAGTAGACGGTGTGGATGAAATGGAGAGACCCACGTCTCTACTGACGAATTCTTCGAATATGAGCTCTCTCTACGCGACTCCCACGGCTCCTACCCCTGGAATCCATGTCCTTGAGTCTGGTTCACGAATTGAAAAGACTGCTGACTCTTCAAGCATCCTCCTTCCCTCTGGCTTATCCCTTGATGACTGCACTACGGAGGATGAACTATGGATTCCCTCCTCCGCCACTGCAGCCATACTTAAGAACATGAAGGAATCCGAGTCATACTTCCCACAAAAGTCCTCCCTCACATTTACAGCCCTCTATTCCAAGGATGAGGGCAGCAAGGATCCCATCAAGGCTCTGATTACGCATTTCCATGGCGCATCCGAGGCGAGTCGACGTTCGCATATTCCCAGTGCGGACAGTGTGTCTCAGGATCTTGAAGGCCTTCGGCACCTCATTCAGTCTGAGTGCTATCGGGCGGCTCTTGTTTTGACGGGACGGATACTCTTGTCCATGCGGCAAGTTGTTAATGAGGATAATCATTTTATTAAGCATACGCCAATGTCACTTCAGGTGAGTTTTTTATTGGGAGTCCCTCATCATTCATGTAAAGGGTATGGTAAAAGATGTGAAGTAACCACTTGGTAGTTCTACCAATTAATAAGTGAACCATTAATCGATATTGGTAGAAATATTATTTATTATAAATGATTTTGTATTTCATCAATTCCGTTGGGCAGTTTGATCTATTATATTTTTAAAATGCTTAATATCGGAATGGGTTCAAGAATCTTTTATTAATCGGTATATAAAGTATCTAATGATTACAAATAAAGTTTAAATTTTTATACATAAATCTATCTAAATATTAGCTCAACAATTATTTATCATTTTGTGTCGCTTTGTATGCTTCCAATAAAATCTAAATGGGCTCAATAATTTCGTATCAGGCAGTCTCTCATGATATATATATATATAGATAGATATAGACATCACTTTCCATTTTTACCTATGCCCATATCTTAGTTCTAATTTAGTCAAAACTTGACAGACATAACTAATCGTGAATTTTATATTTTATTTGCTAGATTTGGTTTATTCGACTCTCCCTCCTAGTCAAGTTGAATTTAATAAACAAAGCCGAGGCAGAATCCGAGCCTTTTTCTCCAGATGGTGACAAACCGGACCTCTACTTTGAGTTTTATCCTTCAGACTTCCCGGGCGAAAGGGGCCCATGATGTCCTTCAGCTTCCGTCTCCTCCTTGCCCAAATCCCTCAATTCCATGGGAAGGTCCATGAAACCCTAGATCGCCTCTACTCCCTTCTTAGCAAAGTTAAAAATGTAAGATTTTACTAAAATGTCATTCTGACGAACTTTCAATTGAATTGTTAAGAATGTATTAGACAAGATGATTAAGTATATTGAATTCCAGTTATTACTTAGAATGGCATTATGGTCATAGTTCTCACAAACTCCTTGACAAATAATTTGTCTTCCTTTTTCTGCGTCTTATAGTCAGATGAGACAAAATAAACATTCAGTCCTCGTCCCTTGAAACGTGAGGAATTGTTTTATTCAATTAATATTAGGTGATGATCTTGCAGGAATCCATTCAAGGGAAGAGTAAAAGTCTGATTAATAAAAAATAAAGTCGGTATCATACTAATACAATTTCACTTCAATCGTGGCTGTTGAGTGCGAAGCATCAGTTCATGGTATTTTATCCTTTAAAACGCAGAGTTTTCTCTTTAGAAGGAGTATCATGTCATTCACGAATTAATTAAATAAATTATAAAAATATTATTTATTATTAATCAAATAAAGCAATTCATCAAGGAGAAAAAGTTGATACTTTTTGTCGATTAATCATCATCATTGACGGTGGAATTGAGAAAATTGAGTTTGCCAACTAAGAATTATGTTTGGGAGGACGTCTATAAAGACATTTTGAGACTTATAATTGTTATTTTTTAAATATTTTATGTACTAAAAGATTCATACTTTCATTTCAGATACAGATCACCATTCCTCAAGATGAGAAGAACAAAGCTAGAACCAGCCTTTGGGCACAGCGAGAAATTCACGTTCTCTATGCTTTAATCAACTCTTACTTGATTCAAAATGTAAGTAGTTATGAGCCTAGGATAAATAAATAGGGGTCACTATAGTAATTCAACAAAACCTTTCATTTATTGAAGGGGAGTTGAGTCCATAAATAGCCTGCTCTTGATTGATACTTATAATACATTATTTACACTATAAATTAATAAATAGTATTAACAAAAAAAATTGTTTTATTATATTATTGGTCCTTTTATATTGTAACTACTGTATATGTGATATTATCATGGATTGAAGCCACTCCATAAATGAAATTTTTTGGCCAATGACCACTTAATTAATTGATCCTTTACAACCTTTATGAGACCACTCACGTTTCACCACCATTTGTTTATGTTTCTAGGACTACTTTTTGGCCGTGGAGACGACGAATACCTTACTGGAGAGGGAAAAAAGCGATAAGAAGGCCGGGGTATATTCATTGCTCGGAAGGATCTACCTACAACTAGGTAAGGCCAAAAAATTAATCATAATATCAAAAGATATATAAGGATCTTCAACGTACAGTCGGTCCTCGTTACTTCGCCCCTCGACATCTCGCAGTTCTTTTACTACGCGACGACGGCTTGGCTCCCGTTTTTTACGGCAAAACGTCCCCATATATCTCTCTAAATTTCAATATATATCAACATCGCCCCCCTTATATGTATCGCGGTGGTCGTGAACTGAGGCACGGGAAGACATTTTTGGTAGGGGGTGCTGTTGGTGGGGGACGAACTTTTGAACGGGGGTCTGGGGGCCTGATATTTTCATATCAGTTTCGAAGCTCCGCCACCAGGGGTGCTGCCGCACCTCCCGCACCCCCAGTTCCTGCGCCACTGATCGTGTAGTGTATCCGGGCCGTCGCGACTTTGCGAGGGACGACTGTATTTGGTGGGAAGAAATGGAGTTTGAATAAGTGGTTGGTAGCTTGAAATAAGACTTCACTCATGGCTGTTGGGATCTGTTGTTGAACATCAACTCAATTTAGCATCCTTAAAGCATAGAGTCTCTGTTCTCGGTTTATAGCATTAATAAATCCTTTGAATAGACTCGTGTACAGTACCACATATTAGTATTCATTTAAAAAACAATTCCTTCCACTCAGAAACAGAATGCATGTTGCTTTTGTTCTGTCGATGAATGGATCATCCCTTTGACGATGAAACAAATAGAATCATCATAAAGACATCCTTGAGCATGATCGTATTAAGAGTCGCAAAAATCAGCTCTCTTGACAATATGGGCGTACCTTGTATTTCAATCCCAACAACTACCTTACAGACAGTACATTTTTTCTTTCAAAGCCCTGCTCTGCATAATATTGACTTTAATAACTTAATATGGACTAAGATTTAGCAAAATAATTCAAGCAACAACAATTATTTTATTTTTTTAGTTTTAAATAAAAACTTTCGTTTTATTCTCTCACGTTAAAATAATTACAATAAAATATCATCGAAAATATGTATCAAATAGTAGAATTATGTTTAGAATGTCATGTAAAAACACCTTAAAGACATGTCTTTAAAAGATCAAATATAAAACAATGTAAGCCATCAATAATAAAACAGGTTATCTTGATACGCTTCATATCCGTCAACGGTTAGTGACGTATTGCTTGTAGTGTTAAGACTTCAGGCATCATGAGTGAGAAGTGTTAGTAGTTTTTCCTCTGAGGAGCTGTTGAATTCCCTCGTTGCGAACCCCACGAGTCCAATAACCAAGCGTCCTTCCGTCTTCTCAGAGCATCCACCATCGACTGAAGCTTGACGAGGCCCCGTGAGACAACAATTTTATTAATTAATTTGATTGATCAAACTCAAAGTCTTAATATATTAATAATGATGAAACCTATACATTTTTCATTCAATAACTTATGATTATTAATAATGTTGTACTGGGCATCCTCGCACGCTCAATAATAAACATATTCTTGTAAAGTTGGCAGCTCTTATTATTTTTTTTATTTTTTTGGTTGTGTTAATCAAAATCAAGATCACTACCGTTCAACTAATATATATTTAGGAATTGTGATAATTCATGATAAAACTTTAAAAAACTATGTCTTGTTTAAACATAGTTTATCTTGTATGACGATAATACAAGAGGAAACATTTATTATGTTTCCGAGTGAAAAGAGTTTTTAAATTAATAATAATAATACTTAATATTGAAAAAGTCTATTCAAAGGATTCCTAAATGACATGGACCGAAGACCGTTAGAAAATATACTTAAGGTTCTTGAGAACGATATTCTTATCTCTGAGTAGATATAAAACAACAACGAGTAAGGGGCAAGGAATACTAGAAACTACTGTTGTTTCTAGTATTCCTTGAGTAAGGATATCTTATTTCATAATGCCGACAGTTACATAATAATATTAATTATTATTATTGCCAATCCTATGTATTCTTTGAATCCATTACATTAGAAAAAAGGGTTCCAGTATGAATTACTTACTCATTACTCAACAGATAATTATATCAATGCTTTATATGCTTTGACCCAACACTCAAACTCCTTGATAATAATAATTATTCCAATAGGTTTGAAAATTAGTTATCATTCAAAACTATATGTATTGTCTTCCAATGGAGGTTTTTAATAACAATTATTCTTAATACTACAATTAGGCGACGTGGAGTCCGGGGGTCGTTGCTTCACTCAAGCATCGGAGCACCGTGACGCATCTAAGCCCGAGGACCTCCTCAACAACCTCCTGGACGCCTCCCTTCTCTCCATTGGAAACCAGGACTACCCGGGGGCTCTCAGCATTCTCGGGCAGGCCGGGAACTCTCCCCAGGCAACCCCATCATCACAAACAACTGCTCTGTCTGCCTCCTTCCATTGGGACGTCTGGGCGAGGCCCTGAGCCTCCTGGAGGCCAGCATTACCACGATCCTCTCCACTTTCAGTTCGAGGAGCCCATTCGAAACCTTAGCACGCTCTATGACTTAGAATCCTCATACGTTGGACAAAAGCGACAGCGCTTACTAGGGCTCATTGCTCAGTACAAGGGTGATGGATTTAATCCCGGATGCATTCAGCTTCCTTCCTCATAATAATGATAATCATTATTATAAGCCAGAGATATTAAGTGATTTATTCATTATTCAGATTTATCCGACTCTTTCTTTAGGGGTTCATGTTTGTAAATCTAGTCCATGGACGTCATTGTCAAAACCACACCTGCCTGATTATAAGCGTGCGGTGAGGCTTTAGAAGGTGAGTCACTGACGTCATCACCATTCAAATGTACGGAATCAGCATACAGCAACGTATATCAACAAAACCTTTCATTTATGGGGAGTAACATTTCAGTAAATAAATAGTCTATTTTTTGTATGAAACTTTTTTATTTTAAACAGTATTTGTAAAAAAAACAGGAATAAATATCATAATGCAGATTATTTATTGTCTTGGGCTTTTATTGATGAACAGGTTTTGTGATTGATACTCATTGCTTTATACTTGGTTCATGTATCTAAGTCTGAGTAATGACTCAGTGCCTCACTTCTTACCGCCGGATAGGTCATATCTCCACACAATGCTTTAAGTCCTTGTTTGAATTATTTTGGAGTATACATTGCAAATATATATTTTAGTTTAAAATAAGTTACAAGTTAATTATATCAACTTTTTACATTAATATCTCAAATAAATTAATGACATTATTACATTAAAAACATAAAGTGGGTAGCGAATCGACTTTTTTCTCCTGTTCCGAACGGTTTTTGACATTTGTGGTATCCCCACCATTTTCCAAATCATGGTTCTAAACTAACATTCCAAACCACTTTGCTGCTCTGTTAAAAACCGTCATGCTATGCATATGTAATCAGTTTATCTAAACTAGTACTTTAATAAAGTTCTTCTTCTCCCATAAATGCTATCCTCAATTACTTCTTGGTATTTATTTCTATATACCCGTATTTATGCCATCTTTAAACAAAATCTATTATTATTTTATTTTCTGCTTTATTGGTCGATGATGCATTTGGTCTTTTTTCTCTGGACATACGTGATATTATATATTTTAAAATATGAATACATATAAGTGCGTTAGCTCAGTGGAAGCGTGCTCGACTTGCAATGTCCAGGGCACCGGTTCGACTCCCGAGAGGGGAATGTTAACTTTGGCCGACCTCATTGAAAACATTTGATAGATTAATTTACGCGCTAGTATGCTTCTCTATCTCCAAACGGACTCAATCCCAAAATAGGATTGTATATTGAATGCTATTTGCAGATCAAATTTTGTTGGAATAAGTTAATCATCAACTTTTTACATTAACAAGCCATACAAATAAGCTATAAAATAATTCAAAATAGTCTCTATTTAAAAAAATTTCCTACCATAAAATGCTTAAGTTCTATTTCTTTTTGTGTGTGTTTCCAATTTTCTCTAAGGCGTTTATATCCCAAATATGCTTCAATGAAGTGATTTTTTTATCTTCATTTTAAAGTATTAGTTATAAATACAGTTCTTATGTTAGAATAAGTTATAATTACGTTAATAAATCAAGGAAATTTATTTCTTTTTATCAACCTTTGTTAGCGACCAACTGTATTCATTTGCCGATGTTGGGACACTTTTTTGAGTTCCCTTGAGTGAACGATCAGCGATGAATCCTAATTGATCACCGATAAAAACAACTTCGATCCCCAAGTATTCAAAATATTAGTCTCCATTTTTGAAGCTTATTCTAATATGGTCAACAGCTCCGTATTTAATATTGTTCAAGTTTTATGGATTAAAAAAATATGTTAACCAGTATTTTTTTGGGTTATTTTATTCATTACATTTATAATTTCATTATACAAACAATCAATGAGCAGCCTTTCTATTCAGCTTATTTATAACTAGAAACATCAGTTAGTGGCCTTGGCCTTTTCAGCTCCGTATTAAGGGCTCTATTCAGATTCTCCATTGTTGTCAGCTTCTTTTTAAATACCTCCAGTTCCCGATCTCTCTCCAGACTCAGCTTATTCATTTTCTTAACTTGTTCGTTGGATGCCTCAAACTTATGCTTCCACTCCGCCGTGTCACACTCCACTTGCCGAAGCTTCACATTGAGGACCTCAATTTGCTTTCGGAAATGTGAAATGCTCGACCCGGAGTCACCCAGATTCTTCTCCACCTCAAGGCTCTGAACGCGATATATCTCAATCTGCTCCTTCATGAGTCTTTCCTTCTGACGGTATAACTCGTTTTCCTCCCTCAGCTCAAGAAGAGTCTGTTGAAGCCCCAGGCGATCCTGTGTATGCTCGGCCGTAAGCTCTGCACGCTCGATTTTTGTCTTGGACATCTGAGCCTCCAGGAGTTGGATCTGAAGACGTCTCTCGGTATGTTTTCTCTGCTCTTCCTCATAGGCCTTGATTAATTCCCTCATGTTCTCCGTTATGGCCTTATTCTCCTCTCGAAGCTTGCTGTTGTGATCCGTGTGACTCGCCACTAAAACTGCGAGCTCCTTAATCTGCTCCTCGAACTTCAAAGAGCACTCTAATCTCTTCTGTGTTTCCTCTTTGAGCTTCAGGGAACTCTCCTCCTTGGTGAGCTCCACTTGAGCACGAAGTGCATCTATCAACTTCTTTAAGGCATCTTTTGTCTCATCGCTTTTAATTAATTGCTCTTTCAGATTCACGGATTCCTCCTTATAACTAAAAAAATATATAGTAATATAAATTCATATATATATCTTATTTATTAATAACATTGGTTCTATCAAACCTTATATTACTATTGGAGACCTTCCGCAGATGATCCACTAAGACGACAAGCTTCTCCTCAGAGGTATGTTTGTTCAGGTCAAGTGCCTCCATGATGGCAGAAATAGGCTCCACCAACTTTGTCTCCATTATAATAATTTACACAGAAACACCAAAAAAGGGATTTTAACAATATATATATATATGATGGAATATTTGGTTTATTATATATGTGTATATATGTTAGCAATCCCCTTGCACTGAGTGTTTGTGTGTGTGTGTAATTTACATGTGTGGCTGGCCGTTTCAAGAGATTTAGGCGGCTGCTTTCAACCTAAGAATAATGCTTTCTACATGTAGAGCGGATATTTATAAATACTCATTACTAAGAAGCAGAGAGTATAAATAGTTTTTTTAGTACAAAGAGACAGAACAGTATGTCAATTATCTGGGGTGGAAAAATGAAATGAGGATGATGCTAACATTAGTGTTTTTTAACAATATATAAACGTTATAAATATATGTAAATATAAATAGAGAAGATTTTTTGTACACAAATATTATACAAAATTATGAGCTTATTTTTGGAGCACATTAAAAATATGTTTCATCCCTGAAGAACACTTCTTTCCGTGCTAAAGTAGATAACGGTGACGTCAAGAAGTTCCTTGATGGATAGGCTGCATTTAGAAAGCTCCGGGTTTTGAGCTATGGAGTCTAATATATTGACTAGGATGAATCGGATATGACTTCTACTTCGAGGAAGTTCACTACGAAGGACTTTGCAAAGGCTTTCTTCTGTGTGTCCGGAGAGTTCCTTCCATGTCTGTAGGGCTTCCTTCCGCTTGAGGGAAGGCTTAATATCAGACCAGGGATGGCAGTCTTATCCTTTAGGCGATCCAGGAACTCATTCACTTGTGAGCTCCATAGTCTTCCTCCTGAAGAATAGGGAGACATATCATCTGTTTCCTGGCTCTCTAAGCATATTAAGTCCGGAGGAGGGATTATCATTGCGACCTTTGGAGGATCTTTTGGCAGGAGACGAGTTACAATACATTTCTCCCAAGGTGTCTTTATAGACGGCGTTCGTCGATTAAGAACAGTGATGGGACGGCTCTCGATGGGTTTTGCGTTGCTTTTCTTTTTCATTAGGGGTATCTTTTGAGGGCGAAGGGGGGTAGTTAACTCTGTTTTCTTCTGAGTGGGTTTGTCTTGGAGCTGAGGTTTGGGGATGAGATCCGCTGTGGCTGAAGTAATGATGTCATCACAGATGAGATCAAAGTCCAGGGCGTCGTAATCCTTGTCATTAACTCTTGAGTGTAGGATTTCACTTGGAAGGGATGAAATTAGGACATTATTATGATGTTGGGAAAATGACTTACATGTTCTCCTGGATGATACAAAAAATGAAGATTTTTAAAGGGACACGCTGATGAATTGAATCAATCATTTGACCAGTAAAGAAGGTGCAAAACAAACAAACATTTTGTTTGATTAAGCAAAGGAGTATGTTATTAATGTAAAAAACACAAATGAGCTAATATCATACTTATCACTGATATTGATAAAGAAGTTAATAAGTAAATTTCATTGTTAATTATCGTTCTCAATTTCATTCAAGGAAAATCAGCTATTGTCACTAATATAAGTCATCTTGCAATATAAAGGAAGAAATAGTGTTGTGCTTAGTACATCCTTCAACCAATAGGTGTCGCTCTTTGTAAGAATGTCAATAAATAAATATTTCATCCAGTAATACTCAAGAGTACTGTAACCGGAGTTGAAAATAAAGAAAAATAAAAGGGGTGGAGATGACGCAGTGGAAGGGGCCAAATGATTCAATGAAAATACACTTTTTAACTTATATTTAAAAATTGCAATTATCTATGTATGCATTATTTTTTATACACATCCAATAAGATCAAGGAGATCCATGTATTAATAATATATCTGGTAGAATAATCTGTATTTCATTAAAAACATTACCTATATTCCTCTTGAATAGTTATTCTCTCCATTAATTCCTTTCTGAAAAAAAAAAAAACAACACTATATTTATGAGCTAATGATGAATATTTATGGTTTTATTGTTTTCAAAGTATTCTCCAGTATGATTAATATACTTTTGCATACATTCGAACAAATTATTAAATTTATTTTCCGTTTGAGATACCTCCAAAGCATGGTGTTATACCACTTTCAAAAGCATCTTTTGGCAATAAAAATAGTTTAATTCTTGATGTAATAGAACAAATAGATGTTATTGGGTGCCAAGTGAGGGAATTGCAGCCGATGAACCATCAATTTGATGTTATGGCCAGTCAAAAAGGCGTAGGTCCAAGACCAGGGATGGGCAAACTTTTTGACTTGCGGGTCTAAATGTCAGCGCGCCATCTATTGGTGAAAAGCGGTATTGTATGGACAAGATGTAATGAAGGATTGTGAAGCATTATATATTATTTACTGGACAAACTCGGCGGCCGGATTAAATTGTCTAACGGGCCGTATACGGCGCACGGGCCTTAGTTTGTCCATGTCTGTTCTAGCCTATAATGATTCGCCTTCTCTTGATCTTTTTTTGATTTTCTCCGTCGACTTCAGGCAAACAAATTGAGGTGTATCACTTAATATTGACCATCCTACAAAGTTCAAGGGGAACAGTCGCCACACTTTGCCAGTCCTGCTAAAGGAAGAGGCGACCATTTTCTTGAAAATACATTCTCTACGATAACTTTTGTTGAAATTGATTCGTTGATTGTTTCAGGTTCATGATCATAGATCCATATTCCGTCACCGGTGAAGACCTTATAAACGTTTTTTTGACGCATCGCGCGCTCATTTTTCAACATTTCTTTACACCAATCAACACGAGCCTTCTCTTGAGTGATTGCCAAATTGTGCTGCTGGATCCAAAGAGAAGAAACTTTTTTTCGGCCCAGGCTCATGTAATATCGAATGTATGCGAGAGGAAGAAATGCCCAGGGATGACCTTATCTCACAGTATGTCACATAACGATATTGCCTTATTATTTTACGAACGACATACATTTCTCTGACACAACGGCCATTTTTAAACGACCTTCACGGGATTCATCTTTGAGCGAGCTTCGATCACGATTTAATTCATTGAACCAGTTTTTCACAGTGCTATAAATGCATAGTCATACAAAGATCTAAATTCATCAATTCACTCCTTTCGTGATAATCCACATCGAATGTAGAGACAAATAATCGCACAAAAAATGTTCACGAACTTATTTTTTTTTTGGCATTTTATTAATTAATAAATTTAGTAATACACGAATTAAGGTCATATATCAAAACTTCACAGTAAGATTACTAATGGAAGTCTAGAACACATGAGTCCGTGGTTGATGAGCTCCATGACCAAGTCATGCTCCAAAAATATCAAACTTAAAAATGGAAATGTTAGACTTCACCACCTGACAAGGCTTAGTGTTGTCGGGTACGGTTACTTCGATCTCCTACCTGAGCTAGAAACAAAGAGAAACCACACTTCAACACGGCCATCGTGCTAACATCCTCACAAACCTCTCTATTATTGTACTTATTATAGAAGGATTGGATCCGCGAGTCCCGTTGAACATATTCATGAGCCGAGTCAGTGCTAGGAGCGACACATTGATGAAGGAGCTCCCAACGTCTCGTCTCCATTCGATCATTGAGGAGGATGAGACGAGACGGGGCAAATATAAGACTGGTAATCATGCCACCCGTCCACTCCCTTCGAGAAATTTGATCCCAAGCAATGATGAATCAATGTAAACAATAACAATAATAAGAACAAGGCAGGAGCACTCTGCATGACGAATACTTTTTTCCTTCTTCTTCTATAATAAGTACAATAATAAGAGGTTTGTGAGGAATGTTAGCACAATGGCCGTGTTGAAGTGTGGTTTCTCTTTGCTTCTAGCTCAGGTAGGAGATCGAAGTACCGTACCCGTGTTGTCTATGCTAGAAATATGTTAAGCGGCCTATATAATTACAAAGTAAAATATTTTTCTTCAATAAAGCATTATTTTTTGCAAATTGTTATTTATACTCCTGGATCCCCAAGAACAAGAGTGGATGTTAAATAAATAATGCCATAATTTTAAAAAATGAGATCGTATAAATGGGTTCCATTCTCTTGACATTTGTACAAATGGTTCCAAGATGAATAATTGTACAGCACAGAACGGTAAAAATCACCAACGTTTTATGAGTTATATCATCTATTTATTGGATTAGAATGGCAACTGAACTCATATTTATAATGTATATCGTCAATTGGAGTCTCTATCATGGGATATGAATACTTGTATTTATCACAAACTAACCTATAAATTTTTTTCAGTTGATAACTCAATTTTGTATTCACGATCCATTTATCGTCAGATATGATGAAAGAAAAATAACATAAATAATTTCCTTGGGTATTGCGAAAAGCTTTATTTACTTAAATTTATATAAACTTGGCCAATTAAAGGAGACTGTTATTGTTTTTTTTTTTGCAAAGGATGAATAATTATCCAAGATTAAGCTAACATTTAACAGCTGCAAGTAAATAAGTCTGCATTTCTAGAAATCCTTCCAACTTCACATCCAACTATTGTCTTATAATTGTCTTGATGTGTCACATTTACTACTGCTTAAGAGCCCTTACATTTATGCTGTATGTCATTGGGCCTCCGTAATAGCTGTCCATTTGTACGCCAATCAGATAACACAGAAAAAAGTTTTTTTATATGAAAATTATGGGGTCTTTTTCTTGAACGTAATTGGTTAAAAAAGAACAGTAAATAATGGAAAAACATATTGCAAAAATGCATCAATTCACTGTTAAGGTGCGAAATTAAATTGGAGAGTAAAATATTTTTTTGCTTAAAAGCTCAAATAAACTGCTCTCATGGGACCTCAATCCATATCATTCACGTATTCTTTGAATGGATTACTCCAAAACAAAGGCAAATAAAGATAAATTAGCAACTATTCATACTCACGGAATAACGTTTTTTTTTTCATCATATCTGTCCATAACTGATCATCAGTCTTACTATAAGAGGTATAAATAAAAGGATTACCAACTATAAAAATGATGGTCATTGGTTTACTTTGTGAATACTACCTTTTTGTTACTTTGTATGAAAATATTGTCCCATCACGTCCGATGTTCTACACTATTGTCCTTGACAGTCATCAACACACATATAAATAGTTAAAAACTGCCCTAAGTTAGGGGAATTTTGGATGACACTTACAACCCCTTCTTCGGATAAACTGTGGTTTCAAATATTCAAGGTCTTTTTGAAATCAGATAAAAGAATATAAACAATAAAGACTTGTCCTTCATAATAATTTTGGTCAAACTTAAGCAAAAATATATATGTATTATAGGTCATATATATATATATATATATATATATATATATATATATATCATATATATATATAGATATATATATATATAATATATATATATAAATTGATCTTTTGATATGAGATATACGATTACCATCTGGTAATCTGTTAGTGTTACCTGGATAGAAGAAAGAGAAGGGAGGGAGTATTTTGCCTCACTTCTCTCCCTTCTTTTTTTCTTCCTATCCAGGTTACACTAACTGCCGTTACCAAATGGTAATCGATATTCTCATATCAAAAGATCATTTTTGGGGGAGAGTACGTATTTGCTTATATCTCTTAAAGTATAGCGATTTTTAGAACACAAAATATATCAAATGAAAGCTTGGTTAACCAGCTTTATATTTTGTATACTAAATCATATTAATTTAATAAGTAGAGAGTTATATGTACATTAAAAAAGCCTATCTCGCGTACAAAATGACGCATATAATGGATTATAAATGCGTCAGAGACAAAGTAAAATTTTGAGAGGATACCTTGACGCACATCTTAGAAACACATTATGATTTATTTTTTTCATAATCGATTTCTTATAGGTCAATACAGGCTCTGAATCATATGATGTAAACTCAGATTGTACTGAATTCTGAATTGATAGAATGCAACCAAGGTCATTTTTGGATTTATCATCTAAGTTTTACTAAACTTAAATACTATTTTACTCTGAAGCGAACAAGTCATCTTCTACAGGCGAGTGAAGTTAATTGATACAAAAAAGCCATGAAATAAGCTAACAATACACACTCCCTTTCTTGCTTTGTTTTTACTGAAAACTTTGTTTTATTAAAAACATCAAACATACGTCTGGTAGTAAATTAGATTTCCTTTAAATTAATAATAATATTGAAGTCTGTAACGTCCACCATTTTGAAGAAATTTGCGGAAAACTATATTTTTACTAAATTTTTAAAACTTTGACCTCGTTGCGCGACCTCGTAATGTTGACCGATTTTGTTCAAACTTTGTATGTCGTCTTCTTTATACCAAGAAACAGAAAATCCCCAAGTTCTAACATTTCAAACATTTGAAAATAAGAACAACCCTAATTATATATATATATATATATATATATATATATATATATATGTATATATCTATATATATATATATATATATATATATATATATATATATATATGTACTAAATAACCGAAGGGCTTCTACAAATTTTCATTATGTATTTTTGCAACTGCCCTGAACAGTTTTAACTCGGTTTCCTTTATATAATTTTGTGTATTTTACTTTTACACTGTATATAGATTCATAGATTACTGAAAAAATGTTTTTAACCGGAAAAGGACTATAGCCTTCCCATGAAATGGTGAAATGCTATAGAGGAAATTGTTCCTCATGTACTACATTGTTAGGACAATCACTGGAAGCCATCATTTGTATTCTATTTGAATCAGCCTATATCCCATTGAACTCAAAAGATTTCCCAAAAAGTAACCTTAAATAAAGTTGTGGAAAAGCTAAAATTTCAATTATTGTATGATGATGTGTTCTTTTTTTCTATTGCCAAATTTTAATCAAGAAGACTTTGTTCGCAATAAAGAACCAATGAACGTCTTACTTTGATGAATAATGTTCAAGGAGTGAAGTTTTATGTATCTAACGTGCATATGGAGGATCAAGTAGTGAAAATGATCAAAAATCGTATTACGTTTTAAAAGGGAATTGTTAATGGATGATAAAGATATAATGGTTCAATATATTTTTTTCTAATCAAAACATAAAACTAAATGCAATCAATTTTGGAGTTCTACTTTTTAATCTCAAAAATGCTTATAAGCGGATTCATTTAAAGTGAATCATAGGACTGTGCAAGACATATAAAATTTACTAAGGAGTACTCGATTATAGTAAGACACCAATGGCAGGAAGGAAGGATTTTACAGGTTGTTTTATATGATATACCTTTCGTAATAATATTATAAATAAACATTAATAAACAATAAAATGCTTTGTTTGATTGCATAAGGGCCCAAACCATTTTTAATCATTGCTAAGAATTGTTGATATTTTGTAGTACTTTTACATGTTTATGATATAATACATTGATTTACTTAGGCTTTTATTGGTGGTGCCATATTGCGGATTTTTATAGAAGCTCCTTATTTTTCTCTCACGTCCCATTAAAATAAGGAATAATCACACCATGTTTGAGTATATCTGTTTCGAATCCCGAGCTCTTGTAATGTGTCAAACTTTATAGCAATAATTCCAATCCATTGGATCCTAAAAAAAAACCAAATCCATTTAGGATTGTGCTGCTAATGTTCCTTATTTGACAAGGATACGAGTTTGCAGAAGCTATATTTAGCTACAAGAGTCAGGACTTATTTCGATTGAATGACTTTTTTAATGTTTCCCATTCAATATTATTATGCATAACTCAAGGAGAGGTTAAGCTCATGATACCTATTTGGAACAATCACTGACTGAAGAGAAAATTCAAAGGTATTGCCTCTTCAACCTATGTTTTTATTGATTATGTGAGGTGTGTAATATTTACCTCCGCCGAAGGAGGTATTGTTTTCACTGGCGTTGGTTTGTTTTGGTTTTGTTTGTCAGCAGGATACTCAAAAAGTACGGAACGGATTTGGATGAAACTTTGTGGAGTTGTTGGAAATGCCAAAAGTAACAAGTGATAAAATTTTGGCATCTCTGAGTGCAGAATTAAGATGCAAAACGAGCTAAATACTAATAAATATTTCAAGTTAGCCTACTCTGCCAATAGAGTCGCTGTGCTGTGAAATCGGGTGCCGGGATCGTCTTCCTCTCGGAATTTCCGTCGAGGGGAACCCTCCCCCGTCCCTCTACGCCGCCCCAGTCGTGAAAAATCCGCCTCGGAAGGCTCTTAAGGACCCCGTGACGGCGGAGGTTTGCACTCTCTGAGTGTATATATGCCTCTAGTTTTGATTGCGTGCAATCGACGCTATTTGACTTGGGACCGTCCCTATATCAAAAGTGACATTAAAGGGAATCAAGTATCTTTCATCAATAGCCCTGCAGCATATGAAGTGTTTTACTACAAATCATCATAAAAACAAAGCAATCAAAGCTTACATCATAATTGATTTATATGTATTTTGTCTCACTTAATAGCTACAATAATTAAATAATTAAAACGAATAAAATTATATTTTATTCATTTTGGTCCTTGTAATTTCATTAGTCTTAGTGTAACTCTCGTTCGTGTATCCTCTTCGATTAATCTATATTAATATGTAATGTAACCATTAAATAGTTGATTTTCAACAATCAGTCATTTTAATCTATAAATGTTTCTATAACAAATTTCTATCTGCTAAATCCCTCCCCCCCCCCCTTATGTTGCCCCATAAGTATATTTTCGTACTTATTATTTCCTTGCTAAATATAACGTCAATTTAAATATATTTATTTATTTGCATTCCAAATTTTTGGCAACAAATTTAACTAGAGGCATATATACACTCAGAGAGTGTGTACCTCCGCCGATCCCCACAACATTCCCATTCAAACATTCTCCCTTTCACACGCCCGATTTTCTATCTCTAATCATTGTTTCCTCTCTGTTAGCTCATTTTGCATATTAAAAAAGCACTCAGAGACGGGAAGACGGAAGAAGTTTAAGCTACGTCACTGGGTTAACATAGTCCTGAGCTGATATATGAACAATAATACGTCAATGAATATTTTTTTAGCGTTTGTTCTTTCCTACTCCCTGATTAGAGACCCCATTTCATTTAGTATTTTGCTCATTTTGCATATTAAAAAAGCACTTAGAGATGCCAAATTTAATCACTTGTTCCTTTTGGCATTTACAACAACTCCACAAAGTTTCATTTGAATCCGTTCAGTACTTTTTGAGTTATCCTGCTGACAAACTAACAAACCAACAAACGCCAGTGAAAACAATACTCCTTCGGCGGAGGTAATAATATTGTATATGAATATTTAATTATAAACATGTCAAGCCAAATATACAGCTATAATTAGCTTTAAAATTCAAATATTTTTATGCATTCTCAATCTTCATGCCATTGGAAATTTTGAAATGAAATGAATGATTGCTTCGAATCAAAATGCCTTATTGCATTTTGAAAATTTATGAACATTTCATCTAAAACATCATAACTATATCATCATTATTATTATCCATTCAAAACTGATTATTGCATCGTAAAATGAATTCTATTTTAGGTACTTAAATGATAGTTTTCAGACTTGACCATATTTGGATGTCACGTAATAAAGTTTGAAATATATATATTTAGGGTCATCATCACTTTCGAGCTCCTAAGAAACAAAAGTTTTTGCAACGTGAAAGATCATCATAGAGATATAAAGAGTTTATTGGATTCGTCAGAGAAATACGTCTTTTGTCAAGAACATATGTATCTGTGTATTCAAAATAAACAAAGTAATTGTACTACGTCATCGTAAGCTGATCATAGAGATAGATTCTATCTCTATGATCAGCTTACGATGACGTAGTATCAATTACTTTGTTTATAGTGGACACACAGAAACAATAGAACGCGGTTTCTCTGCTATTGAAGGGAATCATATCTTTATATCTCTACGGAAAGAATCGAGAAAATAATTAAATATTATATTATTAATAGTAGCGAAAATAGAATGAATTTGGACAAATCATATTTTACATTCAGATAAGATTTGATTATCCTTTTTCACCAATCAAAATCATACTTTTTCACTGCCTTTGTTATTTAAAAAATCTAGTACATTCGATTCGCCGACCTATATACTAACTGGATATCATCAGAGAAGAAAAAATCAGTCCACTAAAAGAGCTCTCCGTTGACTAAAATGGCTGCCCCACTACGTGATGAAACCATGAAGTAGTCTTAGGAATAGAAAAAAGGAAATCCTGATATAAATGTCCTATGTTATGTTTCTGAAAAAAGTAGTCCTTGATAGTGATGTCATAGAAGGGAATATAAGGTTCTCAGGAATCAGGCGGCAGCTGGAGTCAGAAAGGACAACTCCTGTCCAACTTGAACGCCATCAAGAAGGCCAACGGCGATTCTAAGGCGTTGCGGAACCTGTCCAACAGGGCCATGGGAAAAAGCAAAGCTACGCCCCTTCCTCTGTCACTTACTATCAATGGTATCGACACATGCGACGACAAAGGGGCTGCAGATGCATTAAACAGTTTTTATATTAAAAAAGTAAATGATCTTCGGGCAAGCATTGTCCTCTCCACCCCTTCTTCCGACATCTGTGTCAGAACTGACCGCAGTTGCAATTGGGCTAGTCCTCGGGGATCGTGCTAGACTTCTCCTTGCCAGTGCAGCCAAATTAGGAGAGTCGTATACTAAAATAAATACTAGTCTTTTGCAAAAACAGTATTGTTTATTGAAAAATATGAAATATAAGTTGAAAATATCTATCGACAAAATAGAGATAAAATTAAGGTTGAGATTTTTTATAAATAAAAATATTCCATATAACAATCGCGTCCGAAATTTGACCTACATTTCTTATTTTTTATGTATTTACTTTTTGAGTGCTTCTAACATCGGTATGTTCGTTATTTAAGAAAAAACATAATATTAACAATTATTTGAGTGATTTTGAACTAAAGTTGACACCCAAAAATATAGCATTTATATCTAAAACTGCAAAAATAGAATTGTTTTATGCCATTATTACTCAGTTTATATGAGAAATAGTATTTAAACAATACTTAGGTGTATTCCATTCCAATACTTGCCTACCTTTGGTCCATTTCTTCCATGAGTCATCATTTTCCTTTCCTATCTTGGTCCATTTCTTCTTGACCGTTCTTTCCTAGTTAATTTCTTCCTAGGTCGTATTTTCCTGGTCCATTTCGTCTGTCTAAATACCCAGTCTTAAGGAATAGGAAAATAAAAACGATAAAAGTAATATCCAGTGTGTGTGTAATCCGTTATATTTCAGCACGAAGTAGCTGGTCTAAAATAATAAATAAAATTTAATTAAATTAAAACAAAACAATAATAAAAACACAAACTAATTAATAAGTGTATATATACATTAATATAAAATATAAAAAAAAACCACATCGATTTTTGGGGAAATCATGCCATGAGATCGGAGTAATCTATAGCGCCACTCCCTCGGCGAGAGCTATTGCTGCATCCCTGGCAGCTCTCCACGTCCTGGCCTGTCGCAACTGTGGACTTTTATTCCAGGCAGTTCTTGCAGCACATACCAGGGTATCTGCCTGCCAGATGAGGGGGTTGGGGACGATTCCGGCTGCGTCGGATCTGGTCTCCTTTCCATTTTTGTCTCGAAGAGCATGAGGCCAAGTGGGTTTCTCCCTCCTTCTTCGCCGTCCCTACTCCAAAATGCCTTCCACGCCTCCATGGCTGCCGACCGCACGGCCATGGTGTTGATGGATGGAAGCCCTGCCGACTTCAGGAGGTCCCGGACGGGTATGTGCTCTCTCCTGAGACTGCCAGTGAGAGTCCTGGCAACATCATTCAGAGCTACCTGGGCAGCTGCAAGTGGTCCTGTGTGGGTTACTGTCTCCAAACCGTACGGGTGTGACCGCTGAGACAGCATAGCCGACCTTCCCAAGAACAATGCCCTTGGCAAGTTGGTGGAGGTAAGGACCCCTTGGGATGTGCTTCGCCAACCTTACAACCATGTTGGCCCTAACCCTGGCTGCCCTCGCCATGATGTCAACATTTAAGTTGAGTGAAAGGGTGGAGTCAAACTTTGCCCCTAGCAACTCCAATTCACTGGAGGGGGAGACTGTGGAGGGGCCGACCTTTACCTCAACCCTCTTCCTTCTCTCTTTACTGTCCCTACCACCCGCCAGGAGTAGCTGGGTTTTTGTGTGGTTTAAAGAGAGCCCATTTCTCGCTGCAAACTCCACAAATTTGGCGGCGAGGAGGTTCAGATTGGTCTCCACCACATCAACATCTCTGCCCGCTGTCCAGACGCTGACGTCGTCTGCATAGCAAACAATGTTCTCACCCACCCCCATCTCCACTGGGAGGCCAGCCATGAGTATGAGAAAGAGTAAAGGACCAAGGATAGAACCTTGGCGGACCCCATACTTCACGTCGACGAAGTCGCTCCTGGTGCCGTTCCAATTGACGCATTGCTTGCCTCCATTCAGGTAGGATCTAACCAGTCTCCCACTCTCCTTGTGACGCCAAGTTCCTTGATTTTTTTCAGTAGGAGGTCGCAGTCGACGGTGTCAAACGCGGAGGATAGATCAAAGGCCAGTATGCCTACGACCTTCTCTTCCTGGACAGCCTTTATCCATTTGCTGTGAGCCGTTCCGATGGCTGTAGTAGTGGAGCGGCCAGCCCGAAAGCCAAATTGGCTGTTGGGTAAGGCGCTAATTTTTCCCATATGGTACTCCAGATCAGCCTTAACTACCTTCTCCAAGATCTTGGAGAGGACGGGGAGCAGGGAAACTGGCCGATACGAGGCTGGGTCCTTTGGGTTTTTCCCTTTACCTTTGTGCACCGGAATTACAATGCCTGTTTTGAGAATGACGGGTACCTTGCCGTTGGCAAGAGAGCAATTGATCAGGTGGGAGATAGGGAGGCCAGAACTTCAATTCCTAGTTTGAATACAGATGCCGGCAGTCCGTCCACGCCCATCGCCTCTGTATTGGATATGGAGGAGACGACTCTCCTAATTTAATAACGATAGTGCTTAGAGATTCAACGTGATCTTACAAAACAAACTTTTTACTTTTTTATGGATGAACCTCTATTGCATGAGCTTATAATAGTTATTTATACCCTATTTTATATAAGTATCAAAGGTTAATTTGCTTTGAAAATACAAAGCACAGCATTGTATATGATTATAGTTCTTGGTTTTTTGTTATTCTTATAAATACCATGACATGTTTTGTAATAATTGATAATAATTGAAACGTTGAGATGCTCGGTTCGATAGACTAGGGTGTTGTTTTATATCCCTATAAATTAAATCGAAACAGAAAAGCATGAAAAAACTAGCATATTTAAATGAATTTTACACAATACTTTATCAGCAAGCGGTTTTATTTTCCTTATTTTCATATTAAATACTTCTATAACAAATATTTAGTATAACTTTTTTGCAAATAATACTAAAAATATCCTTAGAACATACCCAATATTTTTTGGTAAATTATATTTATTTATCCTGATTATATTTTTCAACCTTGCCCCTTAACATTGACATTTTTTTGTTTGAGATATGTTGAATCCTTGGTCAAGAAACTATTTGTAATTTGGTTATTTTATAATACTTTCCTTACTTATTCGCCAAGAATCTGCTAAAAATGCAATTCCTTTAGAAACAATATAAAAGAGGCAATTTTTTTAAAGCAAGTTAATATGAGTTTTCATTCGCTACTATAATATTAAATATTATTCAACTTCATAGTTTTTTCGAAGAAGTTCAAGTGATTATATTTATTAATTAACTATTTTATGGGTCATTTATTTCAAAATCATACATAACATAATATATACAATAATAAATAAGAACATTAAGAGGGGTGTGATAATAAAATCATAAATAAACATTGTAGTTTAAAATTAACTCTCTGAAGCAAGATCCATCACATCATCAAAACATCATAATCTAAATTATATAAAGGGGAAAAAAGAGAAACAAATTCTGTAAATAGTATATAAGAACATCTTTTTTGCACGGTTCCTTCGATGATGTCATTTGAAGTCCTCTTATATCTTCTACCAATGAGTCTCAAACGAGCGTAAAAATGACAGGACCACTGAGGAAAAACTTTGACGATATCCGCGGCGAAGTCCCATAACGTCACTGGTTTAGAATGTGGAATCTTCAGGGCAAAGGCTCCATATCTTGCAGCCGAAGAAGCAAATACTTTTGTAAACGACTCATTACGTAGAGTGTATTAGAGGTTAGACACTGCGATGTGAACTTTAGAACTAGCAAGTGCAAAGCTCCTGCCATAATATTTGTATAATAATATTTTAAATATGTGAGTCTTATGTTATTAAAATTTCAATTATATTCTGACTTGTGTTTTTCTTCTCTTTTATTCTACCCCAAAGAGTATAATATGCTGTTAAACTTCATTCAAAGGTTACAACCCATGTAGTACGTAGCCAATGGTACTTATATACCATCGTGAATTGTATTTGAAATACAAATGTTCTAAGTAAAAAAAAAAGTATTGACTTCTCGAGGGGGTTGACCCAATAAAGAACCCATATACATATCCATTCAAAACTCCTCGAGCAACTAAATGCATTTAAATACACTCTTATAAAATACTTATTTATTGCACTATTCTTATAATTTATCCCTTCATTCGTACATTAAAACAGCAATACGTAATTAATATATTGCCCTTGTATATAAGTAAATAACTCTGATTCTCTTATTTTTTTGCATTTTTTAAAATGTGTTTCTTTATGACGTTCAATTTCTATGTTTAAATTTTTAATTTACTTTAACGTATCACTTATTACATACTTTTAAATACCTATAAATATAGAACTCTGTCAATGAAATATACCCTCTTTGAATTTTTATTTATTTACAATGGTATATATATTAACTGTATTAATTTTAAATAAAGGGCTCATTAAAAAATATTATCTTTATGAATACCTTATCTTTACTATTATTGTTTTGAAAAGCCATTTTCGAAATTCCTGGTTTAAAAATAGATTAGGAGTCAATATAATACCGGTATTTTTTGTCTCTATAGAAAAACCTATAGTTGAATAATCAGCCGATAGTTTCTCCTATATGTGAATCTATATTTTTGTTACTTTTTGAGGAAAAAGTCGTAATACAATAGCTAGAAATATATAATAAATAACTATTATAACCATCTTTACTTACTATATAAACGGTTTATTTTAATACATCAAACTTATATTAACTTCTTAATTGCAAATTGTGAGTTAACTTAATTCCTTTTTATTACTCAATATATTTTACTTAATAAATCTTGAAAAAACCATTTTTACTCATTACAATACTGTTTATTTTCATATAGTAGTTTTTTTAAACTGCTTTAATACAAATTAGGAACCTTTCTTAGCTGTTTGCATACCCAATTTTTTAAAGTTGAATATGTTGTGCATAGCCATTTGTTCATTACTTACAATAACTGTTTTTTTTAAATTTCAGGTCTAACATTTTCAAATGTATTGCAAATATGTTTTTACTGCTTTATAAAGAAATTATATCTACATTTGAGTATATATTTTTGAATAACACATAAGTTATCAAATGAGGAAACCATTTACTTGTCCAATAAGTTGTTTATTTTAATACATCGTGTGTTTTTTTAAGCCACCCTTTGGTTAATTAATTGGTGAATTTTAATCCCTTTTAAAATATTTACGAATATTACACATTTTACTTGAGGCAAACAATGTTTATTTTAATACATAGAATGATTTTGATATTGTAAATTATGGGATAACTTTAGTGCCTTTCTTAATATCGAATATGTGATCAATCTTCTATTAATAGAATTCTTATCATTTTATGTTTTGAAATATCTCATTGCAAATTATGAGGGATCACCTTTGAATTTCTTTAATTGATGCCTTGCATCACCATTTTTATTAGTTCGGACTCCTATTTTTTTCATATGCCTTATTGCCAATTATAAATGAATAACCAAATTGTGCGGAATTTTTATACATATAATAACCATTTTACTTGACAGAAAAACTGTTCATTTTAATATATCATATGTTTTAACGTTCCTACTGCAATTGCATTTTTATTTTCTCTTTTTGAATATGTTTTAATTATAATATAATTTGAACAATCATTTATTGTCATTGCTTTTAAGAACTACATTCTCCGTCTTTCTCATCACTTACAGTATCCAGGCGGAGCAAAAAAGGGGGTAAGACATTTTCTAAGCGGTAGTGGTTATTATCATCTCCAAACAGAGGGTGAGGCAAGCGTTTCATGAGAGTTCTTAGTTATATTGTATTCCACCATATCCATTGGTATATGCACGCGTGCCCACCCTGTCATGTTTCCGTCTTCTCAGAATTGCGCTTAGGCATTTTTTATGTACACTTCCAATGTTTCGAGAAACACACACACATGTGTTTTTTTTGTATTCACTTTTTGGAATGGTTGCCTCTTTCATCTCAGAAAAACTAAAGCAGTCACCCCCATCGGCCTTGAGGCACCAAACTGTGTGTCTTTTGTTTAAATTATAATACTATCCATTCGTGATTTAGTTATATTTAGTGAACTAGGATGAACACTCAGTGAACTTAGCCAAAGGTAGTGAGTTAATAAAACATGGTGTTCCTTAGGGCCTCCCTTCTTCTATGTCTTTCCCTGACTGTCTATGGACAAAAGATCGAATTCGACTGTCCTAAGCCCCATGGAATTTTTGAACATCCAGAGCAATGTGATCGTTACTTCAAGTGTCGTAATGGGATAGTGACGCGGAAGCTATGTGAGGACGGACTCGTCTTTGACCCTGACAAAGTGACGTCCGAGGATCCCTGTGATCATAAGCAGAACACCAAGCATAAATGTAGGGGGAAACCCAAGCTTCAACGCCCCAAGCCAGGGGATGGCTACTGTCCTCGGCAAAACGGTGTTTATGCCAGTCCAAACCCCTCTGAGTGTGACAAGTTTTACTCCTGCCTCAAGGGTGTGGGATCCATGCAAGTCTGTGCAAATGGACTTCACTTTGATCCAGACCTGGGAACCTGCGTCTGGGCAAGAGAGTCCAGCCGTAAAGGCTGTTCTTCCGCCAATGATCCAACACCTTCTAATCAACGAAGACAACGGCAGCAGCAAAACAATCCTCAGAGCAATCCCACGGACAGTAGAGTCGGAGAATCCCTCCCTAATGGTTTCGGTTGTCCCGGAGGGAAACTTGGTATCCATCCCGCACTTCCCCATCCAACATCCTGTCGACTCTACTATGTCTGCCTCAACGGAATCAAGCCGAACGAGGCTGGCTGCGTCTCCGGACTTGTATTCAATAGTATCACTGCCAAATGCGACAAGCCCGAAAACGTTCCTGGCTGCGAGGATACTTATAAGCCCAAGCGAAGCTCTCAGCCTCCCCCCGTTATCGATAGGAACAGTCCCCTCAGGCCCTCCTTCAAGCAGCAGAATCGCAACAACGAACAGTCACGAGGAGGCGGTGATCTGGACGTGCAACAGTTTGCCAAGTTCATTGAGCTTCTTACGAACCCTAAGGTTCAGAGTATTTTGAAGCCGGAGGTCGTGGACGCCTTAGGCGTCATCACGGATGGCCCTCCCCCTCCCACATCCTCTGGTCGACGAAACAAACGGCCCAAAGGAGGACAACGCCGTCCGCCAAGTGCTCGAGAAGAAGAGGAAGAAGAAGTACACGAAGTTGAGAAAGAGGAAAATCGACTCAATTCTAATATACGGGAGATCCCTTCTCATCGCCGAAATAAGTTTACGTCGAGATTCATACCCCGTGTTACCCTATTGGGAACTTGGAGAACCTGAGTCCCATTGCCTTTGAGCACATTGATCCTCAGTCAATCAGTAAGAAAGGGAACATTGAGGACAATATAATCATTGAAGAAATAACTACACCCCCGCGCCCAGCCACAACAACGACCACAAGTGCTCCAGACTCACGAACGCCATCCTCCTCCAATGGATCCTCTCCTAACCGACGCTTTAAGTTCAGAAACCGACGCCCTGGCTCAAGACGCTCCAAATTCCGACCACCAACTAGTACTACGACTACTGCAACGACAACAGAGGTAGCTCCTCAAAGGAACTTCTTCAGAGAAGATGAAGACCTCGGCGAAGAAATGCTCAGAGCCTTCTGGCCTCTCGGCCATCCTCTTTTTCAGGTGGACGGAAGAGCAAGCTGGACTTGAGTGATTTACTCTCAGAGGAAGAAAGTGAAGAATTTAAAAGTGATTTTGATGATTTTATTAAGACCTTTCGGAATAGGAAAACAAAGGAGGGTGCAGAGAAACGATTTAGATCAGGGGAAGGCCAAGGGGCTTCCAAGCCCCACCCTCGCGACCAACAACCCCCACGACAACTACAACCACTACGACAACAACCACGACAACCACACAACAACCACAACAACAACCACAACGACTACTACCACGACCACTACCACGACCACTACAACAACCACTACAACAACCACGACCACTAGAAGGACCACAACCACTCGAAGGACCACAACCACTAGAAGGACTACCATTCCAACTAGGTCAACGACTCGTTTCCACTCAACACGTCCTCAGCGACCTCCCATTCAAAACTTCCTTTCTCAAGCTCACAAGCCTCGTCCACCCCTCAACATTATCCCAGAAGCCCCAACTCGCTTCGTCCCCAGCCAGCCGTCCCACATGCAGTTCCCGTAGCCCCCAGTAAGCCCATCATCCATCGACCCACCTCAGCAACTTCCAAACCATTTAACCGCCGCAGCATGACAAACTGGACGAAGATGAGGTCCTTTCGAGTATGTTTATTATTATGAATACGAGTATGTGGACGATGAACAAGAAGGAAAAGAGGTCTCTTCACCCCCAGCTTTCAAGTTCGAACCTACAACGCGATCTCCTGAGCCCCCATCTCCATCCCCGCGATCCATCATTCCACTTCCCCCCAAAAACCATTCGACCCCCTATTCGTCCCCGAACCTCTCCTACATCAAAGACTCGCTTCCCCAACTTTGAGCCAACCACAACGCTTCCCCCCTCATCGATTTCTCCTACTCAAAGTGTCCCCAAGTCCACCCCCTCTCAATTCATTACGCTTCAATCTCAACCCCCACCACCATCTCCGACGACCACAACGAAAACTCTTACTTCTCCATCGCCTCCATCAAGATCCAGATTTTCTGGCCGATCCAAGGCGCCCTCATTCATAACAACAGCAGCTGCAGCTCGATCCCGCTCTCCAAGTCCTTCCTCTAAACTCAGAGCCAATCACCTTCGACAAAGAGTACGAGACCAAGAGAATCAAAACTCTGGTGGAAGCAAGACTCGCCAAAGGGTCGCCCATGAGCGAGTGACCAATAATAGTCAGCCTAAGCGACAACGCTCTCGTCAAAGAGTGAGAGGTGGAGCCTCAGGTCATGAGGAAGAATCTCAGGAAATTCGTCAACCGCCAGTGCGACGAGAGCAACAGCCAGTTCGTCAGCAACCTGTGCGACAGCAGCCAGTAAGACAACAGCCAGCGGTGCAGAGGAGTCGACTTGAACCTAATGCCAGGGGCCCATCATTCACAACACCCTCTCCCAAATCCGCCTCACAACCCGTAACACCATTTACCGCCTTTAGAAACTTCCCACAGTTCCCTCGTAATGGAAACAAAAAGGGAGGCTTTGAACGGGGACAGTTCCAACGTAATGAAGAGAAGCCCTTTGTTCAACAACAAGAGGAGGAGCAACAAGGAACCAAGATTTCGGAGGGATCCCTCGAGGGAATGAAGAGGCATTTATCGAAACAGAGGAAGTTGTAGCAGGATTCCAAGAAAAGAATGCAGTTCCTCCTCCAGCGAGGGACTTTTCAGGCTTCCCTCCAAGCACGAAAAGCCTTTCGATGTTCAGTTTACGAATACTCCAGAGCTCCCTCGATCGCCTCAAGGATTTCAATCCTTTCAGACACCTCCAGTGGCATTTTCCTCCCCTCCACCCAATTCTCAGGGACCCCCGCCCGTTCAGCCACGACTCTTGCAGCCAGGAAGACATCAAGGCTTTGACGTGAGCAGCACGGTCGTCCACGATCCAAACTCGCAATCTACCTCCTCCTTCTTCAACATCCAACGACCCAGTTCCAAGCTGCCTCAGCTCCAAATCCCCCCTCTCCTTCATCCTCATCTCGCAACAGCTTCTCCAATCCCCGCTTCGAGACACGCCCTAGCCCCGTGGAGCAACCGCGTGCCTTCGACCCTTCCCATCTGAGTCCATCAACACGGGTTCTTCACCTTCCTCAGCGAAGAGGCAAACTCCCGCTTTCCCCCTTACACGGGCAAAGCCGATCCTTTCGGACGGAGAGGGAGTCACACTTTGACTTCCCTGAGGCGGAATTTTGGGGGATTCGTTCCCGTGGGAGGGGATGAAGAAGGTAACTTTCGAGAAGTCTCGCCACGCCGCCTAGGAGAGGCCAAGGGCTCCCATTTGATTCTTAAGCGATCCCCCTTTTCTTCGACCCATGTGTGATGCCTTTATTTGAACTATGCTTGAACGACGTCACTACTACAATCATCATACAGATAAATCAATTAATTTTACATACAGTAAAAAAGTTCCCAGCTAATGGATCCCCTTTTATGTGCATTTCATAATTGAAAAGGAAGAGACAATTTTGTCCAAAAAGTTAAAATGTTGTTTGTAGAGATAATGATGCTATGCTTAATAGAGTGAAAGCTCCTTAAACCCGGCTTTTATCCTCCATGAAATGTAATATCCATGTTTAATTTCCGAACGAAATATTCAATTTGTCTCTCCTTTAATACATAAAGTGGTATCATGGTTACTATATAAAAGTCTTTTAGCCCCATTGTTGAGAATATTGTCTGTATATTTACTACTCTCCTTATCCTCCTTGTTCTGAAGAGAAAAAAAATCATAGATACTCTTAAATATATATTGTCGACAAACATTAAATATTATTTTTAAAATAAATACTGTGATACCCCTTTGGCGCGAAACTACTTTTTACAAATTTCTTTTGTGTTAGTTTCTATGTAGGTCTCTCCCATCTTTTATATTCTTTGCATCTTTCTATCAAGAATATACATATATGAATAAACATATATATATATATATAAGGGATAATGTTGCTTTTTGTAGTCTAGGTAGGTAGTCTTTTTCTTCCTCAATATAAATAAATATATATCTGTCAAAGCTCAATTTTATTATTGCATGTTTCAGCTCATGCGTATACCTCTACAGTCTTTTTGTAGCATTTCTTCATTCTTACGCCATAACAAAAGATTATTATTATTATTATATTATTTTCTATAGTTAAGAAATAATAAACACGTATATATTGTAACATATTTGAATATCAATTATTTATATTATTATTTGTTCAACCCCCTGACTCGGGATTACCCTCAATCTTTGAATATATATGTTTGTACATATATTCCAAGAGGATTTTACTTCCACTCATGATCGTCTGGGAAAATACGGCTTTTATTTGTTGTTGTTGCTTTAACACTTGTTTAAGTGACGTGGTTGTAGCATAGAGGTATAAAGACAAAGAGGGCTTATTGGATTCTTCAGAGGAATACGTTTTTGTCATAGAGATATAAAGGTATAGAGACCTGATTCCCTTCAATAGCAGATAATCATCGTCGTTCAGCTGTATTCTGTGTGTCCAATATAAACAAAGTAATTTGTACTACGTCATCGTAAGCTGATCATAGAGATATAATCTATCTCTATGCTCAGCTTACGATGACGTAGATCAAATTAATATGTTTATATTGGACACACACATATATCTGAAAGGAATAAACACTCTATATCTTTTATCTCTATGGTTTTTGTGCCCATACCTATAAACAATCTCTTTGATGAGTTTACGATGACGTAGATAAATTACTTAATTTATATTGACGACAATGGCGACAGCTGAACGATGTTTCTTTGCTATTGAAGGGAATAAGCTCTCTACCTATATCGTTATATCTCTATGGGCTGTAGCCTTTCAGACGTACAATCTACATGTTTCAAGTTTTTTCTGACTTGCAAGGGTATTTTACTTATCCATTGGGCTCCTTTCAGAGACACAATACACATTGATGGGATATTTAGTTGGGTTACGCTGTAAAATAGTAAAAAATAATGTCTTTCGTGAATATAAAGTATATCTAGCTTAATTTATGCAATTTTGTAATGTTTATTTTAATTCGGAAAAATTGTTATATTTTTTTGTTGTGCTGTTTCTTTAACTGACGTCTTTTTGGGCTTAAGACAGTCATGTTCAAGTATGACATTATGGCTGGTTCTATTCGTTTAATCGTCATATATGATGAAACTAAATAAAAACTAATTATTTCCCTAAGGATATGGAGCTGCTGTTTTATATTAAAAATATATTATTATACGAGTCTTTTCAAACGATTTGTACTGACATGGATCGATGTTCATGCATATTTTGTGTGCTAAGGGATAATATTCTTAGCTTAGAGTTGTTTCTTGGCCAACTATCTTCACTAAATTTTCCAAATTATATATATACACACCAAACAAATAAAAATCTACTCCAAGGACAATGAATACCGCAAGGAAAAGATTGAAAAAATAATTTAACCTTTTTTATAATATTTTTTTCGCGTAATTTTATTCTTTGTTTTTTAGATATTGTGTTTGCTATTTAGATTTTTGTATGTATTTTTTTAATGTTTATGTTTTTGTAAAACTTAAAATTTCTATCACTCTTTTAGTTGCTTTAATATGTTTTTTATGTGACTAATAAAGGCCTTGCTGCGGATTTAAAAAAAAAGATACCCGAAAAAAATATTTGGGTAAAACCATATTTCTTGCCACAGGACTTCTTTAAAACCTTAGAGTGGAGTTGACTATTGATAAATATCCGAATTATTATTAGCAATATAACATGTTGTGTTTTTGTAATCAAAATGGTAATAAAATGTTCATTAGGTCCAATAACAAAATATAAAATCACTTATCTAGGTTGATAAAAACTAAAATTTTCCATTAAAAGATCTGAGGCGGATTTATATTAGTGCCAAGATATGTGCAGTTTATATAAAAAGTGGCTCTTGAACTCATTCTGCGTTACAGCAATAAGAACATATACTTTGATCTTCCTTAAAAATTGCCCTACACTTGGAGTGTACCAGAGAGAAAACAGTATTTGAACCACTTGTCTGATGACGACAACATGTCATTTCTCATAACATTTATAGCTTTAGCCACAGGTATATTATAGACCGTCTTTTTAGATATTTATGATTGATCTATAGTTGTTGGCTTTAATTCCCCATAGATTCTTTTTAGCCTGAGTTAATGCTGTCAAACCTCAATAGCGATAAGAAGTGTATTGTATTAATTCATAATGCAAACTTCATTTTTATTTTGTTTGTTTAGATTTTAGATCAGTCCAGCCACACGCAATCCGTTATCATTCAGCAATAAATTGTCAAGAAACTAGTCGTTTCACTAAATAAATCAAATTTACATTTAAAAAAAATCTAAGATCCTCCTGGGACTTTTTCTTATTCTCTCTCTTTTTTCCTCCAATCACGTCGGAGAAAAAAAACGTTTCAGTCTTATCCTTATATAATCCTCAAGTCATTTTTGATAATACTCTTTCCTGGAAGAATTATTTTTTACATTATATTTTTTGCACAAGAATACCTCAATGATCCTAATAAAATATAGGAACGAAGTAAAAATCCTAATAATGATTTCAAAGTACTTGCAACAACAAGAGTGAGCTTTTTTTCCTTCTCTTTATGAATACCAAGGACATTTTATTTAATGATCTCTGTACAAAGTAGTACACACCACACTCACACACACACACATATATAATATATATATATATATATATATATATATATATATATATAATATGATTTAACGATATATTTATAGCCTAAGCAATGCCTTCTTCCTGCCAGGGGGTGGAGGGGGGTTGGTAAGCTCCATGAACAATAGAAGGTCAGTATCAACGCTTCATTCTCCCGGTGTGAAACGCATTAATAATATATATATTATATATATATACTTTTTAGCTTTAAATATATATAAATGTCTTTATACAAGGATACGACTAGCTTAAATGCATTTAAAATGCATAGCATGTTGATTATTTTTTTTTATATTTAGAAAAGTGATATTTGTGACCCTTCTAATAAGATCTATCTTCACTACAGATGACATTGAAGTCTTCTTGGTTTCCATACCAAAATAAAAAAAGAAGGCTGGGAATATCTTCTCACATAATTCATTAATTCCATGTCTCAACAAAGATCCTTCATATATAATATATATAATCAGGAAACGACTGGAACACTTTTTTTCGCCGGACCCGGGACAGTATATTTGTTCCTTCGTCATTCTGAAAGTGACGACAGTGTTTTTACGAAAATAATTTCCTACAAAAAAATTCGGGAAAAAAGACGACGTTCTTTTAGAAAATAATTTTCTAAAAAGTCCCGGCCCAGTGATTTTAGACACTGGGCCATGACACTTAAAAAACTCATCTGGGACCCGGGCCGGGTACCCGGTCGTTTCCTGATATATATATATATATTGTATATAAATTAGTAATATTTGTGACCCTTCTAGCAAGGATATATCTGCACTCAAGATGACTTTGAATTATGTTATTCAGATTCTCCAGCCAAAGTAAATAAAGGGTTAGGAATTTTACACTTCTACCTAAAATAAGACTTTCAATGTAATCTTAAGCTCAACTCCTCTTAGTACTTTAAAGTTTAAGAAGTAATATAAATAAAGATTTATCTTCACTCAAAAAGAGTCTAAGACTACACTTACCTTTTTAAGAGCCAAATAGTAATAATAGTCTAAAACTAAACTCCTCATTTCACTTACATATTTTGGAAGGATACATTTTTTATTACCTAGTTGGTATATACCTATTATATATATATATATATATATGGAACTAAAAATGTTTATCATTGTTTTATAACTTATACTGTATTCAAATATATTTATTTTAATATCCATCTTTACTTTTTGAATTTAGTCTTTATTTGGCATAGGAAAAAAAGATCCATCTTCACTCAAGATGACTTTAAATACTTTTTGGCTTTCTGAGACAAGTAGGCAAGGTAAATATTTTTTTCATATTTGGTTCTATAGAATTGCATCCGTGTGGATATAAATAAGCATTATAGCATTGAAATTAGACTATCGAACCTAGGATCTTATCAATGACGTTGACCAAAATTGACCCTCCACTGTCGGAAGTCGAAACTTCGCCCTACACATTGAGAGTTGAACACGCCGTATCGCACTCCCAAATATCAACTTTTTCAATACTTTTTTGTGCTCTGCAAGGTAAATAATTTGCCAGTCTGTCCCAAATAAAGTTTTGATCTAAGCTAAAAATGGGCTGTAAGAATGATCGAGAACTACTTTTTATATATTTTTTTTTTACTAATCATAAAATTATAATACAGAAGTAAGTATATAATTTAAGATTTTTCTTTCTGAAGATTAAGGATCTTATTTTACTCATCCAAACATACGACTGACCATCCTTTGATTCTCATTGTTTTAATTACGACGAGTTGTACAACTTGTATTGATCAACGACAATAAATATACCACAGCAACGATTTATTCGATCTCTTAAAGAAAAAGGACTCGATTCTCTGTAATAAAGACAATAGAATTTGCTCAGTCAAACTTTAAAGCCTACAAGTCGAAATACTTAACAGAAAAATGAACATATAAAGCAGCCAATTCTACCATCTGTGATGTTCTCTGCATACTCACCCTTAAGATTCCATCCAACAGCGAGAATTCATGAAGCAACGCGAGAAACGTTATCAAGTTTTATCATAAAAATATGATTTTAAAGTTATGAAATAAGTATTTGTATTTTAATATTTATTTGTTATGAAAGTTGTTTGGATTTTTTGTTCAATATTATATGCTTGTTTTTACTTATTTTACTAATAAATACATTTGCATTTTTTATATCTTTTAAACCATAAAGAATTAAAAAAAGGTAGTAAAACTACTTTTTATTTCAACATTTTCTTAAATCATAATTGCATATTATCAAAGTTATCTTTACATATCATTTTTTTTTTTTTTTTGCCTATATGGTTCGATAGAATTGCATCGATTGGATATAATAAGCATTATAGCATTATAATTAGTCTATCGAACCTAGGATCTTATCAATGAGGTAGACCAAAAATGACCATCCCCTCTCGGATTCAAACCTGCGCCCCCGACATTGAGAGTTGGACACGCCTTAACACGCACGGCTATCGAGCTCCCGTCATTTAAGATCCTTCAAAATCCCTTTTTTAGTATCGGTTTCAGTATTAGTTTCTCATATTAAAGTAATGAACAATACACAAAATCTCATGAAAACTCTATTTTTTAGAAAATTTAAGCGAAATAATTTTTACTATGAACAAAACAGGAAAACCATCAAAGCAATAATCATGATGACACATCACATATTTTATGCATAAATATTACAACGCCATCGACTTGGTGAATTTCAGTTGGCTGAACTCCTACAGATATTTTAGCATCTAAGAAAATTGTTAAACAGTATTTTTACTATTACAACCGAATTTTAAATTATTGTTGTTTTTTGTTTTAATGTTATTTTATATTATGTATTGTAACGTGTCAACAAAATTTAGTATATATATTGTGAACTTTTTTAACGCTTTGTTGTGTCCTTATTGTAGCTAGGTCTTCTGGTAGTAGTCTAATTTTAAACTATAATGTTTATTTATGTATTATTTTTATACACAATTCTACTGCCCTTTTTTTACTTTGTATCTTATGTTACAAATTGAAATAAAGACCTATTAAAAAAAATATTTTGTTTTAAACAGTGACAACAGTGACATTCTGACAATTATGAAGCTTTATTGTAAGACTACTTAAAGGATTTCAAAATGTTTCAATCCAATACTTTCTATTTTCAATCAACAATAAGTATACTTTTTTTTGTGAAGTGTATTTTATCTTTAATTTATTTCATTCAGTTTTTATGTATTTTTGTATGTCTTCTATGTTTTTTTTTTTCTATTATTATATATTTATATATAATATTTATATACAAATTTATATATTTATATTTGATTATTTATTTTTTCAAAACTTACAAAATATTATATGGTCAACAACTATTTACCATGTAATCATAATAATAATTGTAAAATCATTCGGGAGGGGATCTTTTGAACAGGGATATTTAAGATATTTATTTTAAGATGTTCAATAACTTCTCCTTTTTGTGAGTGATTTACATGTTCATCTTTGCATTTTAGACTTTTTATTGAATAAAGGATCGCTGGTTTGGCATAAAAATCTTACAATGTACAAAATATAGACACAAAACGTATAAAAAAAATCAAGAAATAATAGTTAAATCGTCACAAAGGATTTATACAATGAATGGAGTTACATTTAACTCGATTGATTTAAATATGACTATTGAACATTATAGAGTAATAACGTTTAATTCAAAGTTATTGTCCCTAAAAAACCTGATAAACAGGATGATTATTTATGGTATTTCACCCTTTTACAGATAGTACATATTCATTTCCTATGAAGTCAATAAAAGAATCTGTTTATCAGACGGTAACATTTGTAGGGGATTTCAATTTTTTTTACAATGATTAAAACTATTGTTCATCTCATATGTTTTAGTTCATCTCCATTGCTAAAATTTTAAACTATAATGTTTATTTGTGTTTCATTTTAAGTATTAGTTTGGTTTTTATGTATTTATGTACATTTTGTAAATCGAACTTTGAAAAAAATATATTGCTTAAAAATCCTATGCTTATTATATAAATTTCACAATTATAAAAGTATTCCCTATTCCAAGTAAAAAAGTATTTCCCTTCAATTTTTCATTTTATAAGCTTAAGGCATTGGGGTCTATTCACTTGCAAATCATAAACTACTTCCAGCCTTTATCTTGAATTATCCGCTTTTGGTTCCCAAAAAATAAATGATGCCATTGTTGAATTTATTTAATACTCTCTCTGTAGTGCAAGAAGCTTCTTAAACCTCGGATAACAATAGCGCCAATTTCCACAAAGGATAATAAAATCCGCTTTGCCTAAGTGTACCAGAAGCATAAATACCAACTTATTATATCCAGTCAATCATTTAAAAAAAAACTTTCACTATCAAATGATGATCGGAGTTTTTTTTTGAAGCAGCTTATTTTTTATTTTACGTGGACAAGAACATAAATATTCAAGAGTATAATATTGCAATTATTAAAGTCCTTTCTCCATCTCTTGATGGTGGAGAGGCCAAGGCAGGAGTCAGGGAAGGTAGGATCTCGTTGACTGTCTTGGCGAGCTTGATCCAGATCAATAAGTAGGAGCGGAAGTCGGGTGTATCCAATTGAGGTGGCGAGTAGGGTAATAGATAAAAATGATGCGAGTGTTGACTATTTATACTGCATGAATGGCGCCACAAGGTCGCTTCCCTCACATAAATATGCAATAAGAACGCTTCTGTTGGAATTTTTGAGTTATCTTGTATACATTTCGAGATAATGAACCCAACTCATTCTTTATGACTCAGCCTAATACTCACTTAAACTCATACGTTCTACTTTCTTATACCTGTTTCAAGTTTTATTATTGCTTTTTTTTTTGTATCAAAAGGGGATGGAAACGAAATAAAAAGAGGGTAGTTAGAGACAGATAGAAGAAGAGAGAAATACAAAGAGAGAGACGCAAATGAAGAGGACTACATGCATGAAAAAGGAACTTTTGAATCTGTAAATTCTGTAAGGAGTGAAGGTTCCTCTTTACAGATTGAATGTAGTTTAAAGTTTAAAACTAGGGTAATTTTTGTTGACTGAGCTCGATTTGTAATGTATGGAAATATCCAGGGATGCTTGTGAAAAATGAAGCAAAATGTATCATTTATAGGTATACATTTAAAAGATATAGGTTTTCAGTTATAAAACATGCTGCATTTTCATCTGTATATCCTTAAATATTTTTTTCAATTGAGACATACCTTCCTCCAAAAAGATCAACTCCCTTCATTTTTGTACGTTATTGACGAAGATTGATATTTATAGCCAAAAGAAAAGACTCAGGCTGGAACTAAGGTACCCAGTTCCTGAGAAAAAATCGGAGTATTCTGAAGGAAACTCCTCGATCTGTTATGGAGATGAACGACTCCTATAACTTTGTTAGCTGAGTGGGTGCTCTCGTACAGAAAATGAACATTTATATTGTAGGGGTGATTTTGGGAGTTATGTCGAGTTATGGGGGAGTCCAAGTCTTTTATTATTATTAAGAATGGAAAGCTTAGCCTTAGTGTTTACAGATTCTATGACTGTTTTTGACCGTGAAAAAGAGAGAGGGTTAAAGAGAGGGATAGAAGGAAAGAGAGAGGGAGAGAGAGAAGTTTCTCTCACTGTTTCTTTCTCTCTCTTCCCTCCCTCTCTCTTTCCTTCTATCCCTCTCTTTACCCCTCTCTCTTTTTCACGGCCAAAAACAGTTATAGAATCTGTAAGCACCAAGGCTAAGCTCCAGATTTGCATTCCTAATTATTATTATATATTGAATCTCTGGATGCTACCGTCGAAATATTATCCTCAGTTTTAACATTAAGACTAAGGGAGAGGCTCGTAGTCTTCTCATTGAGATTATCTTGGGGACATGAAACCTCCACGATGAGACTAGGGGAAGGTATTGAGTTTTCTGGTTGAGGCTGTTGGAAGGACATGGAGCCTCCACAATGAGACTGGAAGAAGATCTTTTGATGTTTCATTGGGGCTTCTAAAACAACTCTACGTCATGTTTTTCGTAACTCGTGTCATTTCGTTCAATAAATCTTAAGGATTACTTCTTGTTCTCCTTGATCGAAGGGAATTTGCAGACAAAAATGATGACTTACGCCTTCTTTTTATTTTATGAGTGATCGTAAAAAAGAAAATACTTTTAACTATAATAGTTATTTATGTTTTTTAAGCACACTTTTATATACGTTATATATAATAAATACCTCGCTGATGAAAGGAAAAGAGATGCACACTGCCATGCAATGGTTTTATTTATATTTCGTCCTTGAATTTTAAAGGTTTGATGCCCTAAGTGACATCATGGAAAAAATATTGCAGTCTAAAAAATACGAATGCATCCTTAAAAAAGGGTCATGTTTTCTGTCAATTTGTGTATTATTTAAGGTTTACTTTTGAAAAATGTGAATAAAATAAGTATCTTGTAAAATGGAAGGAAATCGTGGTTATTTAAGAGTTTCTTCGTTTGTTTGTTTGGGTGTTGAATCCCAGGGTCTTTAATTCTAGGTGGAATCGAATCAGGGGCGGAGTGGAATCATTTATCCACTCAGACAATTTTGCCCTAGCCGGCCTTATACCGGCCCCAATATGTACACACTGTATACTGTCATATTTTTGTGGCCTTTGAAAGGTTCTATACATATAGATTGTACCCTCTTTTATCGATTTTCTTTTTTGTAAGAATAATTATTAAAATTTTAATAAACTATTATCCTCTATTTTTTTAACTGTCGTTCATTTGCATTATCGTACTGTAACTTTTCACACAATTTATAACATAATAATTTGTAAGGTGACTTCTAATTTGTCACTAATTGTTTGTGAAGTTCATAACCTTCACTTTACAGAAAGTAAAGGCTCAGGTTTGCACAACAATACTTTGTTAAATTTTTGTCCAACCAATTCAAAGAAGTGTAAACACCAATGGGGAAATCCATCATTTGTAACCAGGATCATGCTAGAACATCTTTCACATGCTACTTGAGTTTGTACAGAGTCAGAAGAAATTTGACAAAGTGTGTGGTAGGCGTCTGTGAATAAATTGCACTGTAACAAGATGACATAAACAAAGAGTGCACAATTCTTGCACATTCTGCAATTAACAATTTTCAATTCTGGACATTCCACATTGCTTCACCCATTCCCTTCTCCTTCCTCTGTGCCTTCTGGTGATCCTTCTTGTGAGCGTCTTAACATGTACTCTTTAAAGGCAGACAGCTTTAATCTCTCCAAGTGGGTGGCTAAGCTCTTCAGTTTGTTTTTATATATCAGCAATGGCTTGGTCATTAAATGTTATCAAATAGCTGCTAAGATGGTGCATTGTAGATGACGGAAGTCCCTTATCCTTTAATCCAGGGAAATTTTCAGGATCAAGGCAGGCAAAATCAAAGCAAAGCTTTCCACTAGCTGTAAAGTTTTCATGAATGCTTTGGATGATAGTGTCCATGATGACATTATGGATATTCACCTCTACGTCCCTCTAAGCTGCTTTCAAGGGCTCATCTTCAGGCAGCTCTCCATGCATGATTTTCTTTTTCTTTTTTTTTTTTTCAGGAAAGGCTACCTTCACCTCAATCTCTTCCTTGTCCAGCAGCTCACCATTTGCCCATTCTACAAACCGGTTTGCAGCTTCCTTCACACCACTGAAGTCCCGCACAAATTTATTAAGTCCATCCTCTGTTCCCACCACCAGACGATGTGCAGTCAGGATGACCATCCCACTGGCTGGAAGATATTTTGACAGTGATTAGGTCTGTTCAAAAACCTTCAGAAAAATCTGGGCTGTCAGCACTGTCTCAAATTGAGAAGAAACTCAATGTAGCCTGTCACTTTGGCTCTAGTTGTTGCCTTCATGGTTTTGTTTTGTTGCATAACCAGCAGTGTCAAAACCACACCCACATATAGGGTCCTGTATGGATTTCCAATATACCCAAATACCTTTTTGAGAGCAGGATCTTTTGCCCACCACCGAGTTTGTCTCATCCTTTTGTATGACTCCCTAATGATGACAGTAATGTCATTAAGAAGGTTGAAAAGTGTGGTGCTCTCAATGACACTGCCTGTTGTGTCTGTTAATACCAGATTTAGCACATGTACATAGCACCACACATGTATTTGGTTGAGGTTTTCTTCTGAGAGCACGACAGAGAAGCCTTTGTAGGTGCCACTCCGTCGGTGGCTCATCCTACACGACACATTCAGGTTGAGGGCTGCAAGTGAGTCTTTTATATTAGTTTGCAGACACCATTGATTCCACATAAATGTACTTGAAAACAGAGCTGTGAAGTCGGACTTGCTAGTTTTTGAATAACTAATGAGTCCAGGATCAGCAAAATACCTTTTTAACCCTTAGATCCATACCATGCACATGGTATACAAGTTAGTTGGTTCTCATGTAACTTGTATAAATTGAAGTATAGAGAGGTATTTGGCTCATTAGGAGAATGTGGTATGGGCTATTCCGTTGGGAGGCTGTCAACGGTCATTTATATTTCTTGAGGCCAGTGGCCCAACGGGATTAGTCTCGGTACTCCTGGTGGCCCCTGAAACAACTTAATGCCTTTGGTTCAACCTACATATATACAGCAAACAACTTAAACCATATTGTTTTCAGCTCTCATTCGATGAGCTAAATATGTCATCCTTCTACATGCTATTAACAGTATACCAATAATAATTCCTATATATATTTATAATATTATAATAAGTTTATTGGAATAAATCTATGAGTCCAAGAGGATTTTGGGTCAAAAATCCTTCAAATAAACAAAGCATACATCCAAAATTATTTGTATTTAGATTCTTGAAATGCATAATACTTATGCACACTCATAAAGCTTGATGCAATCATATATTGAGCTGATAATAAAGTAATTATTACTCCTATAGAGAAACTGTTGTTCACTCTTTAACCGAGTGTGCCGCCATCAAAAGATGCAATTTCAGAAATTGAACAACAAAATTATGACATTGTTTTTTTTAAATAAAAATTACTTTGATTTTAAATATGTTAGTTCTTATCAAAATGAAATTCATTTAATGATCACAAAAACTTGTTGATAAGCTTAAGTGCTCTAAAATCCCCCTCCACATAATTAATAAATGTCTCACCGATGATGAGATTAATTCCTGATGACCTTTTCTACCATAATATTAATTAGCAACATAAGATAAACACATTCATAAGACTTAAGAGATTTTTGCTAAATTACTTCTATTTACTAAAAGATTATAAATGATTATATTTATTTGAAATAATATTTTTTTCTTTAGAAAATGCTTCGGTCAAAGAATCACCCATTCACAGCAATTACAAGTTTGATTGGTTGTTCACACTTCTTGTGTTACGTGCGTTTAAGCAACCTTTTAATTGTGCAAGAACTATTTTGAGAATAAGCAGACAGCTAGTATTCTATCTGTAATGGATTGGCCAGCGCAGTCACCAGTTCTCTATTGAGTGGCTGTGGGAGCAACTTGAGCGCCCGGTACGCAAGAAGTGTTCATACGCCCAATCCAACTTGTGGGAGGGCCTTCTAAAAGTCGGGGGTGAAATTACTCCAGACTACCTCAACAAATTAACAACAAAATGCTAAAAAATCTGTGATTACTGCAAAAGGAGAATCTTTGACAAAAGCAAAGTTTGAATGAAAAATATTATTTCAAATAAATATAATTATTTCTAACCTTGTGAATGTCATGACTATATTTTCTATTCATTTTTCAACTCACGCAGTAAATAAATAAATAAACTCACGCGGTATATATATATATATATATATATATATATATATATATATATATATGAGTCCCTTAGTAGTCTAAAGTGATACTATAGCCAATATGTTAGAAACTTTGACTTATATAAAGCTTTGGGAATGTCCCTCAATGTTTCGAGTACCTCATTTTTCTATATGGGCATGTTAACAGTCAAAGCTTTAGTATTTTCCCTTTCCAATATTACTCTATAGATGTATATCTTTACGGAAGAATTCCTTTTTATTAAAAAAAGTAAAATGATTTATTTGCTTTATATCAAATACTTAGGCAGGTTGGACATTTTGAAGACAAAAAATATCGCTCAAAGGGCCTTTTTAACCCAAAGAGAGACAGAGAAGGTCAAGGAGTTGAGGCAGAGCTATCACCACTTGAAAGCCATTGAGTATGCCTCACTGACATTTACCTATAAAACTGATAACGACTACCTACGAGGGCCCCAATGTCATTGTTAATGAAACCGGTTAATTCATTGAATTATGCCTTTTGCTCCCTCTTAAATACGCATTTATGATTTTTATAGGTAAAAGTATTAATTGACCGTGGGAGATACTCATAAAAAAGGGCTCCAATGAGATATGTGAGGGGATTTGAGTCTTTTGTATATTTGCAACATCGAGAATTCTATCTTAATATATCAATAATATTCATATTTTCTTCTTAACTAAAAAAATACTTTAAGTAAATCATGAATACGTATCTACAGAACTTCATATGTGTAAAAGTATATTTGTATGTATATAATTGCACTCGGTAATGCAACAGCCAAGCTGACTTTATTTATTATTAACATTAATATATAAAGGTATATATATATATATATATCCTCTAAAAGTCAACATGAATATTCAATACATAGGTTTGTACCTACACTGTTTAAAATAAGCTAGAAAATCATATTTTGGGTATATAAAAGGACTATTGAAAAAAAGGTATGCCCATATTGCAAAGAGAGTTGAGCTTTTGTTTGGTTTTGATGACGTCACACAGGACAACGAGAAAAATAATGTTAGACTTGTAACTCAAGTCTTCAAATATATTTTTTGTTAATATGGATTTTTGATAACGTCAAACTAATTATAAAGTTATTGGCGTTTCACTTTTAATTGCCACATTAAATAAACTTACCTGGTATTATATATAATTATCTGAAACAGAAACATCAATCTTAAAATTGAAATAAACATAATGTCCGACATATCTACATCACAGCTTTTTAATGCCAAGAGCTGCTTCCATGACCTCATCATATCTCTTTAATATGACGAATAACATTTATTCCTCTGATATTTGGGACCTTACTTAAGATAACTATCATTATTATTATACTATGTTATAAGTATGACTTATAATCTCCTACTTTTCTATATGAATACATGCATTGTACATTCCCTAAAAAACCCAAGAACAATAGGCAAGTGCCCATATGGCCATCGCATTAAAGGGTGCCTATTATACTCTATGTACAAAGGCATCAAGAAGAAAATATCTTTACATGCTCTTTTATATAATTACAATGATATCAAATAGGTATAACGAACATAAAATATTTTATTGTTTGATAGTCTATGAAATGAAATTGTATAGTTTATGTCTGTATAAATAAAATAAATAATATATATATATATTATATAGGTGTATATATATATATAAATATATCTCCTAGCAAAGAAAAAATAATACTTTTATTAAAAACGTTGATTTATACATGGTAAAATATATTCCCGTTAGACTGCGAATTATATACCAGCCTTCACCTATCAGTTAAGAAATAAAACTCCTTCTCATACTTCTTCACATTTATAGCCTCCTGTGATCCTCTGGCAATGAATTCATTAAGGTAGATGAGCTCAACAAACAACTTTTCAAGGCTTCGCTCTAAAATCCAGGCTATAAATCTCTTATTCAATACTAACTTCAAAATGCATTATTTTACGATATGACTTCGTTTTTATATGCAATCATTATGAGATGAAATTTCTCTCTCATAAACAAACATGGCATTTCTGCCTACTTTAACAAGAATGGATGGATCCTAAAAGAACGCAGGGGTCCCTTCAATTAGTTTTCATATTTCCTAGAATATCTACGGGACTCAATATGCAAATGAAAGTTCATTGTCCTGAAAAACAGAAGCTGCAAGAAATTGTCATAAAAAATCTTTTATTTGTTGGAATCGTAAAATTATATGTATATATATATATCTATCTATATCTATCAGACTTGTTGATTTATCGATCATTTGTTGTCGTTCGCGAACGTCGTTTGCGAACGAGAACGACAAAGTTTTTGACGAACGATAAGGAAAATTCCTTATCGTTCGTCGTTCGTTGTTGGCGCCACAAAAGAAGACATAGATTATTAATTTTCACGGACAGATTTCCTTTAAAAAAAAACGTCATTACTTTTTTTCAGAAATTTCTTTCTGAACACAACGTCATCACTTTTTTCAAGAATTTCTTTTAAAAAAAAGAACCGTCGTCGATTTTTTTCAGATTGGCGAACGACAAACGAACGATGAACGACTAACGATTCAATTTAAAATTAACGATGAACGACGAACGATAACTTTTGGCAAACGACAAACGAACGACGACGACAATTCTTCGCGAACGTCAACAAGTCTGATAATAATATATATACAAAAGATATAATATATTAGGTTTTCCAATGTTGTACTACTATAAAACAATATGCAACATTTACCTTCAACAGCTTTTCATGAAAAAGTAATTGCTCCTCTCATGCTCATTACACGTGGTTATACTTTTTTCTCTCCTTCTTACGAAATGTGACATTTCAAGGCTGAAATCTTGTCAGTTTTGCCCTTGATATTGTTACACTTTTGAAATGAGATAAAAAGATAAAATATTTCTATTCACCACTCCTTCAAAATATCTGGAGATGTCATTTATATGTGTATATGTTTCTTAAATATTTATAAAAAAGTCGTCAATTTTTGAGAGTGAAAATATCAAATGAAAAGTTTTTATATTTGTTCAAGAGTATTGACCTATTATTAGGCATTGGTCATTTGAGTTTGCACAATTTGGTTTATAACAAGAGGTATTGCCAAGGGGTTTAAATTTTGGACTTTGTCGGTTAATTTTGGATAAATGAGTAGAGTCAAATTAAATTTACAAATTTATTCATTATTAAAGGTAATATTTCTCTAAAAAAGTATTCTCGTTATAACCAGAGCTTTTTATTTTCTGTATAGTTTACAATAAAAGTAAAAAAAGAGACTTAATCGTATAAATGTAGATTATATGAGAGGAGTATTATATATATATATAATATAATGGTTAAAGTTGTAGCCTTTACATTTTAATGTTAAAGATTACAATAAGTATCGTGCAAAATTTAGATCAATAAACGAAATATGACTAACGACTACGATTTAAACGTTAGATTTTTCTCTATTTTGTCTCTTAGGAAAACCTAAAATTCAGTGTGACCCTTAGCCAACTTCAAAGCAAAATACCTTTTACATTTAAAATTATATGGCTTTTCATCAGCTGTTGAGTCGGACATTGCTTTCCATTCATTTATTCAATCTTTTGTGACTCCAGTTATTATAACTCGGTGGGTGATTACAGTATAGTTTTAAATGATGAAACGTCTCGTCAGATGTCATATTTTTGTGCCTTTATATAAAATGGTAATATTCATATATAATATATATATATATATATATATCTATATATATATATAATATATATATATGTATATATATATTTATATTGTGTGTGTGTGTTTCTTGGCCAACAGCAGAATATTTATAGTTCAAACAAAACAACAAACACTAGACATATAAAAAAACTTGAAAGAACATTTGGGTAAAAATATCATTTATTACGACATGTATCCTTTAAAACTTTAGTGTGGAGTTTAACCATTGATAAAATCCCCGAAATATCGGTGCATGATGCACTTCTCCTTGAATATAATACATGCTGTGTTTTGTAATTATAGAATTTATAAACGTTCATCGAGTCAACATAAAGGCTATAAAGTCACTTTTCTTAGGTTGATAGAAACTTAAAGTGTCGATTAAAAGATCGGAAACGGATTTATATAAAGGACCAAGATATGTGCAGTCATATAAAAAGTGGTCACTGGACTCACTATCCGTACGGCAAAAGAATATTTACTATGATCTTGTGTAAAAAATTATTCCACACTTCGAGTGTACCAGAGAGAACACGGTATTTAAACCACTTTCTGATGACGACAGCATATCACTTTTATCACACCTATAGCTTTAGCCACTAGAATATTTTATACAACTTCTTCTTAAATAATTAATGAAAGGTTCCATTGTAGCTTCAAACAATTTTTCCGCAGCTTGGAGGAAGAGGTTTCAGCCAGACCAATCTGATTGGTACTGCAGGTCTGTCTATAGACTCGTATATTATCATATTAATATATTTTATATATTAGAATAACTCCTGAAACGCTTAAATATTCCAATTAGAAGGTTACTTTAAATGTTGACTATGTATTTATAGATGTGAGTGTATTATTACAAGAAATCAAGTGACAACTTGTCACTTATCAGATGCATCAATTACTTGTATAGTTTGGGCTATATATATATATATATATATATATATATACTCACCCATGATATGCATTTAACTATGCAATATTCTTTACTAAGGGCTCAAATCATCAGATAACAACATGCACTCACTCTGACGGGAAAATCATTGACCTTAACTCATTCAAAAGAGGAAAAAGCATCTCTTTATATGCAATAAAAATTAGTTAGATAATCTTGCAGAGGAATACTGAGATATAGCCTTTTTATGTATTAGTGTTAATAAAATATTATGGAGGAAATACCAATTGTTTATAGATCCTCTTAATTCTTTCGTATTTCAATAAAGGTTCTATATATGGGCTTTCAAATCTGTGTTGCTTAGTTTTGTTCAAGAGTCTGTTTGATAAAAAAAATCTTGGCAAACATTCAATATATTCGTTCTTATCATTATATATAATAGTATTAAATAATATATCCGAGCTGCAATTACGAATGTGTACATGGTACCAAACGTTGTCCTGACGAAAAACCGACGGTAATTCAATATCGATACCGATTATACGATATTCGGTAGAAACTACCAATACCGTACCGATTGACAATCTGTGCGGTATTTGTACTAAGTACTAAGGTAAAGTGGAAGCACTCCCTTGTGTGAAGAACTTGACCTTTGCAATAATAAACAACCTACGTAGCTCCAATGGACGACTTATAGTATTATAGAGCAGTTATATAAATATACTTCATATAAGACATTCTATGCATGAATACTAGAGTACTTGAAAGTCGCATATAATATCGACAATAAGAGACAGTAATTAATTTTTTATGACGCCTTCCATTTCCTAAAACAATCCAACTGCATATATTATTAATATAAGATTCGTATTATATAAAATTCTCTAATAATTATGGACTTAATTGTCCTTTGCTATAATTGTGCTTATTACATGCATATAAAGAAATCACACAGCCGATAATATATACCTATATATAATAATAAATTTATTCTCTATCGTTAGCTACCATATCAACATCGATCGATACTGTATATATAGATATATATTATATTATATAGAGATATATTAATATAGATATATATATATATAACTATATATATATATATATTATATATATATATATATATATATAAGATATATATATAATATAAGATATAGTATATATATATATAACTCTATATTGTCGTAAATAGAGAAGGGAGAGAGTCTTTTGCCTCACTTCTCTCGCTTCTCTTTTTCTTTCTCTTTCTATCCAGGTAACACTAACAATGGTTACCAAGTGTAATTGTATTTCTCATATCAAAAGATCAATTTTTTGGGGAGAGTACGTGCAAAAATGTATTTGCTTATTTCTCTAAAGTATAGCGATTTTTAGAACACCAAACATATCAAATGAAAGCTTGGTAACCAGCTTTAATATTTTGGTATACTAAATCATGTCAATTTAATAAGTAGAGAGTTATATGTACATTAAAAAAACCTATCTCGCGTACAAAATGACGCATATAATGGATTATAAATGCGTCAGAGACAAAGTAAAATTTTGAGAGGATACCTTGACGCAAATCTAAGAAACACATTATTTTATTTTTTTCATAATCGATTTCTTATAGGTCAATACAGGCTCTGAATCATATGATGTAAACTCAGATTGTACTGAATTCTGAATTGATAGAATGCAACCAAGGTCATTTTTGGATTTATCATCAAAGTTTTACTAAACTTAAAAGTACTATTTTACTCTGAAGCGAACAAGTCATCTTCTACAGGCGAGTGAAGTTAATTGATACAAAAAAGCTATGAAATATGCTAACAATACACACTCCATTTTTTCTTTGTTTTTACTGAAAACTTTGTTTTATTAAAAAACATCAAACATACGTCTGGTAGTAAATTAGATTTCCTTTAAATTAATAATTTTTGAAGTCTGTAACGTCCACCATTTTCAAGAAATTTGCGGAAAATATATTTTTACTAAATTTTTAAAACTTTGACCTCGTTGCGCGACCTCGTAATGTTGACCGATTTTGTTCAAACTTTGTATGTCGTCTTCTTTTATCACCAAGAAACAGAAAATCACAATGTTGCTAACATTTCAAACATTTGAAAAATAAGAACAGCCCTAATATATAATATATATATATCTATATATATTAATATATATAATTATATATATATATATATATATTATATATATATATATATATATATATATATAAGACCTTGATAGTGAATCTCTTTAAAAAGAACTGTGTATAAGGTCGGTATGATCAGGTCATCATGAGATGAATGGTTAATTCCTATTTCTTTCCATCTCTTCCCCCTTTGCCCAGCAGTTAGTTCTTCTTATTATCTAACAGTTATTTTTGTGTGCCCTGTCCTGTACACGTATTGAATATTGGTTCAACGTCCTCTTGACACCCCTCCACCTCTTTACGTGGCACTAGAGTCTTCATAGTTTAATAATAAGAAGAAGGGAATCAGTGGGAAAACACTCAAACAACCACACAGTTTTTTATACGCTCTTTAAAAAGAGTAAGACGAGAATTAAAGGGGTTAAAGAATGCGGTATGACTGACTGGCTGACTGACTCTACAATAATAAGTACCGTTTCCCCCCTCAAGGTGATGTCATTAGACAAGGACATCCATCCATTCTTCTTACTGGAGAAGAATGATACAGGCATAATATATACATATGTACAGATTAACATGCTTTGAACTGCACGCAGAGGGGATGTCAGAATAAATGGAGATTTATGCAGTGGTAGATGCCGTTAGCATTGAAGTCATCAGTATCCTTGTGATTTATTGCAGACTCAAAGGATTTTCATAAGAACGCGACATGAGTTATATATATATATAATAGGTGTAGTAAAAAGAAATCCATTATTTTGCATTAAAATTGAAGGGTTTATTTAGCATAGTTAGAATGATCCGATTTAGGTCAGATATGCACCGTTTTGTTCGATAACTTGTTGCCATTTTGAAGATAATTTCATAATGCCTCTCTCATAGAAACCCTCGTCCCTATTGGCAAAAGTGGGACAGTCGATTTTCACAGCTTCTCTTGAGGCGAATTTTTCACCAGCAAAATAATGCTCATAGACAGAACAAGTAGTAATCACTTGGTGCCAGGTCCAGACTATAAGTGGATGCATAAGACCTCCAACCAGTTCCCAGAGCTGTTGGCGAGTCACTAACGATATGTGTGGCCTGGCGTTGCCTGATGGAACACAATTTCTCCCCTATTGACCAAAGCTGGCCGCTTCTGGGCGATTGCTTCCTTCAGACGGTCCAATTGTTGACAGTACAGGTCCGAATTAGAGTTTGGCCATAGGGGAGCAGCTCATAGTAGATGATTCCCCGCCAATCCCACCAAACACACAGCAAAACCTTCCTGACAGTCAATCCTGGTTTGGCCACCGTTTGCGCCGGCTCCGGGATTCGACCACGACGTTTTCGCTTGACGTTGTCGTAAGTGACCCACTTTTCATCACCAGTAACCATCCGCTTCAGAAATGGATCGATTTGGTTGCGATTCAGCAGTGATTCGCAATGGAAATTCGGTTTATGAGGCTTTTTGTGTTAACACGTGTGACACCCATACATCGAGCTTCTTTTTGTATCCAGCCTTATTACAGTGGTTCCAACGGTTTTGTGCAATGTTTAGCTCCTGGGCAATCGAAACAGTGCTTACATGACGGTCGGATTCGAAAAACTGTAAAATATGGCGTATTTTCTCTTTGCTGATGTCCATCTTTGACGTGTGCTCAAACAATACTGAATCAAGCAATCATAAAACTGGCGATATTTTTTTAGTACGAAAATCTTATCTTTCCAACCCCATCTAGTGTAGCCGATCGCACTTATACAACGCGAGATACAGATTACTAAAGCCATCTAAAGAAAAATAATGCTATCTTTTTACTACACCTAGTATTATATAGCGAGAGAGCCATAAATCAATGATGTAACAAATATATTTTTGAACCTATTACAGGTGTCAAATTCTAACTCAATCAGATTGTGATGGGAAAAAGATAATGTTTTTGGCCCCTAATGGTTGATGGATGCATATAGCTGTATTTTAATAAGCCCTATCACATTAAAACCAGTCCATCGAACCTAGGGTACTCTTATCAATGAGAGGTGGACCAAAATGACCATCCCCTTCGGGAGTATTCGAACCATCGCCCCACCATTGAGAGTTGGTCACGCCCTAACGCACATGGCTAAAAAGACAATGTTCTTTACCATATGAGTATCCACCACAGATTCCCTGAGACCTTTACTATGCCCAAAATGCATAAGTCCATAAAGATAATCACATATATTTGAATTACAAACTTAATTGTGGAATTTTTCTCAAGAACAATGTAGAGTTGGTATTAACTGGCTTAAGACATACACACCTTGGACCATCCATTTATATAATAATATCTCTCTAGCTAGCTTATTTATTTTTATGATTAAAGGGTAACCTCATCTGCACACTCATGCCATCTTCATTATCATAAGAATGTAGGCTTAAAAGTACTATATCAAGCGTAGAGGTATTATGTCTATTCTCATTATATGAAAATACTACCAGGTCTAGGGTTATTATTATTACTATCTTTTTTACATTTTGTTTCTTCTTATGAAATCTCTTTCGAAATCCTTCTCTTGTGTTTGTGTATTTCTAAGGTCAAGGCGTTGAGTAGATACATACCATACGTACGCACAAGTCAGAAAAAAAATAACGTCGTCTTACTAGAAATAATACGTTTACTGACGGTAAAGTTATCATCATTAAAACACACCAGGGAATATATGGGTTTAATGTTTGTTTTATATATAACATATTAGGTCGAATTGGATTGTCTAAAAGCACAATACAATATATTAACTATAAAAAACAATATCATCAATATATAAACAATAGAAAATAGAAAAAAATAAGCTTCAACATTTTGAAAGAATTGGCGCCAAAAAAATATTCATCCATTGTTTCGCCATTTTCTTTTGTGAACATCATCAGAAAAGTTCCACTTCGTGAAAGCGTTCAACAGATCCATGTTACCCTCCTTGGTTGGTAGAGAAACTCTTAAGAACACTGGATGTTTTGAATGG
>CP045901.1:6737833-6755571 GCA_013387185.1 Caligus rogercresseyi | reverse complement strand
CATTTTTATTTCAACATTCATAGCCTCAGAGCACGTATCTGACTATGAATAGGGTGTGTCTAGAAATATATACTTCTACTACATAGACATGAGATATGTATTGGAAGGCTAATTTGTGCCCTAGCAGAAACCTCTGTGCTTTCTCTTGTGTTGCGCCTTAGGGCCCCTTACCCAGCACACCATACCATGACACGTCAAGGAAAACAATGAATCAAAATTACTAAGATTTGACCTCCATTCTTTGTCCCTAAAAAGGAAACTCTATTGTTTTTTTCGTTTCTCCTTGTTCAACTTGGTGTTTACCCCAAGTAGGTAAAAGGTATTTTTTAATTTATATCTAAAATAAGTAATTATATGTCCTGAGATTCCCTCACGTGTTTAATATTAAAAAACCTCTCTCTCTCTCTAAAAGAATATCCTACAAATAATTGCATTGAAATAGCTTTATTTGAAAGCAAGAAATAGTACATAGTTTATTTTTTTTGCCTCAAACTAAACTATTACATAAACATCATGATGAAGACCACAAATTTAAGTTGTCATAAAATGATCATAATTTTATTATTATTATTATGTTTATATTGAGAGGAAAGTACGTTTATTTTGTCAAGAGAGCTGCGTTTTCCCTTGTCAGTAGACGTCATACCGAAAAGTACATTTTGTTTCTTCTTTCCGCTATCATTATTTAAAAAAATATATATTGCTACGATATATTTCGATAACATAAAAAAATAATAATATATCTGACGTTCACAACGACAACATCAATAGCATATCTTGTATTCTATATACTTTGTGATATCAAAAAGTCCAATAGATGGAAGAAATAACGTGCTCCTGCTTATAGGAAATAGTCTTAACTCAGAACTTTCGCAATGAAAGTCAATTCCACCATCTATTCCATTATTTAATTTGAAATGTTTTGAAGACCGTGATTTTTACATAACATATATATCGACAATGTGTATTTTAAGCTTCTCCAACAAAATTATTTCCATGAAAGGGTCGGAACATAGATAGAACAGGGAAAAGTGTATATCCTGACACAGAAATTAGAGCAAATAAAAATTTTTTGTAAGGTTTGATTAATGAAAAGATTTGTTTTATGAACCACCAACCTAACTCATAACTTATTGCACAATGACGAATAAAAAAGAGAATGCGATAGCCAGTGTGTTAAGGCATTTCAACTCTCTATTTTGGGGGCTCAGGTTCGACTCCCGAGAGGGGAAGTCATTTTGGTCAACCTCATTGAGAAGAGGCTCGATAGACTTGTTTTAATCCTAAAATTGCTCTCTTATATCCAGTAGGATGCAATTCGGTCGGACCAAATAAAAAATCTATATGTCCTTGTCAGGTAAGGATGAAAACAAAGAAGAGAAAGAAGGAATACTTATTATTATCATCCATTGAGATTAAAGTCTAAATACCAAGTCTAGGAAAATATAACAGGCAGAAATGACAGAAAAATTATGTATTTAATTTTCATGTAATATAATTTTAAATAAACCTACAAAAATAATATCCAGTGACTTTATGTTAAAGGCCTACTTTTAAGAAAGATATCATAAGGTATACCTCAAAGTTAATTGCTGGATTCCTTTTTTATTTATTCCGAGACCACTCATTTTTTTAATAAGTGGCGGATCGCCATTTTAACTCCTTGTATGTATTCGAATAGGTCTTTAAATGATTTTTTTTTCTTCACTGTTGAGTATTCCGTTCTTATATAGGTCGAATGTATTGATACAATCCAGGATACTACTAAATCTACTCACTTTACGACTGCAATTCGTTTTATATAAATTAAATATTAAACCGGCTCTTCCCTCCGTTCTTCACCAAAATTAAACAGTGTTATGATGTAAGATTGTTATAGTGTGTAGGAAATACTATGAATGGGTGCTTTTGTGGAAAATAAGGATAGATCCAAGGCCTTTATTGTTTTAAACAAAGTTTTATATAATAAGTTTATAATGAGGGCATGGAATAAATAACTTTCAAAAAGTAATATTTTAACAGGAAAAAAGAGCTTAAAATCTAACATACACATATCAAGTTCCTGTATAATATAAAAAATGATTACTCATAAATGACAGTGTACAATGGACATTGCATATATTTCAAGAGTGCAGAAATATTGTGTCCTTAAGGAAAACGGCTCATTCCTTTGTAAATATATATGACAAAAGTCAAATTGAGCTTCAACCCAGACCCCTTTTTACTATCAGGATTTTAGAGACAATGAGAACGTATTCTAATATCTAATGACGTCATATTTGATAACTATAAAATAGTTTGTAAGATAATGATTACATGTGTATCATGTGTTTTTTCTTTTTCTTAATAAAAATATTTTCATTTATTAAGAACAACTTAGAAAAGTAGCTTTGTATTAAGTAAAATTTTTATTCAGCCTTCTATTATTTTGATCATCGAGGGGATAGCTTGGTTCCTTAAGGGAATGGGAGAACCAATAGGGAACCATATGGGTGCATCCTCTTGCCATCCGATGCCATGACTTCAAGCATCATGGCGGATGCGGGTGCTTGGTCTGATTTACCGGGGGACCTCTTCACACCATAGGCGGGTACCGTCATTCCTAGCGTTTCGGCTCTGTCCACCGTCCATTCTTCTTATCCGAGAAGACGAAGATGGTCGACGAGGGCTTCTTCTTCAGCCAGTTGATGAGCTGTAGTCCACGCTCAACCCGGCTGTTCTTGGCCGAGCAGACAACAGTTGACGCTTCCAACGGACGTACTAAACATGCCGAGCTTACCCACATCATTCCTAATGGATCTTTCGTCCACATTGAGCCAGATTTCCAAAGGTCCTTGGCCAACTTCCTCATGGATCTCGTTGGATCGGCTTCAATTTCAGCAAAGAGGCCGATCAAGAACTCATCTGTCAGGATTTGTTGTGGCCACCCGCTACTAGGCTTCCTTCCAAGCTGTACCCGGGCTCAGGCTTTTTTTTGTGTGTACACCATGGTCTTGCTGACCCCCACAATCTTAACAATCTCCGCCACACTTCTTGTGCACGGAGTAGATCTGACACCCGTGCCTTTTTACAAAGGACACACTCACCGCATTTAATCTCGTATCAATCGGTAATGTCCTATCTAGACGAACTTGCCTTATCAATATAATATCTTTAAAAAAGTGTATAACATTAGTTAAGTTTAAAGGTATTATATTATAATTTTTATAACTTTCTAAAAACAGTCTTCCTTGATTTGCTTTATCTTTCTTCTCTTCGTAAACCGTAAGATAAGGTGACGTTTACCATCAATGTTTATAAGCCTTCCCATCTACAAGAAATTTCGATTTAGAAACTATGTGGCCCCTCACTTTTCCAACAATTTTGAAATTTGATGGCGCTTTAATATAGAAATCTTAAATGGCAACATAGGCTCCCATGACAAAAGTTTTGTTTGGCGAATGTCCTTCCTATTTTATCATGCGATTCACCATTCACGCCGGATTCTTTGCTTGGTACACGGGTACAGAGATTGATATGCATCTCTGGGCACCATCTCTTGATATTTGATGTTATTTTATTAAAACGAAAAATCCAATCTTTATCCTATTTCCAAAAGTCTTTTATATATTAAATTACTTCTATCTATCTACTTAATACTACAACCATTAAATTGCATTAATATAAAGTTTTTTTTGGCTATTCCTCATCTCTTCAGTATATATCTTAAGTAACTCTTAATATATATAAAAAATTGCATAAGCATACGAAATAAAGTATCTTACTCTGTTTCATAATAGCTGATGTTCTTTTTACATAGAGTTAGAAGGGTAAAAAATCTACCGGTGTAGAAACTGAGACTTCATTATTTAACTTTCTTAATGATACAGATCACAGGGAGTTCTTTTTTTGCCCTTATTAACCTTGAAGTCCTTTATCTAAATAAAGATCCAGACCTACTCGGCAGTTGTATTAGAATAAAGTATTATAAAGAGAGTTTGTTTATTTTCTATGAGAAGGTCTCCCATGTTAAATGATATTGCAAGTTTCTCAAAGACTCTGAAATGCCATATGGTTCATCTGTTAATTTGTGAGGATCAAATGATATCTCTTTTAAAGAGCACGATTGTTTTTTTCTTTCGTTGGAACATGCAGTTCTGGAGTGGGATGGGAGGTCAAGTCTATAATCTAAGTGGATCGAATGAGCAATTGATTGACATATCCACTTTGACACACCAAACCAAACTTTAGCCATGTAGTTTTTGGTTCATAATTATTTTTTTGTGAATTTTTTTAAATATAAAGCAACATGTACTAACCAGGAATTGTTGTCAGTACTTGAGAAATATATTTTTTATAAATATATTATATATTTATACCAACGTTACATGATCGAAACTAAAACAGTTGAAATATCTGCAGATTGTATCAAGTTTTGGAAGCCTTGCAAGGACTGTGGCAAATTATTTAACCCCATCATTCATGCTTTTGTAGAGTGCCATGCGTTGGGCTTCTTAAACGATTTGTAATCCTAAAACCTAAAGTCTTGAAAAGAATCCGCTGACAATATTCCAACCATTTATTCTATTTGGAGGACAGTAACGTCAAATCCTCATGTAGCAAAGCCAACCCTTTGCTATTTGAACTCCAATGCCTTATTGTCAGAAAATTACTTTGTGGGACCCTCTTCATCCGTACGAACTAAGTACGCTGTTTTTCTCTCGTCTGTGGTAAGGTATGAAGCGCTGTAGCTGAAGATTCCCACCCTTCAAAATGAGTATGGTCATATGCGTGAAAGGAGGTTCAATATTATCCCTCAATCAACGCCAATAATATTTGAACAACAAAAAATTAGATGTTAAAACTAATATTGCTTAAAACATGTTTAATAGAACCAATATTTTTGTTCAATATTTTAATAACCGTCGTACTATATTCTTAGTTGGTTTTTAATGCTAAATTCTTTAAAATATAATGTTTATTTGTGTTTCCTTTTTACGTATTAGCTTAAGTTTCTATTTTTGCTGGACAGTCTGTTAAAATGAAGAGTGAAAAAAAATAATTAATATTTGATATATCATAAAAATAATAAAATCTTATGAATTTGTAAAAGAAAATATTTGAATATTTATTAAGTTTTTAACGTTTGTGTGTGTTTGAGTTTTAATATGTATTGTTTTGATGTTTTGGAGTATTTTTTTAATATTTTGTAGTTATATTTTATGTTTTGAAAGGTGACTCAGGCGAGAAACACTTTTAAACTACAATGTTATTGATGTTATACACATAATTCGTTCCCTAAATATTTTATATATTTGTATATTTTATGTATTATATCATAAAATATTTTAAGCCTCAATAAAAAAAAATATGCATAATATTGATTTCATTTTATTATTCCTCTTTCAAATTGTTAACAAAAAGTATTGTTGATAATAATCAATGCTACTAACTACAAAAATATCAGTGTCTGGCGAAATGGAAACTTAAAGAAGAGGATGAGTACAATTCACAAGTTGTACCTTTAGTACTATATAAGGCAGTTGCTTCTTCTGTATTTGCTGAAAAAGCCGTCACTGAGGAAGAAGAAAAGTGGCTCAATAAACTCTTCCACAGATCCTATTAGAGACCATAAAAAGGTCCTTCAATCTTCTTGGGGTGGATGCCCTTTTATATAAAATAATCCCCGCAAATATAAATAAAGATTTTCATTGATTTGTCTTCCAACCCTCATCAGGAGTGGAGGAGACTCCCTGCTTCTATCCTCTATAATATACTTATTATGGGGACAGTCTTAACTTATGCTAAAACCTCTTGCTTGTCTTCAGAGTGGGGAGAAGATATTTTTAGTTTTCACGAACTAGGGAGACATTCATTTTAGTGATGGTAGATTTTATTTCCTTCTTAATAGATCCGCTGAGAACTTTTATCTCCGGTGCCTTGGCATCTTCAAATGAATTTTACGATTTAAAAAAAACGAGGCACAATAAATTTTATTGGAATATATTAAAGTGCTTAATATCCCCCAACAATGCGTTTTAGAATTTTATCCTCATTAAAAAATATAGTATATGGTAGGAAATTTTATTGCACAGCTTCAGATTTCTGGGAGGCGTATGAAATTCTTTCGACTGTGCAAAGACTGTGGTATGGTATACAACGATACCGTGCATGCTTTTACTGGTTGTCAGGCCATCTCCATCATAAAAACTTTTATAAAAATCAACGTTCCTGGAATGGAAAATGGTCCAATAAATGTAATTCAAGCCATTCTTCTGTTTGGTTTGGCCGGCAGGAAAAAACAATCATCGTGATTGAATTTCCCATCTTAATTCAAAAGCTATCCACTTACACACAATTAAACCAATTGGATTATACTGGCTGCAGCTGCCAGGTATACAGCTTTTAAATTGAAGATACCACAGGATGATAATACAATTGGACGCTCGCCATCAACCAAATCAAATATCTCCCAACAACGGCGCTGCAACATAAAAGTTTCAATAACTTTAAAAAGATCTATATAATAATTCACCAATCTCTGTCCGTCCGTCCGTCTGTATGTCCGCACGCTATCTCCTCCCACATTTATGGTCAGATTTAAACTTTGAAGGTACCTATGGAATCCTTGGGTCAAGATGGACCTAATAAAACTATTTGCAAAGTGATGGGACCGAAGGCGAACATATGGCGCCGTAGGCGCAAATATGCGAGGAATAAAAATTTACATGATGATTAATTTTATTTGCTTATCTTACTTCTTAATATAATGTATTAGTACTTTTGTTTATTATTGTTTGTTAATAATTTAATTATATAACCTTATTGTTTATTGCTGTACATAGTTTTATATGGACACCTATGGTTGATTTTCAGCAAGCAATAATTGCAAACTATAATGTTTATTTTTGTATTCTTTACAAAATTGCTTATCTGAATAAATAATTTGATAAAAAGGTATGTACTATTATTTGAAATCAAGGTATTGTAATTATTTGAAATCAGGAGAGTTTAAAACACAACGATTTATATATACCCCTGATTCTACACTCTAAAATTCGAATGAGTTTTACCAGAGATCTTTTTAGTGTAATTATATCTAATTTTGAAAAACCGAGTTGCAACTTTTTCACTTTAAATCAATCAGTTGCCAAAAGAGAAGGAAGTTAGACACAACAATGAAGCAAAAATCTTCAAGTGCCGTCTAACGAACAATTAAAGTATTTCCAATCACAATAGACTAATACTCTCTTTGACTTATTATAAAATGTAATCTTGACGCTTCAAAATAGCGTTTCAATTGAATCTTGTTAGGTTTATAAAATATCCTGTCAAAGGAAATCGCTTGTGTTTTGTGGTAGTCTTTATGAATTGAAGCAAACGTCTATCGTCCAATCGGAGCATGCTTCTTTAATATGGCTTGGTTCAAAATATTGACTTATCCTTGGTGAATGCACCTCCATTTTCCTTGCACTGATCATACCCTTGGATAAGGAAACCCCGCTCATTTACATAATGTTAATCATTATTTATAAATATTCATTATCGGCGTCAGCCAATAAATTAAAAACCTATCTATGCATTTACCCTATTACAAGTGATTTGTGAAGGTTACATTGGAGTCTCGATTTGTTATATGAATTAAAGACAACAATTACGTGAACCTTCAGCTTTTCATACTTATTTATACCTCAAAAATGTTGATCAGTGCTAATTATATATATATATATATATATTTATATGCAATTTCATATTCATATGTAATTGTCATTTTTTCCATGATAAGGGCAGCTCCTTATATTCTTCATCTTGTAATACATACAAAGACATTCAGTATTAAATTGCTTCATGGAAGTGTCATACGCTATATATGTACACAGATATGCATATGTGATATAATTGCCAATTGGATCGTTTGTATATAATGCACATTTTAATTTTATAAGAAAATTGAAAAAGGTTACCTTAGATTATTACTCCCTTTCTTTGTCATATTCAATGGACAAAAATACTTACTATGGTGTATTAAATATTTGATATGTTTAAACTATTATATATATATATATATAATATAAATTAATCGATGGTGTATTCTCCGTTACTGTTTACAACATCCTACACCTCTTAACCAATTTATTGATGCTCTTCCACCAAAAATCGCCCGGTCTGGTGTCGAAAAAAATGTTGTGCCAGTTTTTGAAGTGCTCTTTGTTGCTGAAGTAACAACACCCTTCATTTGGTTTGATAGAACAGAAATGTGAAAATCCAAGTGCGCAAGGTTCGGAGTATTCGGTGGATGCTAAGAAACCTCCCATTCGAGCTCATGAAGTGCGGTTTGACAACTAGTACAACATGGGGCCTAGCGTTGTCGTGGAGCAAAATGACTTAACCTTGTCTATCGGGCCATTTCAGGCCAGTATAAAGCTCTTTGTTGACTGTGGCGTTTTCTTTCGTGCAATAGCCGTGAGCGTTAAGGCGGGTCCAACTCTCAATGCTGGGGGCGCAGGTTCGAATACTCCGAGAGGGGATGGTCATTTTTGGTCTACCTCATTGATAAGATCTTAGGCTAGGTAGACTAATTTTAATGCTTATTTAATCCTGTCGGATGCAATTCTATCAAAACATATAGGCACACAAAAAGCTCTTTGTTGACTATAGCGTTTTCTTTCATGCATTTCTCAGTGCACCATGCCTTCTTAGTCCCACAAACGTAGATAATTCTTTTTTTGGGTGGATAACCTACTTCACTCTCGGCTTCGGCGTGTACACTGGGGCATCCATTCCTTTCTTTGCTTCAAATTCAATTTTTTGGGGCTGGTTTTAAACAAAAATCCATATTTCTACAATTATTTAGTTTCTACTCATGCAACTTTTGCAGGAGGTCTACTTTCGATATCTTAATATTTTTTTTTATAATACCCCTAATATATATTTATATATATATCCATACATATATAAATATATATATATAATTTCTTTTAGTCAAATACTTTTAAATGATGATCATATGATAATAATACTACTGTTATCGTATGACCAAAATATATGTTAGGAGTCCATTTATTGAACGTTCCAAAAAACATCCATTGAAAATATTGCTAACTAATCATTGTAGATATGTAAGTACTAATTACTTACAGTTCCATCCATATTGAGAAAAAATATCCCCTCAAGGATTATTTCAATCCATTGAGCAATATTGTGTAAAGAAGTAAAGAAATAACGTATAAATATTATGATAAAAGTAAATACCTATTTAGACACTGCAAATAGTAAACAATTATATTATACTTTGAAACGTCCTTCAATTAAAATTTATGCACGTGCAATTGAAAAAGATTCAGGGTTTATTCAAAATTCTTTGATGCATGATTATTTTATTTTTTTATTAAATGGTCTTTGACTAATTGTGAATTGTGAGAGTAAATTTATAAAGGTTTTATGGTATGTTTGTGAACAATATTTTAATAATCTTTATTATTAGATTGGATAGTTTAATTCATCTCATGAAGTAATTGACAATTTATGAACGTATAAATGTTCAAAAGTTGTGTGTTACACAAAGAATACAAATATTAAAATTCAAAAGAAATTCTTTTTAGAGACGTATCTACAGTATTAGAGAATGGAAAATGACAAAAAAAACATATACATATATGACATAAATTCAATGCTTTCGACAAAAGTGTGTGCTTAGAAAATTAAGGCTTCAAAAATATTAATTAGGGTTACACTTCTAAATATTTAAATATATATAACCAATCATCGCGCCTTTGAATATTCAAGTAACTTGATATTCAAAAGAGATGAAAATTTCTTACTACTTGAAGAGTTCTTTGATGACTGCTCTAATGGGTTAAAACCATTGGTAGGGGCAAAAGATAATACTACAATAAATTCCCGTCATACCACCATGCCATGTTTAAAAAAAAATATCCCTTTAAATGACGTCACTGGTCATTACACTTGTCTCATCTCTCCTTTTCTAGTCTTTTATTCTTGGTATTACAGCTTTGACTTCTCATAGTTTTTCCATCCTTTTTACTCTTCGTTGATTTATTTATATAAATATTTCGGGACTTAAATTGGCTTCTTCCATAGAGTCTTTTTCTTCCTATCTATATTGAATGTAGTGTGCAATGTTATTTGGGTCGGTGAACCAATAGTATGGGAATAATGATATGCCAAAAAAAGTATTGCAAAAAAATATATATGCTTAGATAAATTTCCATACTTATGATATGACAACTTACACAATCATTTCTTTGTTTACTTGTTTATATTGTTAGCAGTAGAGAAGGACACAAAGAGCACGAATATAGATGGAGCCATTGATACATTGCTGAATAAATTAACGACTTACATCGGTATATGTAAATATACAAACATAATTTGCTTTGCCTATTTTACGTCTTATATAGCGTGTGAATATTGATTTTAAAAATATATTTGTTTTCATAGAATTGCAATATATGTGGGATATGATATAGCATTATTTACGATCCAACGAGCCCAGGATATTTTGTCAATCAGGTTCATCAAATATGGTATGTCCTATCTCAGGAGTCAAATATTGTCAATACGTAACCACTAACGAGCTCCCATATTAATTTTGAAAGTAAAGGTATCTTTTTTAACATCGCAAAGAGTGTCTTTTAGTACTTTTTGTGGTATCTGGGTCTTTGTTAAGGCGATATCTCTGAGTAGTCAACCGTCTCGAAGGCTAAAAAAGCAATCAACATAACTGGTGCTAGTCGCCGGGATCTATTTTGAGGGGTTTTAATATTGAACCATCCATATTGGAATTTGTTAGCAAGGTTTTGGAATGTATTTCAATTTAAATTGACGATATATATGTTAGCGATATGCAAAGATATGATAAGTAAAGAAGCAAATACATGAAATCCAAAGCCTAAAGAAATCAGCATGTTTTGTTTTGCATATTATATTGTTGGGTTTGCTTTATTGCAGACTTACGTATATCTAAGTACAGGCCTCTCTGTTTTGAGGACGAATACAATTATATAAGTTATAGTACGTGGAAAGAATGAAACACAATTTTATCTTTAAAAATTCATATGTTTTTCCAATACTTCTTATTGTGTAACCAAGAAGTTTTGTTTTCAATAAACACTATCAGATTCTATATTTGTGGACTAAGAGAGCGCTTAGAAAGACCAAGTTAATATAAAAAACTATATAACTAATCCATATAAAAATGAACAACAACGACTTTATCCTATATGAAATAACTTTTTTTCTGCAAAATGTCTTGCTGATATGACTAAGAAGTGCCCTGTTAAAGTAGTCTCTTTCGACTCTTTAGAGATCGCTCATCATAGGCCCGGTATTCATAAATGAAAGTATTTAATAAAAATGTTATATTAATTCACAAAGTGAGTCTGCTTTATTTTTTTAAATATATAAAACAAAGTATAAACACATTTATATACACAAATACAAAGAGATATATCACGGCAAAAAACTTAACAAAAACAGTTTTGTACTTAACATTTTGAGTTAGCGCAATTCTCATTTCCGAATAGCAGAGCCGTAGCTCTGCCTTCTTTGATTGCCACCGCCTCCGGAGGTTGAAGAGGACGATGACTGAAGAGAGGTTGAGGACCCTGAGAGGCCAAATGAGCTAAGGGAGGCGGATGTGGTCTCCGATCTCGCCTTGAGTCGAATCCCGCCTTGACTAGCGTTCTTTTTGTACTGTATGTTCAAAAGAAGAAAAATAATAGTTAAGGATCTAAGAAAGACAATTAATATATATATTTACTTACATTAATATACATTCCTTCGGCAAACATGGTTATTATGTATGTTTAACTTAAAGTATTATTTGATTATATGTAAAATATATATGTGAGTAGCTCCAATGAAAGCTCGATTATTTCTCATGCTCATGGATTGAAAACTGTTCCTTTATATACTAAGGAAGAAGGAAAAAAGTATTAAAAAATTATTTTACAAATTATTATTTACATAATTTCTTTCCTTTTCTTTCTCTCTCTTCTATTGCTCATAAGCTTAAAAACACATAACATAAGAAGCTTAAAAAGCGTGTTCTAATATATGTTATTGTAAATATACACGCATATATATCTATATGTTTGTAGTAGTATATCTATCTGCATAGATTATCTCTGTCTACAAAACATATATAGTATTTCCTTCATTAAAAACAATGATTCATCTATGATGAAATAATGGATTTAAATCTTTGTAATGCTTCAAATGTTTTAATGAATGCCTTTTATTAATGCAGTTTTTTAGAATAATACTACACATAAGTTGTGTCATAAGCAATAGGAATTTGTTTTATAATCTAATGATCACTTCATGATCAAAAGAATGTACTTGTAATGTTACAAATTTCGTGTTCCTTTGTATTCAAAATGAGGAACGTTTGCTTCAACATTTGAATATATATATATATATATATTTTGTGTGTGTGTCTTATTGTTTTTAAAGTATTTTTTATCAATTTTCGATATATTCTACATTAATTTTCATACATGATGTTAAGAGTCACAAAGAACAGAAAAAACCATTATCCATAAAGAACAAAAGAATGTAAAATAAAACGGAATATAAAACCAATTGTTGGTCACATTTAATAATGTTTTTATGCCTATTTGCATAAGCTTTCGGCTCTTATGAGTTAAATAAATTCCCCTGTTAAAATTATGTAGTTTATGGGAATGCCGACTATAAATAGTGTCATACACCGACTTAAAAAAACCATGCTTTTATTAAGTAACGCTCTCTTCGTTTAACATCCACTAGTATCAGGGGTGAAAGTGAGTCATAACGTTCCGGAACATCGCACCGAGCAACATTTTCAAGAATATATCGGCGGCACCTAAAACCTCGATTAATTATGATTGTCATGACCGTTCAAAATACAAAAGCACCGGCAAGAACTTTTAATACCTCTGCCTATATATAGTTTTTTTAGACTCAACAATTTTATAAAGTTCTAAAATATTTAAGTTTATGTCTCTTTTTATACAATTGATAGAAAGTAGATCACGTAGCCAATACGTTATCCGTACATCTCATCTCAGTTCCTTGTGTGAGGGACTCGTAGATCGCTATTCTGGAGTTTGGTCATGATATCATGAACCATTGGTCATCTATATGGCGCGTTAAAAAAAGAATGGGAGATGCGTGTAGTTATTCAGAACATTGGGTTCTGAAGGCTACAGTTGGAGCTTCTTTCTGGGTCTATTTCCAACACCAATGAACACTGTGGTCTCAAAAGATACAACTTTGACATTTTGAAGGGGTTCAAACCAAAGGACTAAGGGTCTTGGAGTTTATCATCTCTCAACTATGGTATATTTCAAATCTACCTCCAATTTATATTTTAAAGAATGCTATTCAATCGAACCAAAATAAGAAAAAAATGCTCAAATATGTATAATAAAACCATATATATATATACCTATATATATTAGGGCTGTTCTTATTTTTCAAATGTATGAAATGTTAGATCATGTGGATTTTCTGTTTCTTGGTGATAAAAAAGACGACATACAAAGTTTGAACAATCGGTCAACATTACGGGGTTGCGCAACGAGGTCAAAGTTTTAAAAATTTAGTAAAAATATAGTTTTTCTGCAAATTTCTGAAAATGGTGGGCGTTACAGACTTCAATAATAATTATTAATTTAAAGGAATCTAATTTACTACCCGACGTATTTTTGATGTTTTTTACTAAAATAAAGTTTTGTAAAACAAAGAAAAAATGGAGTGTGTAATGTTAGCATATTTCATAGCTTTTTTGTATCAATTAACTTCACTCGCCTGTAGAAGATGACTTGTTCGCTTCAGAGTAACATAGTATTTTTAAGTTTAGTAAACCTTTGGATGATAAATCCAAAATGACCTTGTTGCATTCTATCAATTCAGAATTCGTACAATCTGAGTTTACATCATATGCTTCAGAGCCTATATTGACCTATAAGAAATCGATTATGAAAAAAAATAAATAATAATGTGTTTTTAGACTGCATCAAGGTATCCTCTCAAAATTTTACTTTGTCTCTGACGCAGTTCCAATGAGTACGACATCTCAAGAGTTTTGACATGGCGAAAATACACCTGCACGTTCTTTAAAAGTTCTTAAACTGTGATTTAGATGTTTTTAGAATGATGTAAATACATTACAATAAAGATAGGTCTTATGTCGACCTGATATATTTGTAAGCCACATGACCAATCCAATCGATTTGAAAGATTATGTTTAAAAAATTATAAAAAATAAATAATCAATTGAATTTTAATGAACATTCATTATTTTTACAAAATATTTGTACCGCGCGGGTCTCCCGGTTTTAAAAGGTTTATTATAAGGAAAAAGGGATTAAACTGAACCAAGGACTTGTTCCTCACATATAAGTGCCTCAACATAAATATAGGTATAAGCCTTGGAGTTCTTTTATATTTTCATGAGAGTATATCTTTATCTTCTAAGGTAACTGTAGAAACGGTCAAATAACTCTATATTCATACTCAATAACAAAGTATCAAAATATCTTAATAACCAAGTACTTACTCCTTAAAACTGCTTCAAATCTAGCAAAATGAACAAAAAGAATTGAAATATTTACCATTATAGCTGATGATGTCATCACTATATATATCCAGCCATTTTCTATAATGGACGCAGTCATGAAACTATACATATAAAAGTATATATATATATATAGGAAAAACGGACGGGTACCCGGCCAGGGTCCGCGTGTTTTTTGAACGTCCTGGCCCGGTGTAAAAATCACCGGAATCCTTCATTTTATGTGATTCCTACGGGACTTTCTTAAATTTTTATTCCTTCATCATTCTGTTTTTTTCTAAAAGAGTTTTAAAAATTTAAAAGAATTTTTTAGAAATGTATTCTAAAAAAAAAACGACGAAACTTTTTTGGGATATGTTTTTAAAAAAATGTCGTCACTTTCAGAATGATGAAGGAGCGAAAATAACTGAAGTCCCGGCCCGGTTTGAAAAACTGAAGCCCCGGTCCGGCCAGGTCGTTTCCTGATATATATATATAGATATTAGATAACATATATATATTATATATATATATATATATCTATATATTCTGTATATAGTCCGGGATTCCTAACATGGCTATATATAAATTTATATATATATGGTATATATATATATAAATATAATAAAAAATATATATATATAATCTGTATTATAGTCCGGGATTCCAACATGCTAGGGAATAACCTCAACACACATACACTGTTAGAATAACCTGCTTGGCTGATAACAACATATTTTGTTGTTGTTAATTTATAATCAGCGTAGAGTGGAAATGCCGATTTCACGAATGAATTCATCTAAAAATATACCATAAGAAAGGGAGTGCTTGTGCATCAAGGCGTTTGAACTCTCAATGTTGGGGCGCAGGTTCGAATACTACCGAGAGTGGATGCCCTTTTTGATCTACCTCATTGATAAGATCCTAGGGCCGATAGTCTCATTTTAATACTATAATGCTTATTTTATATCCTGTCAAATGCAATTCTATTGAACCATATAGGCACAAAAAACTATGGGAGTGCGATAGCCGAGTGAGTTAAGCGTATCAACTCTCAATGTTGGGGGTGCAGGTCGAGACTCCCGAGAGGGGACAGTCAGTTTTGGTCCACCTCATGGATAAGATCCAAGGTTCGACAGACTACTTTTATTGCTATAATGCGCTTTATATCCTCGGATACATTTCTATAGAACCCTATAAGCAAAAGAAAAAAGAATGCTCAATTCGATCGACTAATTATAATGCTATAACACTTATTTATTTCTGTCGGATACAATTTATCGAACCATATACGCACAAAAAAAAAAAAGCATATGATCTCTGTTATATTCAAACGATGCATATTTGAAATACTTCTTTTTGGACCATATGACTAATTGTAATGTATCAACACTGATATGTATTAGTATTTAGTGTTATTTCTACAAGGTTCCAAATGAAGTTATGTTTTTCTATGCCTAAAAATAGTCTAAAAGTTTAAATCTTTATCATTGAAACAGGGATCCTCCTAATTGTTTGACTCAAAATTTTATAAACACATATGTATTTTAGTTTGGTCTTTTTCAGTAGGACTATTGAAGTTCTAGCGTAAATACTTCTTCAGCATTGAATGAAGTCATGTTGGGAGCCCTGCATATCAAAAAAACAGAACAAAAGATATATGATATAATTGCATTGCTGTTTAAAACATTTATTTATGATTATTTTCACCATTTTAGTATCAATTACTTTAATAAAAGTAAGTATAATATTTTGTAACTCTATGAATTATATCTGCAAGAATATAAATCGGTTTAAATAGTTTTTTTATGATGTTTATTGAAGTTATGAATTTTAAAGTAAAAAGTGATTGGTTTTCTGTCGAAACATCTAAAATTAATTAGTTGAGAATTCTGTGTCAAGGTCAGGTCTTGTTGAACTTTTTATGAGCTTAAAAAACCAAATATTTAAATCTGTTTAGATAAAATTGAATGTACTTTACATGTTAAAAAATAAATAAACATGTCTCTGATTGGTTTCCTTATTTTACTGTTCAATTGAAAAAAATATATTTATTTTAAGTGCCCTTAATATTGTTATCACATAAGTTAATAACTTAAAAATCTTGCTTTTTTATAGGAGTGACCTTTTGACTTATTTTGTATATGAGTTTTAAATAAAAGTTGATATGAATATAAATTAATATATGTATATATATATCTACATTGACAATCAACAAAGTTTTAAAAAGAACAAACACATCCAAACTTGATTTTTCTTATTTGTTTTATTATTTATATCTAATAAGACTGCGTAGATTCATTATAAAATTTCCGGTCATGAATTATATCTACAAAATTTGTATCGATTTTACTGCAGATTCAATAGAGTTTATAATAATGAGTATATTTTCCCCTTCAATTTGTGATTAATGGTTGTTGTATCGCATTTTGGGTAACTGTGTATAAATATTAAATACCAGTTTGACCAGAGTCTTTACCTGTGTGAGGTGTGTCCAAGTATCAGCAATGAAGTAACACAGTGTTCATTTTCTTGACTCCAGTTCTTATATTCAGGAAGAACAAAGATTGTGGTTGTTTACGTAACAAAGTACAAATTGAATTAATGGTGTGAATAAAATATACTTTTTAAATATGTTTGAAGATAGTTCAATGATATCGAAACAAGAGATAATATACAGAAAATTGAGGGGAATAGTCCACAAAAAAATAAGCATAAATATATTAAGAACTGTGTACCTAAATGAAACTCACAGTTTAAGACGTAAGTTTCCATTTAACAAATAGGCGTAAAATATTTTTTGATATAAATCATAATCTATAAAAATTAGTAGTTTGTTCTCTTGATATATTAAATGTATCTAATAACTAGAGACATATATACACTCAGAGAGTGCAAACCTCACGCCGTCATGAGCCTTCCGAGGCGGATTTTTCGCGACTGGGGAGGCGTATAGAGAGACGGGGGGAGGGTTCCCCTAGACGGAAATTCCGAGAGGAAGAGGCTCCCGGCACCGATTTTACAGCACAGCAACATCTATTGGCAGAGTAGGCTAACTTGAAAAATTAGTAGTATTTAGCTCATTTGGCGCCTTAATTCTGCACAAAGATGCCAAAATTTAATAACTTCTTCCTTTGGCACTTCCAACAACTCCACAAAAATTCATCCAAATCCGTTCAGTACTTTTTGAGTTATC
>CP045901.1:6720248-6737733 GCA_013387185.1 Caligus rogercresseyi | reverse complement strand
CATACACATAATTTCAAGGCAGAGTATAATATTTATCACAGTTTTTGAGAAGGTATGATTGTTATAATTCGACATTGATGCTTTTAAAGGACTGTATATATACTAAAAAATATTTAATCATATATATAATAAAAACATATGCTGTATATATATATATATATATATATCAGGAAAAGGACCGGTACCTGGCTGTTTTTGAACGTCCTGGCCGAGCCCGGTGTTTAAATTCTTGGGCCGGACTTTAATATTTTCATTCATTCGTCATTCATAAAGTGACGTGTATTTTTTAGAAAGGAATTTTATATTTTTTAATTAAAAAATAATTACAAATTATTTTCTAACCAAAACGTCGTCACTTCAGAATGACGAAGGAACGAAAATATTTAAAGTCCCGGCCATGTTTTGGTCTGGCTTGAAAAAATTTAAGTCCCAATCCTGGTCGCGGCGAAAAAAGGTGTCCCGGCGGTGCCTTATATATATATATATATATATATATCAGGAAACGGAAAGATATTATATATATATATACATACATATAAATATATTTTATATATATAAGAGAGACAAAACATTCAAAAGTCAATTTTTATAGGCACTATATTGAATGCAATTCAAAAACATGCATTCTGTTCATATTCCTCTAGATGTAAACTATCTATTGTATAATCATTTACGACAAAGTGAGTACATAACCTGCCTTTGAATCTTGGTTATCAATTTATATTTTGTCCTTTTCCTTAATCAATTTGAATATAATGATCAAATAGATCCTATGCATCTTCCTAAAAAAACCTTCTGGGGGTTCAAAGGCGTAAGTATCAAGTTCAAGGTAGAGTACAACACGTCCCTCATATACTAAGCTGCTGGCATGGTTTATTTTTGTGTGTTGGAAGATTCACGGAAGCAACTAATATTTATTTATATTGATAAAGAGTATCAGGTTAGGGCCCTCTGACAAATAAAAGTGTCAATCATTCATCTTTTTATTCCGTATTTTTAGGATTGGAAGGGAAGTTTTTTTTTAGCTGGAAAGGGAAATGTAAAAGAGGTTTTTTTTTATTCACAGCTCCAAAAAATATACATGTATAAAAGAAAAAACGATGCTAATTCGTAAATTTTTACATAAATAAGCATTCTAGCTTAGATTTTTAGCAACGTAAAGGAACAAACAAACAAGCAGATAAAAGTCATGAGATACACTCAACAATCAAATCTAAAACATACAGATAATTAACAAATCATAAAAACAGTAATTTACACGAAAATTAATCAATAACAGTTCTTTGTAAAATTTCAGTATTCTCTTGATTGTCTTCCTATGGCAGAGTGAGGATGAAGGATAAAATTTCACCTCCCTCGCCGCTAACGTCCATGTGGAACCAAAAGTGGGGAATCTTTAAGTCCAGAGCAGTATACCTTGCTGCAGCAGAGATCATGATGGATCTCAAATCAGAGGCTTTGATGGGAACATTACTGGTGATGCACCTCGCGATGAGACCTTTAGCGTTTAGAAGGGAGTTATTATTGCTTTCGACCTAGCTGACTTATCACCTTTGCCGAGACCAAACAGTACCGTAGGTTATTTTTTAATTTATCTACAAAGTAAGAAATACATCAGAAGTTAAATATTATGTTAAATAAATATAATAAATAATATAAAAATTCATTTTTTTATGAGTAGAACTACAATGGATAGTACTTTTTTAATAATGTAAAACTATATATAATAAACAAAAATATAACTAGTCAACATATTAAACCTATTTCTCAAAAGGACTTCTCAGAGATAAATTTAGTAATTATTGTCCATATTATTCTATTTTCAAAAGTAAGACAAATAATAAGAAAGGCAGTTGAATACGTTCGAAATATTTTTATAAACAGACAAAACAATTTTTTTTGTCAAAGTAAAAATAATTAGAGAGTGTGCATGATAAAAGGTTTTAACCAGTTATATGTTCCAAAAACTTTTTCATAAGAGCAAAAACATGCAAAGATATCTCAATTGGCCAACAGGCCAGAGCTCCCGACAGTCAGCCAGATTGTTGTGAGCCTTGCTGCGTGGAAGATCTGCACCTCAGACTTGGCAGTAATCTGCAACTTAAAACTTTCACTTGTTGGATGAACGTGGGGGAGGGTCTCGGTCTCGTTATGTCAATTTCAAAAAACCATGTTGCGGATGCAAACATGAAAAAAACTGCTATGGAGCAATCATATTATAATCGGTTTATATATATATATATAATGTATATATACATATAAACATATATTTACATACATATATTTCGAGTATAAATATTTTCAGTTTTCTTATAATGTATATATTATTTATTTTATTACAAGTAGCAAAATCTAGTGACGTTACTTATACAATTCAAATATATCTATACAAACACAACTCTATATTACATTATTGTTCAAAAGCTCGTTTATTACTAATTGAGAATTACGCGGTTAGGCAGAGAAATGAAAAAAATATGTAAAATACATCAGTCCTCTGGTTACGCAAGTTTATAAAACAAAAAGACTTTTATATACGGACTTACACAAATATATTTTCTTTTTTGTTATTATTTAACATTTACAGAGATACGGCAGGCATTACCCCCTGCTCATTGTATTTATTGTACAAGGTATGTAAGAATATAATAAACGACATTCCGTTCATCTGTATTCTTTGACCTGACCATTTTTAAAAGTTATAAAAAAAAGAAATTATTTTTATATATATCTTAACGATGATTGGAGAAATTTTTTGTTAACAGGGGGAATGAAAGCATTATTATAGGTTAGGGTGCATCAAGAGAACAAATGTATGTTGTAAAACATGTAATTGGTTATGATTAAATTAATGTTTTACTGTTGAAAATGTATTAATTTTTGTGTACAACATAAAAAATATAATGTTTTTTAGTACAACTATTATTATTTTTTCAGTTATTTTCCCCACCTATAATATTTTTTATGTACGTATATTTTAGAGAATACAGGATTAAATAAATGTTTGTAAATAATTTGTAGATTAAAGACTTCATGTATTTAAGTACGAGAATGAACATTTTATATAAAACAGAATTAGGTTAAAATATAATTATGCAATGTATTTTATAGGATAAAGAACTTAGCTTTTTTAAAGAATGTTAATGATTTTGGAAGTCACTTTTAGATTTTTATCTCTCGTTTTTCATTACCAAGATTTAAAATTTATTGAAAAATAAACGGAACTTTGTGTTGGGATGGGCCACAAAGAGTATGCATACTAAATGATTAAGCTAATTAATCAACCACTTGTATGGATGGAAAAATATACTATAAGAAGAGGACTCAGAGAGTACAAACCCTCCGCGGTCCCCACGAAATGAATCACTTGGTCTTTTTGTTATTTGCCAATAGATGTCGCTGTGCTGTGCTCTCCTCTTTGAGATCACAGCACAGCAACATCTATTGGCAGAGTAGGCTAACTTGAAATATTTATTAGTATTTAGCTCATTTGCATCTTAAATAAGCACTCAGAGATGCCAAAATTTAATCACTTGTTTCTGTTGGAATTTCAACAACTCCACAAAGTTTCATCTGAATCCGTTCCGTACTTTTTGAGTTATCGTGCTGACAAACAAACAAACCAACCAACAAACAAACCAGCCAGTGAAAACAATACCTCCTTCGGCTGAGGTAATAATATAATATACTAATTATATAATAAAGGGTTTTTCAAAGCCTTGTCAACGAACAAATGTCTTATTTCACAATAAAGCAATTAATCTTTCAATTAAAAAAAAATTTGGTCCATACCTCACAAACAACTGGTTTTATTCAATTTGCACATCTACCCGCCCTTATTAAAAAAAATCCCTTATGATAATAATTATATATTTTAAATGATGTATTGCATTTTTAAATAATAATATTACATTATTTGCTTCATTAAATTCATGACAATTATTTAGTTTTGAAGTTTATAATAGATCTAGGAAATCAACAAAAGTTGAATCCAAAAATATGTAAATAACATAGTAATTCGTTATTCAGTATAATCAAATCCTTTTGCTTCTATTATAACTTCATGTCGTCACACTTAATGTCTTTCACAATCCAAAAAAAAAAGAAACAAATTAATGATACAAATAATTCTTATCCTAAAAGGATAGTATTTAAAACACATACCTGTTAGCCCATGAAACAAAAATGTAGTACTTTTTACCCCTTTACTAGCTACACTCTAAAGATCACCATGATTGTATGTCTTCTTCAGCTAATATATAATATGTTTTTATATATACTAAAGCAACTCAAATTACTCGTTTGGTAAACATCGTGTCCTTCTTATTTATTTCATATTTCTTCGAATATATTTTTTAATGCATGACAATTATTGACCCAATTATTAACAAGAATACAGCACTGGCATTCTTTTTTTAAATAAGTTGATGGGTTGAAAGAAAAGAACATTAAATTAGAAATAATATTTTATTGTACGAATATTTTTCACTCTTCCATTATAATTTCAGTAGTCAATGGAATATACTTTAAAAAATTATACATATATATATTATAAATATATATAACATATAGGAGATATATAGATATATATATCATATATATAGAGAATAGATATATATAATATATATAGTTCTTAAAAACACTAAAGTTGAAATTGTAACATTTGTAAAACCTTTTATTTCTTTTCATCTTGGTATGTAAAAAATATTATGATTAATATAAAAAATAATGCTTTGACTTATTAAAATAATGCTCTTGAGATACCATCCATTGCAACCTTCGTGTCTCTTTTCATGGTTTCGATCATTGCATTTATTAATGATTTAATGGGACTTTCCAATATGATCTTAAGTATCGAAAGCAACCTCTCACGCGCAGGGAACGAAGGAATTATATACCAGGTTTAATGGTCTTGCCCATAAACACACAACAAGACCATAAAGTGAAACCAATAAATTCCCAACAGCAAAAATATTTGGTATTGATGAGTGAAGCTGAAGAAGTACATCCTTATAAAGACACTCTGATTTTAATGGCTAAGACTTAAAACAAAAAAACAAATGATTTAAAGGTATTTTTCATCATGTTTTTTATTTTAATATTATTTTTTAAAGTTATTTTCCTTTACATATAGCTCATAATTATGAGACACTTGTACAATTTAGCAGTTATATCCCAACTATAGTACATGGTATTTTAAACTTTTGAATCATTGACAATAACATGGTGAGAATGCATAGCTGTAAAATGGCTCAAAAGGGTATATACGGAAATGGAAAGAACTAATATGTTTATATCTTAGAATTCAACATAAAGCTTTTCATTAAGCAACTTAATATTGTAATAGAAAGGAGTCTTATCATGATATCTTTAATTAAAAAAATTTGGACCCTCATTTCCAAAGCTAATATTATTTTCTTGCATAATGCTATCATTTGACAACGCCTTACTAAAATGAACTTTTTGTCTATTTGGTTCGATAGATTGCAGCATCCGACTAGATATAAATAAGTATACTAGCGCGTAAATTATCATCGAACCTAGGATCAATGAGGTACACCAAAATGGCTCCTTTCCACTCGGATTCGAAACTGCGCCCTCAACAAGTTGAAACAGGTTTTCCTCCTCATATGGTGCAATAGAATTGCATCCCTGTAGAAATAAATATATAAAATGTGTGTACACAAAATAAGCCTTCAAAACCTTGATGCAGCCTACAGAAGGTTATATGTATGCCGAACACAAACATAAATGGTACCCAAGTGACATTACGTATACAATGTGTACAGGAACTTCACCCCCCTAACAAGGGCTGATGAAAGATCTGTAAAGCAGGGTGGTTAACCCCTATATACTTCATGAAGGGGGGGTTCTTGATAACCACTTCCCTTTTTTAACTAGTAATAAATCATGAAGCAATAACATAACTAAGTGAAAGTAAATAATGATCGGTTGAGAAAGTAGGGCTTCAATTATTATTATTATTAAATATAAAAAACCCGTAGATTTAAAATCTACAAATGTGGGTCAGATGTTTATCCTCTAACTTGTGTTCCAATGAAACAAAAAATATAGATGTAAAAAGTTGGGAAAGAGATTAAGCTCTTAAAATATAGGAGAAGAATCCTAATATTAATACAAAAACGTTATCCCTTAGAGAGATTTGGATAGTATAAAGTGTTATACTTGTGAAATCAAATACCTTCAGTGTTTCCCTGCCATTGAAGATGTAAAACAGTAAACAAAAATGAATATGGAGAATGTAAATTGTTTACTCCCTCGAAAAAGTTTTTTTTAACTATAACTCATAAAAATGACATATTTATTTATGATTCCATAGACACAAAATAATATTGAACTAAAGCAAAGTTTCACATAACTAAAACAAAACCTTATATATGTAAAACCATATTTGATATAACTAAAACACAGTTACACAAGTAAAACATAAAATGAATTTAAAAAATTCCTTATATAGAATGAGGATTTTATATAGAAAAAAAAATCCAAAAACAAATCCCTTTTATTTATATTTATTCACAAATAATTTTTCTATGAAAAACATCAAATGGCTATGTTTATTTCAAACATGTTTAAATGAATAGCATATACGATTATGTTATGCGGATAAGCTAAGATTATTGGATCTCCACTATCACCAATATATACAAATGACACAGATAAAATTCATAATATGATGAGTCTAAACTTTTAAGCAGAATTTATTACTAATTAATAACTAATATTTAAAATGTTAATATAATTAATATATTTCAGCGCATAAATATTAAAGGCTTAATTTTATTCCTGCCCATTCTGTGAATTTAGTTTACAAACCCAAATGAATGAGTAGAATTTAACGGAATTAAACAAATATAATTTTGTAAAAATGTATATATTATTTAAAACTTAATGTAATATAAAGTTATAACAAATTTATAATTTGACATTTTATTTTGTACTTTGAGTATTAAGTTTTTTTAAATCAAAATTGACTTCGACTCAAAGCTTTATTTCCAGAGCTCAGCTTTTTTGATTGTATTTAGTATTGATTTACAGTTATAAAAAATATATTTCTTTAATAGTATAATAAGCATATTATATTTTATTTTATTACGATATTTCAATTGGTTCAAATTCTTATAAAAACCCAACATACTTCTCTTTATGAAAAAAAATATGAGTTGAATCTATAAATGTATATTATTCATACAAGATTTATATGTCACAATGAATTAATCTAAGTACCGTATAGGCCCAAATATAAGACGGGGTTTTGTTCTAAAAATAGTACTTTAAAAAGGGGGTCGTCTTATTTTTGCGGACTAGACAAAAAACATAATTTTTCAGTGCATGAATGGGGACCTTGTGATCATCCCGGGAGGGATGACCAGCCAACTACAGGTGCTGGTCGTCTTATATTCGGTCACATACGGTATATGAAAAAATATAACAGATATTTCAACCACAATAAGAACTTTTAAACTAATAATTGTTAAAAAATATTTTATTATTTGGTTTGCTGTAAATAAAGAGGGAAATAATTTTTTTCTTCCTTTGAAACGTGATATCCAAGTATCATTATAAAAACATGTGGTATGGGATATAACGTTATATACTTCCCTCTTTACAGGGGGGGGGGGTGTTTTCAATTCCAGTAATCAAACAGGAGGCTTTGCATTAATATTTCGACGGTGAGCGTTTTCAACCTTAAAATGGCATTTGAAAGGTTTAAAATGGGATCAAATTATTACTACAATCTTTGTTGCAAACATTTCCCAACAAGTACCTTACCGTAATTAAGAGTTTTAAGCAAGTTTTAAAAAAAGTATAATATTTTGTTATTTTTTCTTTGTATTATATATATTTGTGTTCATTTGTTTAATTGTTAATTAAGATTTGTTGCTCTTTTCTAAAGTCCCAATTTTAGATTGGAATATATGTTTCTTTATCTTCATTCCCAATTAGCTGAACTTTATTACTCAAATACAATTATAATAAAATACCCATATCATAAAATACCCAAGACATTATAATAAAACCTCATTTTATTGTGACATAATCCTTTAAACTTTTATGTGAAGTTCAACTATATATTGTTGCATGACGATATTTTCGTGCTGCTTTTAGCATCAATCAAATTATCATTACGTAAAGGGCTATAAAATCACTCTTGTTATCTAAATGAACACTGATTACATCCTTTTACAATCAAACTAAATGTATGTTAATACATACTTGCTTTTAAAGCACTGATCCCATACATTGTAAGGACTAATTATTTAAAAAAAAACTCATGGAAAATCCATATAATTTCCGTGAAATTCATTTTCTTATGATAAAACAAGGAAAATATATAACAAATCATCAATTAGCATTCATAAAACCCAAAGAGGATATAATTTTTTATTGCCCACAATGTATTTTCTGCTTATTCATGAGCAAAATATTACTTTTGATGCATTGTTTGAAAAAACACAATGGAGGAACTTTTTCATTTATATTTTTCATAACCTCTTACTATCTTTTGATGAATTAACATTGGGAGGAAGGCATTGGAGGAGTTTCTATTTTATGATTAATGTTTGAACGAAGTTTAGAGACGCCATTTAGTATTATTTGCAAAAAAATATATATCATACGGATTTTGGGGGTAAATGCTTTTGCCTCAGGAAATCATTTTCATTTTAATAAACATTTTTCAGTGAGCATTTTATGGAGACAAAAAGCTCTTAAGAAAATTCAAAGCTTACGGGAAATGTGGCTCTATTAAAGGGGCTTAAGTTATAAGGAATAAAGTTTCTGCAGCGCTAAAATGAACTCTTTGAGAGGACTAAAAATGGCATCACCCTTTCAAGAAGCAGAATAAAAATATCCACCGCCTCAAGGTATCAACAACAGACGCAGGGGCAACAACAAAAGAAAATAAGAAAAAGGTTTTTAGGCCTCTCGGCCTCGATCCTCGATTATTTTGTGTCTTGAAGTTTTGTTTTGTACTCGTTTGTATTATTATATATTGTGTTCATTATAGTTTATTATTTATTGGTGTTTGTTTTAAGTTATGTTAGTACACGTTTTTATGAATAGAGGTTTGGTCTTTTATAGGTAATCTAATTTTAAACTATAATGTTTATTTTTAAATATACACAATTTTACCCTATTTTATTATTATTGTATATTTTATAGTACAGTTATAATCAAACCTTTAAAAAAATATCAAGTACTTTAAATACAAAATAATCTGTGAGAGTAGTTTATTGCTATAAAACAAAGCATCATTAATTATTAAATCTACAACTCATTTCATTTATTTAATATTTTATGTTATTTGATATCAATTTTAAGTGAAAAATAAGGTTTATTAGACCGTGAAAATACGATTATGTCAGAGTGATAATATATATCAATACTTCTCACCAGTCTAATTCATTGAGATATATTTTTCTTATATTAATATATATTATTTTGTCAGCATTGGATATCTACCTATAAATCATATAATATTATATATTTTAGCGATTATAGAGTCCTCGAATCAATCTATATATCTAACTGTGCCATTTCTAATAGATTTATCAAATTGAAAATAATATAAGAAAAGTAAAATGGCTTTCAGTAAATAATAAGCTATTTATAAGTATACAGTATTCCTGAATACTACAATCTATCTGAGATTAAAATGGATAGCTATAAATAAAAAGTACAATCTCATATAATAGTTAAAAAATACAAATAAAACCATGATTAATCGTTGAAAATTCTCTTTTTTAAGACGTCAAATATTTAATGTACAAATGAAGTAAACAAATGACTAAAGCATAAAAGAGTTATTGTCTATAAAATTGCATTTAATAAGTAATATTTCTACAGTCACGCAAGGGATATATTCATTATTTATCATCAAACAATGGCAGTACTGCCAATTTAAATAGGTTTTTATATTTATCAAGCACTAAATTCAACTTTTCTGTTTCTTTGTAATCCCCTGAATATATAAAATGCTTATCTCAAAAAACAAAAGCGAATGAAGGACTATCACACTGATATTTGCATATCGAGAAGATCAAAACGAGTGATCATGCTGCATTAATAGTCACTTCAGGCGTAAAATATACAAATTCTTACTATATTGATACACAGAATATAGGTACCAATTAAAAAAAATGTTTATACAATTGTCCGAAATTTACACACATCGGAAGTTTAAAATATGTGAGAGATATAATTTTCAACCTGAGAACTTGATTCTCTTAATACTCAAGAAACAAGAAAAGTGCGACTCACACCTTTTTGTAAATTATTAATTATTTTAATATTTCATTATATTTACAAGAATGTAATTTTTTGTTATAGAACTATATATATATATATATATTATATATATAGATAATAGTAATATTATATATATATATATATATAGATAAAGTAGATATAGATATGAGATAGAGAGATCGTGGAGACAATCGTATCCTCTCCTAGGAGTGCCTATGATCGCGATTTATATTAGAAGAATCCACGACTCAGCTAGAAGATATCAGGAGTTATATCTCTTAAACGGATAACGACTTAAAAATGGAGATGATGTGACGATGTTATTCAGACAATTTTAATTATGTCCGATTTCTTCTCAGATGAGTATCAATTGTTATTAATATATAATACATAGATAGAATGTAGGAAAACATTGCATCGCATTTGCTTCCTTCAATACACAAATGAAATCATTGCAATCAAAATATAGAATATAAATTGCAAATGAAATAAATAGTTTTAAAACATCGTAAAAAATTATCTCCTAGGAGTGCCTACGATCGCAATTTATATCAGAAGAATCCACGACTCAGCTAGAAGAGATCGGGAGTTATATCTCTTAAAACGGATGACGACTTATAATGGAGATGATATGACGATGTTATTCAAACATTTTTAATTATGTACGCTTTCTTCTCAGATGAGTATCAAATTGTTATAATATATAATACATAGATACAATGTAGGAAAACATTGCGACAAATTTGCTTCCTTCAACACACAAATGAAATCATTTCCATAAAATATAGAATATAACTTGTAAATGAAAGAAATAATTTTACAACATCGTAAAAAATTATTTCCATATTTAAGTCGTCATCTCTTCTAGAAGAGATAAGGATCATAATATCTACCAGAAGAGTCAACGATTCGACTGAATGTCCTTCTTTACTGCTACATATATATATATATATATATATATATATATATATATATATATATATATATATATATATATATATAGACATGTTTTATTTATTTTTAAGAAAATGAAAGATACAATTATCCTACTCCTGAGCCCAAAATATTAAATCATTAATCACTTTTGAGTATTATTATCATTCATTGTTTAATGTTGTATTTTAGAATGCTTATTTCATTTTTTGGTCTGAGAGTAAATGATGGATTTGAAAGAGGTGTGTTTCTTTCCAAAAAAAAAAAAGAGGCTTCAATCCCTGGCTCAAGTGATATAAAAATAATAAGCTCATAAATATGAGGGAGAGGAGGAAGGAGAAAATGGTTTTATGACCTCGGTCAAGGGAAAAATATTTAAGGGTAGTAGCTTTTCCCTCTTTTCTATCTATCTCTTGAGGTACTACTACTACTACCCATTAGAAATCTTCATATTTTTAAAAAGAGAAAGAAGTAAATGGTGATTTGATTAGATAAGGATGAAAAAAGTTTTGAGGATGCGTCTGATAATGTAGCCCATTAGGGATGATGTTATCTCTCATTTTTTTATAAATCAAGGGGTCTCATGACCATACACTTATCTCCTCGACCTAACTAATAAATGGATGCAGAGAAAGAAGATCATTTAAAGATCTCTTTGATGAATAAGATGGTTGTCCCCATTTGGTGGTGTAACAATTTAGTTGTCTTGAGAATAGAGTAAAGAAAATCCAGCAATAATTATCCAGCTATGTACCCACCCAGGGGGGGGGGCAGAACTCATGTAAACAAAAAGGGATATTTCCAATAATAAAAATGTGACATCATCACTTAGACGATTGCCTGTATATCTAATACCTACACCATCTAAATAAATAACAATGTGTTTAAATATTTAATAATATGGTGGACTAATATCGATGAAGCCACACAACCTCATATATAATTTCATATAAAAAATTATATTTTTATGACTCTGTGTAACTACATTCACATGATTTTCAACAAAAAAATGAAATTGGTTGAATAATATGTTATTTGCATTAGATTTTAATTTTAGGCCGAAACTCAGCCAATTTATTAACATCTGAAAAGGTTTGATTATTTATATTTTCACTAGTCCATAAAAGTAGTAGTCCTTTCTATCAAACAGACAGAAAGATAATGAGAGAAAAGAAAGAGAATATAGATATTTTTATGCCATAAATCATAACAAATCGATAATGTGACGTCATGTGTGACGTTTCAGTTTTTCTTTTCTAATCAGAGGAATCTAAACATTGCGTTCTGCGCATCTTGTATTATCTATTATCTTTCGTCTCCACCCTAATATATGTTAAACAAAAAACGGCCCCTTTGTATTAGATTAGATCCTTCTCTCTGCTCCTATTTGTTTCTCTGCTCCTACCTGCTTCTCTGCTTGGATATGTTCCTCTATTTTCCGTCCTTTTCATATATAAATACAATATCAGATGGGGCGACGGTCGTTTCCTTCTCACCTTCAAATGACGTCACTGGTTATACCTTTTGTCATATCTCCTTTTTTGTATTACTCCATAAGAGTTGATGGTTAGACTTTGACTGATCATATTAGTATTCTGACCTTCTCTAAGTTGTTGCGATAACTGTACGTACGACTCATTTGGCAAATAGGTTCCTTCTGTAGGCTCGTTATCAATTGATTTGAACACTCTTTCCATGAAATGATGCAGAGTACATTTTGTAATTATAATTAGACATAACTTTGTTACAAAAAAAGGTACAGGACGCTAGCTCAGTGGAAGAGTGCTCGACTCTCAAGGATGAGGGTGCAGGCCCGATTCCCGAGAGAGGAAGATTGATCACTCGAAATGAAAAAATCTTAGATTCGATAGACTACTTTTAACGCTATAATAATTATTCATATCCATACATATGCAGTTCTATCGAACAAAATGGGCAAAAAAATCACATCATCGTATGTATAAAATGCTTCATCTCTAAATCTTGTTAATAAATTAGGTTTGGCTTTTCTCTAATGTCTGAATGTTTTTCTTTGGTAAGCATATAGCTTATTGAATAGAGATGCAACTGATGATAAAGAATTTAAAAATTGTTTGGGTCTATTATTAGCATTACCTTGTTTTGAGATTCTATGCAGATCAAAACTATGATGAGTCCAGTTTATTCTGAAGTGCGCCAAATGAAATATGATAAAAATATATAACACATCATAATCAAATATAGAAGTGTCGCATGCTACCAAGTAATGTTTCAAAAATACTTAGAACATAAGTATATGTACGCAAACATAACTTCTTGTTTTATATCCTTTTCAAAGTAGATATGGTCATACATTTAAGCAGTATTTTGATTAGGTGTTTTCTGCCATCGGCTGTTAGTTATTTTATTAATTGCTATCATTAATTACAGAAACATTATGACAAACAATATTCTGTAAATAAAAAAAGCAAAACAAGAAAATACACCATCATCTACTTTCATAGAGCACTAATGATTTATCAACAATCGTTTAGGAAAGTGGAAACGAAGAACAGAGTATTTAAAATACAAAAACATATTCAAAGAAATAACAACAATATAAGCTTTATTACAATGTAACTAAATGACTTCAGGAATAAAAATAAATTCATATATCTCCCACTCCAAGACCCTTACCCGCAAAGGAATTTAGTATCCTTCAAATAATCATGGGGGGTCGTTTTTGGATAGATCTACCAAAGAACTCATTGTCCAAGAATATTTATATGCAAATATGTAGAAATGTTGACCCTAAGGGTCATTTGTGTCTGTTTAAAATATAGCTCATCACCGCTTACTCAAGGTTAGTACTGTCAGGAAATGGTTGAATATATATATATATTTATACCTATATATATATATTCCTACTTTTTACTCGGTCAAAACCGGGTTAGCACCTTATTTTGGCTCTTTCATAAAAGTAAGCTTTTTCCAAACTTAAACTTTTCCCAAAAATAAATAACCTGGGTGCCATCTAGTTTGTCGAGGGCCTCACCAAGTCCGAGAAGACTCCAAAGGAGATCAGGACTACATGGCCCACGACATCATAAAATTATTATACTTTATTAATGAAATTATTTATTTCTCTATACTACACTAAAATTTACAAAAATATACTAAAATTATTTTTCTAGATAATTTAATAATAAAAAAATATATATATATATGTATATATATAATCAAATGATAAAATTATGGAACCATTTAAACTGTTGCTTGATCTTTGCTAATGCAATGACACCTTATGCTGATTTTGCATAATGCTTTAAAGCTCCAAAATAGCAAAGCTCTGTTATTTCATCAGCTTTTACGACACTGTGTTGGTTTCATGCATTAAACCAAGTTTCAAAACGGCATGCTACCGAGAAGCTTATCGCTCAAGACAATTCTTAGGAGGTTGTATATCTTAACCGTGAGAGTAAATAAACCTATTAAACATCATATTCTTATTCATTGACCTGGATTAGTACAAATCAGTTCGTTTCGTTTCATTTTGTTGTTGTCCAATGTTATATAATTAGAGCCGTAGTGGGAGTGTATGAAGAGCGGAAAGTCGTATTGAATTACCATCCATTTTAAAGGACTGGGCCAAAAAGGTTTCAAATTTTCCAACATTTTTTTGAAAATATAAAATTAAAATTGGAAAAAAATATTTTTCAGTTTTTGACGATATTTTATTAGATGTTTTAAAAATTTCATATGTTCACTGCACCAGGGAGGATAAACACGAATAAATTCAATTGTATAATGGGCTATAATCGAATTTGGATCTTTATTGTAAGAGCCTAGTAACGTGCTGTGGTTGCTAATAAGATGGCCAAATATCCACCTTAAAAACGAAATTATTCATGCTATCTTATTTACGATATAGCTTCTACAACTTTAAAGAAAATTTTGTATTTCCGGTGCACTTGGATAATTGGAATTGAACTCAAAAAGAAGAATGCCAGTAATAATATGGGAGGTAATCTCATTGATGTTTAAACTGGTAAAACCATTCAAGTTTATCTCTCAGGAAAGTTTTGCAAAGGTATGATATTGTTGTGCAATATCGTGTTTTTCCAAGTATCATTTTGACACCTCCTCTTTAACGAATGTCATACTACTCTTAAGTCATTTGCCGTACTACATACGGACAGTTCTGGCTCGCTTTCACTTCTGAGCTTGTGGCCAATGGAATAATAATGTAGCTGTAATATTTATTTAAATCTATTCAAATTCAGTCCTTTGAAATCTTTAAAGCCCAAAAAATAAACATATTAAGACCAATATTGTTATTTTGTAAAATGTCACTGATGTTTTTGTAGAATAAAGTCTTAAATGAGCCTAATTTAAGTATGATACCCCCACAAAATAAGCTGTATAATTACTATTTAAGAATTGAGATGAAAAAAACGCTGGCCTATTTCCTGGCGTTGAAGTCTCTTTAACAAAATTGTCCTTAACTTTTCAGTTTGCTGAAATATGCTATATTTTTGTAGAAGAAAGTCTTAAATAAACCTATTTTAATTATGATACCATCAAAAATATGTATATAATTACTTTTAAGAATTGGGATAAATAAAAACGCTGTTCTTTTTCCTGGCGTTTAATCTCTTTTTCAAAATTGTCCTTTTTTCTTCTATTAGCTACGTCTTTTTTGATATGGTTTCAATTAAGCATATTTTCGATTACTTCGTTTTTGAAGAAAATTTTTATTCATTTAAAGTATTTGTTTTATCCAAAAGCTCTGTCCTAAGAGCATTATATCATCAGTAAAATAAAAAATAAATCATTAGGAAAATATAAATACCTTTTACCCCATAATATTCCTTGGATTATGGATAAAATAGTGACAAAATTTGTTTCTCATAGTTATTTCAACAATCAAACAATTCATTTCCACTAGTTTATTGTACAACTGTTATGCATCGTTTTTACATAGAATTTTCTTATATGGCAACCCCTTTTAGTGTTTGTATTTAGTTGTTTTGATAAACAAAAATCCACGGAATATGCTATGATTTATCAAATGGCACTTGGACGGAAAAAATCACTAATTTTTTGCACAAAAGTTTTTGCCAATAAAATACGTATATAGAACTAAATTAATTATTAAAAGCTGCTTAGGATAATGTTAAGGCCACATAGTAAGCAATTTTATATGAAATTAGGTATCTTTATATTTTATAAATATATTGTATATATCGAACAGAAACCCTAAATTAATGCGTATTTGCAGAGCTGTTTTTTTAATAATAAGTTATTATTTTATAATAGACTTACAATTTTGTGTAGTCTTAAGAAACTATTTTATACTATTTCTCATGGTAGAATGTCATTTATTATAGTACTATAGAATACCCGTTAATCATATTTACGGTTCATAAATATTTTTTTAAATAATATTTCTAAACATTATAATTTCTAAATACTTAATGATAACGGCACCACATTTATTTACATATAATATACAGTGGGTTTCTGTTTATAATAAATGTATAAAAAGTATAATTATCTCTGGGGTCAAACGTTGTATTTATATTCATTAGTTTATTAAATTAGTAACGAAAAATCAAAGACAACTATGCAGTAAAAAATAACTTTTTTTTGTCAAACACGAAAAAAATATTATAGCATTTGACCAGGGAGAATTATTATAAAAGTGTGAGTAAGTTGTTTGAACATAGATATTGCGGATGAAAAATATTTAAAATAAATGATAATGTATATGTTTATTTTGATTGTAGTAAAGGTTGCTCAAAGAACTTATGCTAATTCTGGCTGTTTTGAATTGATAAAATTATATCCTATTTGCCGTGCATGTATTATTTTAAAAAGGTTCACATGTGTCAACAAAATATTCTTTCTTTTGACTATAAACTAACAAGACCAATACTAATGAAATTATACAAGATGTTAAAAGGCAGTGAAGAGAGGAATGGTTATTTGTATTTCAACCTGAATGATTTACCCTCAGATGGGATTACATTTAAAAAATCTAAGTAGTTTTAGTCAGCTCAGTGCAATCGGTATCGTTAATAGATATTTTTACCGATCAATGATTAGTAGTTAAAAACTGTATATGTAGTTAAATGGAATAAATTTTTTAAATTTAAAGCAAGCACTAGTTTTTTCAAAGAAATTTAGTTTAAGAAAAAATAGATATACCAAATTTAGCGTCCATACCTTATCTACTGAATACTGAATATCATCAAAAGTCTCAGCTCAGATTAAAAGCAATGATATAGTTCTTTTCATAAAATTTAATGTCATATATATA
>CP045901.1:6704065-6720148 GCA_013387185.1 Caligus rogercresseyi | reverse complement strand
ACTCTTTTTCTTCAGTGCCCACACCATCAACTTATTGGCAACCAGGGAACGGCAAAGGTGGCCAACTGGACAAACTCCCCAAGGCCGGCCTTTGTTAAGACACTGGCCAAGGCTACAGCTGTCTGGACATGCCAAAACAGGTATAATGATTAATAATTACCGTTTACGTTATATGTTAATAACGTAATAAAGGTTAAAATTACATTATAAACGTTAGTAATTCAGATTTCAGAATTTTTAATTAAAGTTTTTCTCAGGAAAACTGTGGCAGCATACCAGATGAGGGGCATTCTCAAGAAGAAGCTGAAGACCCCAGGGGCCACCCGCTGGAACAGCATGTTTGATGCCCTCAAGTGCCTGCTGGAACAGCTGGAGGACCCACAGAAGTTCATGGAGTTTAACGAGCTTCTGCAGCGCATCCCGGTAAGAAATTAATTAAACTTAACTTAAACAAAATATGTATAATTTTTAATTTTATTCAATGAAAATAAACGACAACTAATTAAATTATTCTTTTTCAGAAAGTGTCTGTGTTTGTGGAGGAGGACGTGACCATAATGAAGGAGTACGTCACAGCCATGGAGCCAGTGGCCGCATGCCTGGACAATCTCCAGGCCGAGGAGAAGGCGTACATGGGCATGTTCCTCCCCAGCCTGTTCATCATGAAGCTCAAGCTTGAGAAGCTTCAGTCAGATGGGAACCTTAGGTAATTAATCATTTGAATGTATAAACAATAAATGCAAAAATCAGAATGCTGAAGATTTTTTTTTTTTTTTTCATATTTTTAAACAATTATGGTTGAAAAATTGCCGTTAAATGTTAATTTATAGCCGTTCAGTGTTTAATGAAGTAAATTAAAGAATCTTTATAAAATTTAATTATTAATTATAAATAATTATTATTTTCAGTCACGCCAAACCCTTAGTGGACGCTCTGCTGGACCACAATGGCAGGCAGGGGTTCAAGGCCAGGTTTGGTCATCTCTTTGAGGATGATGATCTCTTGATGGCCACGGCCCTGCACCCCCACTACAAGCTGGTGGCGGTCAAGAACATGACCAGTCCAGGGCCCAGACTGACACCATCCAGCGGCGCCTGGTGGAGGAGCTAGCGGCCAAGTCTGGAGTGGAGGAGAAGGAGAGAAGCATCTGTGGAAGATGATCCGTTCCTGCAGGTATGTTCACCCAAATTTTTTACAGCAGTCTACTTAATTTCAATTTTAAATTATAATAATAAATTACCGTTAAATGTTAATTTCGTAACTTAGACTAATTACAATTGTTAAATGTTAATTTCGTAACTCAGACTAATTACAATTAAAATGAATTATTGATAACAATATTATAATATTTATTGAACGTTTCAGGCCTTGAGGCAGCATGACATGGATGAGATGGAGGCCAGCCAGGAGGATGCTAGCGAGAAGATCCTGAATGACATCCAGGCCTGGAACAGGAGGCCCATCAAGGCCTCCATGGAGGTGACAAGGGACATGTTCCCCAGAACCACAGGGAGGCCTGGATGGAGCTTTTCATCAAGTACAACACGCCGCTCCCCAGCTCTGCTGCGGTGGAGCGGCTGTTCAGTATGGCCTCTGACGTGCTGAGGGCCAAGAGGTCGTGCCTCACGGCCGAAAACTTTGAGAACTTGATTTTCATGAAGGGGAACATGGACATCATACAGCAGCACATCATGTCCCTCAAAATCCAGGAGGAGGAGGAGAAGTAGTGATTTTTGTGACTGTTTCTTTTCTTTTTTAAAGATTGTTTGTCAATAGGTAATATTTATAATTTCATTAAACGGTTTATTACCTAATTATTAAGCCATTCTTGTTTTATTTATTAATATTTAGTAGTTATTACTTATTGAAGATATTACTTAGATAAATAGCCTAAAATAGGTGTTTCTTATAATTAATATTTATAAATATTAATAATTAGTTATAATAAGTTTTAATAACTAAATAATATTAATATTATGAACAATTATTTACAAGAAACACCTATTTTAGGCTATTTATAAGCTTGGAGCGGACTTTATAGTAAAAAATTGGTGATCGGACCTAAAAATTAGTGAGCGGACCTATTCCGCCAACCTGAGCGGAAGAGCGGAATGAAGTGAGCGGAACAGCAGTACTCAAAAATGAGCGAATGAGCGGGAGCGGATCAGTTGCCCAAAGTGAGCGGATGAGCGGTGAGCGGAACAGCAAAAAAAGTGAGCGGTGCCACCACTGTATATATATAACGATCATTGAATAATATAGTATGACTTTTACGGAACTCAGTCAAAAAAAATAGTCATCGACATCTTATTATTTCAAACTATCGACTAGAACCATGAGTAACATACGTTAAATGTAGTTGATTACATTCATTTTAATTTGTAGTGATATATATTAACGTCATGTCGTGAATATTTTACACTTTTACATTATTTCCGGTTTTTCCAATTTCTATGCAATTCAAACTGTTTGAAATAAAAATAAGACTTAATATTTTGCCAAAATTAAGTTGCTTTACTTGTTCATATCTGGCGATAAATGGAGCATCACTTACTTATAGAAGAAGAAAAAAATGCACAATGAAAAACAAATATTCCTAAATGGATTTGTGAGAACAAATTTATGTCATCCATAACTATGTGCGATATAAACTAAAATTCATTAATAAGATATATTTAAAGCAATACACTTATAGTATATTAGTATATGTAGGCCGTGATTACCTAGATTATTTGGGGAAGTATAAGAATACTAATAATAATAATCGTAAGTCATATTATTTCTTAACCATCGGTTATCTCCCTTGACTTTCCTTGAAAACTAGGGTGGAACCCAGAGAGTGTCTTTGCCTCCTTTAATAAACTCCATAGACCCTCCTCCTACAAAACAAATACCCGTCCTTGGAGCTTATCTTTCCTTCTCCAAATTTGTTGCCTCCATCAGCATTATCATTCAAATCAAGGAAATCCGAGCGTTTGATTCGTGTTGCCCCATATGACAATGTGTGATCCATCAACTAAAAAAACTTTTTTTTATAAAGAAAACATATTTTGACATTTTTATTAAAATTATTTAATTTGGAGAACTTTTAAAGTTACTTTTTGTTGGTTATTAATTTTTATGTCTGATTACCATCATATAGAAATACGATTATAAAAAAGTATAGAAAGGTAATGAGCACTGCCATGCAAGAGGTGTATAAGGATATTGAAGGGCTACCAAGGCGTGTGTTATCAAGCACATGAGTAGATAATAGCTGAAAAATCATTATTTCAAAAGTATAATATCTTTACATTTAGGATAATTAACAGGACCAGACAAAGGATTTATACGAATAATGAACAGCTGTCAAAATATACATGACATATTGTATATTATTGGTGAAATAATATGACAAAGGTCTTGAGGGGACCTCACACATAAGAGTGGTCTATATTTCACTTCTACATTTAGATAACCATGACCCTTAAGCCGGTCACGTGAACTGGATATCAATAGTGACCTCTCAATTAGGAACTGCCATCTCACACCCATTATTTCCCGGAATCTAAAATTATTTGATAGATCCGAGAAATTTTGGGAGTTTTTAGGCTGAAGGATCACACAATATATGGGATTACACGCTATAGGTACCCATAGTGTGTGTGTGGTGTGTGTTGATGCAAGGATCCAATGCTTTTAAAACTTTATAGCTGAGTATTATATGCATGTACTAAGCCTCTTTTGGGAGCAGAGCATCAAGCAATCAGGGAGTGTGGGGGCAATTTTTATGGATATTCAATGTCAAGGCATCCTTAGGTCTACCTCTCTTCCTTCCTCGTGGAATTGATTATAATCTGTATTAATGAGAATGTAAGGTAGGGTTTGAATTTGCTTCCAGTAGTAAATGTGTTAAACATCTGGTAAAATTAGGTCTTACGAAACGGTGTTCGTTACTTTCCTAGGGTTTCTCAAAATATGTTTCACGGTCTAGGCTTGTAGTCGGCTCCTATATGAAACTTTAAGTGAGTGTGACACTTCTTATTTTTTCTCTTCGTCCTTACAATAACTAAAACATAGTTTTTAGGATATTATAAATAATAAAATATACATGTAAAATCGATTTTATATATTATATCACACAATTAAAAAAATTGTTATAATAGTAAAAGCGAGTAAACTGAAGGGAGTAAAAAAGTCGTTATAATTAAGCTAATTTGAAATATATTTGGCAGCTACTGTTGCTGCAATGCGTGTGGGGGCGGTCCTCAACTCTGGAAACGAGTTCTATAGATTGGTAGAGAAGACTTTAAGGGACAAGAGATGAAATTCAACGACTTTTGATCGGCTTGACGAATTGGTTGCTGATAGAAAATTGGGTCGTGTGCAAGAAATGGCTTACCGATGAGATTTCTCTCACCACACCCTCCATCCAAGCTTTATTACGCTTTCAAGGTTTCTAAGGCAATCCAAGTATGACTGGGGTGGCTTGATAAATCGACATTTTTTAAGAATATGAATTATAAATGAAAAATATGTTTTTGGCCAAAGCACATTTTATTTTTCTTCAATCGAAGTTCAAAATACCTAGTTTGATTAATAGTCCAATGTTTTTCAGACTTTTTATTTCTTCCAAACATAATTGACTTTCTCAAGGTACTTAAAATAGTTGTTGGTGTCGATGACAACCTCTTCATTCTACGTAAATATATTACCCATGGGGGTTCGGTTCGAAACATAATTTAGGAATTTTAGCTCTGGTGGCTACACATGTTTGGAACTGTTCATTGCTTTGGTGTAAAATCATTTTTAAGAGACTTTCTGCTTTGAACGGCTGGCCAACACCCAAATAGGTTTACTCCAACTTACAGATTTATTTGTTTATAGATAACAGTTGATGGATTAGTTGTTTCATTGGAATTAACGCTCAGGAAATTCAAACATTTACTGACTTAATATAATTATTATCATTTTATAGTTATTCTCATTAATATTCATAAGCACAAATTGTAATTTCATATAATCCAAAGCTTATAAAATCTGGTCTTACATCTATATTTAGTAGCAAAATGTTCAATCATACAATATAAAATTCGGTCTATTCACTTCCCATTTTCAAATCGGGATATTTTGATAGTAAACAATTAACAAAACATATTACTTTAAAATAATACATTAAGTAATCTTTCATATTGTTATTTATTGTTCTAAGCTCTATATTTCCCTCTATAAGTAAAGTTATACTTCGTGGACATAAATATATATAAACACACCCAAGCCTCTGTCACCTACGACAGTGTAATTTTTTGTTTGTTTATCAAGGTTAATTATATAGATATATCTGGCTGTCTGACTGACTGACTGACAATGTAACCCCTTGAGGGTCTGTTGAAGAACAAGGTGAATGCTCTTCTTTTTTATATTTTAGGCCACCGAAGCCAACATCTGTTGCCTTGAAGAAATGATATGTAGGTTGGATATCAAATATCTACCTCATGCCACTAATAAGATCCTATCCGTATAACTTCATCGAAGTATTAATTGTAGAGAATCTTTATTAATGAATAAAAAACACTATACACGCGATCATGAGTGCTTAAGACATATTTTACTTCAGAAGAAGATTATAAATTATTATTGTGAAACTTCGTTCAAAAGGATTCGGATTTCCCGGGACCGCCCAGTCCTTGATCCAGGACCTATACATAAACTGGAACCTCAACTGAGAGAGTAAGCTTTTGCGACTTGAAGAGCTCTCTGATGACGTAGAGAGATCTAAAATGGATGCCCCACTTGTTGAAACAATATAGAATGAAGGAAATCCTAGTGCTTTGTGCCTATCTTATGCTTCTTAAAAAGTTGTTCCTTAAAACATTTTTACTGGGTCATAATTGACATTTCTTCAGTTTTATTAGCTTAAGATATGGTAGTTACACTTTGGCTGGTCTAGGAATAACAACAACTCCTTCTTCTAATTATCAATAACTCACCAAATGGATACAAGGATCAAAATTCATTACCTCCCTGAATGTAAGGAGGTTATTATCAAAGTAGTGAGGATATGAATAAGCATTAAAATTACTCAACTCAACCTAGGATCCTTCGAATGAGGCGGATCGACTTTGACCTTCTCCTCTAGGGCAGCTAACTGCAGCCTCAACAATGAGAGCTAAACACCTAAGGAGTTCCTTTAATCTATGGAAGGCAATAGTATTATTCAAATAGTCCAATACGTTCAAACACTTGATCGATGAGATAACTCTACTTTTAGTTCTCACTTTATGATCGCACAACAAGGTGTAAAAGGATGCTATATTTCAAAGTATCAAGTGCTTCATTATTTTCTATTCACACTACTTTTACTTAAATTAATCACGTTCAAAAATAAAGTACAGCTTTGGTGTCATTACAAATAAAAGTATTATTCCAAGATAATAATAAAAGCTAGAATATTAACCTAATGTTTTTACTCCATTCTATGTATTTCACTCTATATAATATTTTTATTAAATAAAAGTTATTAAAGAAAAAGCAATTTATAAATGTTATATATGAATATATACAATATATTTATATACATAGGGTAAGGGAGGTTGTTTGGGGGGGGGGGCTGCGTTCAATTTGCCCGAATTTTAACAAGAACTGTTAAATCGGTGAAAAAATAATCGAATGAAAAAGCTATGTAGATTAATATCTTCTTTATAGTAATTTCATACTATTCATTACATTATATTTATTTTGTTACACTTCAAAATCCGATTGCTTTCATATTTCATTTTTTTTTCTTCAACAGAAATGCCCGAATACCTTAACCAATTTGCCCGAATTGAGAACTCATTCAAAAAAATTGGGGGCAGTTGCCCCCCCTGTCTCTTACGCCTATATATATATATATATATATATTAGGTTAACAATTTGTACTTTTGTATACAGACCTCTAAAAATAGGTATATTTTTTCGACCAAACCGGCGATCCTTCATTCAACAACAAGCAAAGATGTAATCATGCACATCAACAGCAAAACAAAATGATAAAAATCTATATGCATCTCAAAATACTAATAAAGACATGCAAAAAAAATTCAATTCATTTGAAAATTGAGCACATTAAAAAAAAAAATTTAAAAACAATTTCTTAAGTAATAGTTTAGGTATCTACAATTTGAAAGGTTTTCTTTTTTTACATATTCTTCAATAATGTTTATATTCTTGATATGAAGTTTTTAAATAAAATAATTATAATATTACTATCAAACGTAACCTACATACATGTAAAAGAAAAACAGTCATAGAAGAAATGTCAAACGTACGTTAATTCATGGTCTTGACAAAGAATTAAAATCTTTCGTGATTCATGCATTTTACTTAATTGAAATGTCCTAGATTCTTATTATTATTATCGTCCTGATTACGTTCATTGTTAGGTCAATTATTACATAGGACATAGGTAGACATGTCCCTGAGCACAGTATTATTAGATTGTTTGACGTACCCCTGAGAAGGCTTCAGATTGAAGCTTGTTGATATGGGAAGGCATGACACGAAATTTGATTGTCATTATAATGAAAACATTCAAAGGTATTATGAATTTTTTTGGTAGATAATATATGTTAGCTCACTGTTTGACGTTATATGATATTTATATATATATATATACTAATATAGATAGATATATATAATAGATAGATATAGAATAGATAGATAGATAGATAGATAGATAGATAGATAGATAGATAGTAGATTATATAGATAATCTATAGATAGATAGGATAGAGAGATAGATAGATATATATATATAGATAGCTAGATATAGATATATAGATTAGATATTGATATCATATATATACCTATGTACGATCTATCTATATATATATATATTTTTTTATTTTATATATATGCGCATATAGATAATATATAGAAGAAATTACCACTTTAAACAGATAAAATGGAGCGATAATAAGAAGTAGGTAATCTTGATTATATATATTATTTATGGTAGCATTTTGCATATATTTTTCAATATATCATATTTCATTTAAGGGTTTTTATAGAGATAATTAAAAAAAATAGTTTTTATTGTAAGCCTTTGTTCCCGTGAGAAGTTGCTGCAAAGAGAGAGCAAACAAGATATCTCTTAGTAGAACATAATTTAAGTATCCAACAGGCATAACTCCATTTTGTTGTATTAAAATAAATAGTACTCATTTGTTGCACATATTCATCAATGACAAAAAGTACATCCACAAACCATTAAAAAAATAACGTGAGGTTAAGAATTCAGTTCATATATAGTTGTCCATATGTATTTAACTTGTTGCTTTAATTGTCAGTTCAAAATGACAAATATTATTTCTAAAATTTATATATATATTATTTATTTAATCATAAAATATTTTTTAATATAGGTATATATCATGTAGGGGAAAAGGTGATATATACAAGAAAATTTTTGATCAATAAAGATTTTTGTTGATGTGTATTTCTTATCCCAGATTATCGTGGCATAAATTGACAATAATGTGTAACAGATGACATCCCAAGAATTAAATAGAAGATATCGAAGTATAGCATAATTATTCAGCCTAATAAACTAAATCAATGAGACTTTAATTTCTATTAAAATATTAAGTACTCATCTCTTTCTAATTATAATTAATAAAAAAAACTACAAAAACCTCAACAGATGGCGCAAGAGAAGCGCTATTCAGTACAAACAACAAAACTATCAAATTTCTCGCATAATATTTAAAGGAGTTCTCCCGCCAATTTTACTCTCTTTTTCTGTTTTCAATTAAGAGAGAGAGAGATAAATATATATATAACTTTTCTGCTTAGAAACATTTCCACCCTTGTTATTCACAAGATATATATTTTCTAAACACACATTCAGAAATCAAGTTGTCTAATAGTAGATTTAACCCTCGTTGTCTCTAAGGAAATGTTTATTTGTGTGCGTCAATGCATGTTCCCTCGTGGATGGTGTGTCCAAGCACTCTGTTTTTCCACGCTGGTGAACATGCAGTCAACATGAGGATGTCAAAAAATAGAAGCATGCCTCTAATATGATTTGGAGGTGTGTGAGCTTCAAATCTCGCAGGCCTCTTTTTTCTTTCTCCTCTCTCTTTCTCTCTCGCTACATCTTAAGAGTTCTTCCTTCTTCGTAAATCACACAGACTTCCTCATACACTCTCAAATTCAATCATGACGAGGGATATATATATACATTATGGATATTGTTCTTGCAATCTCACTTATAAACAATATTTAACTATTGTTAACTCATTTTTTCGTTTCTATATAGTAGTTTGAGGAATGTTCCATTTATCGTCAGCTAGATAAAACAAAAAGCAACAATGTTTTTTTGGTCCCTGAGTATCCGCATTGATTTTAATTAAGATGATTGACTGAAAGGACTCCAAAGAAAGGGTTTGTTAACGGCATAACGTATGATAAAATATACATTTATTGTGTCCCAAAGTATGATATGCTTATATTTCAATTCCTTTTTTGCCTCAGAAGAGATACAGTGATTTTTTCTTTTTATAATGTCAACTGTTTGTCTCGCTCATCTTTTCTGATTTCAGCTAAAATGTTTGGTGGGAAAAGTATATCCGTTTGTCATCCTTAAACATCTTCATCCTAAACTAAACAACTTCTAAAAATAGCACAATGGCCCATTGTCACAGTCTAATAATAGTTATATTTATTTAAGGGGCCACAAAAGGCTGAGCACGGCACGAGTCTGCATCCAGACTACAACCATTAAAATATTATTGGGTCTAAAATAGTGTCGAGACATTTTAACTGGATCATATTCTTTGTTTAGTCTTGACAGCACCATTTTGCAGACCAATTGCATGCGAGTAATAGCATTCTACACGATGCTACTCAGCCAATCACATCTCCGAATTCTAGGAGATTATATATGAAAAGAGATAATATAATAATATCATTAAAGTCACTCGTCCTTTGTTCCCTGATTGGCTCCCGATTGTGAGGCTGTAAATGTGTCCCAATATAGGCATAGTGCTAAAAAAAAGAAGGAAATGAATACTTTCTATTACAAAAACAAACTTTATATAAAGAGTGATTCTACGCATGATTATGAAATGTGTATTGCAAAAGTATAAATGTGAAACTTTTTGTTGTATGATAAATCTGGAAATATCATTAGACACTATTTATACCGAAGAGTTTCATTAAGTGAGACGCATCTCAAGCAGGTGTAGGGAAAGTTTTGTTAGTAGAAAAAAGTCATGTATACTCACTTTTTATACAATACATTTTTCATTGTATCCGCAAAAAAAATATTGGCAGTTCATTACACCGCCATACGTACCCTATAAAATGGTACCTTGTGTTCTCAGAATAATAATTGGGATTGGTGTATTTTACGATACCGGAGATTTCAGCGATAGAACACGGTTTTATTGATTGTTTACATGAGCATACTTCTTAATTCTATAGAATTCCCTTGTTTATCAGTCATAGTTGACTTCCTTATACCTTGATGCATCCATGGTTCTTCATACGACGACGTGTATCCAACGCTATCCATCAAAGAAACAAATACAAATTAATTAAGCATGAATTGGCTAGACATATGAATACCAAACTGGGATTCGTTTATACAAAAAATAATTAATAGAAGGAAAGTTGGCAATATGACAAATGCATCTCATAATACTGAGACCGTTGAACATAAACTTAAGTTTAAAACATAAGATCAATTTCTCATAGGCCTCGACCAATGGCATTTACGAATCCTTGTAAGTGGCTTCTATCTTATCACAAACTATAATAAAAATAAAGGGCCTCTTAACGACTATGGAAAGAAAGAATACCTGGTTTTTTATCTTTGTTTAATTGGCATTGACGATAAGACGCTCAAAATGGCAGAGAAAATAACTCAGGACCAAATAATTGTCATTGAAGACATTCGACCCATCATGATTTCGACGGCAGTGCGATAACTGACATTTCAATGAAGATTCCTATTATCAATACCATTAAATGGAAATTTGTGGGGGATCGGGTATGCTTTAATCCCTCTTGCTCCGCTGGACATCTCCAATTTCTATAACAGATTATGAGACAGCACAGGAAATTTGCCAAAAGACCAACATAATAATGTATTCATTCTTTGTTATTTTATATATTATTTGTCTGTACTATATGTCTGTATTTTTATTTCTTTAAAGTTATTCTAATAATTAATTTTAGTAGATATTGCTGCTTGATTTAAGATTAGAGATTTAATTTCAACTCTAATGTTTATTTGTACATATTTTTATTCAATATTTTATATCAATAAAGTCTCTGGCATCGAAGTCATCGCTAAATTCCAATCTATCTGGCGAGGGTCAGGTTTAAAAACCTCAAATTTCCACAAGGATAGCGGAGGTGGCCTTAAAAGAATATCATATCTCTAAAAACATTTTGAAAGATGCATTTACCTATAATTTTTTTAAATCATATGTTTTTAAAACCATACTTCAAAAATTACTTGTCTTTCTCCTTCTAGTCATAGTATAATATGTAGTTATTTTTTTGTTGATTATTATGAATGTATTGTGTGATTGAATAAATGTATGTCTCCAATTGGGATTTTAAAAATAAAAATAATAAAGTCACTTTAAAAAAAGGTTTTGTGTCTTTTATTGCCGATACTTTTTGTATTTGTTATTTTGTTTCCTTTGATAATCTAGAATACAATGTCTATTTATGTTTTGTTTTAACACAAATACGTCAGAACTGTTTAGAATGGAAATAAATGAAAATTTATGTTAATTAATGAGTTTGCGAGAACTATCATAAATATAAACCTTTAACGTAAACTACATTATGGATACCCATGGATTTTATCAATATTTCTTCCTTATACTAACTTGTAACGACATTTAAATCTTTTAACGGAGTGCCGGTTGTTGTAAAATATGTACAGTAAAAATATTGCGAAAAAAAGCAATCTATTTTATACTTTTAGTATTTTATCTATATAATAAGCCTTCCTCTAAACAACAAATTACTTATAATACAAAAAAAATCCTATCGAATTATTTTTATAATATTCACAGTATTGTCTACGATAGATAATAAAAATATTTGTCAGTTGTATACATTTATATTCAATAAATTATAATAATTACACCACGTGGGATCAAGGCCAGAGACTTGTCATCATGCATTGAATTTGTTATGTAAGACTTTTTTTCAGCCTGATTTTCCTCGTCCTATACGCTGTTATGGATTATTAGTATAAATGGAAGAATAATAGACAACTAAGTTATTTTTTCATAATCAATGCCTCAAAACTTATTAAAATAGGTTTTCAAAATGTAGATAGCATTAGTTATTTAAAATAAATTATATTGCTCTCGATATTCGATATCTTTTAATGTGGAAAAACTTTTTATGATATGGGCAAAAATCATATTGGTTATTTTTTTCTCGATACATCAAACTTAGAGACAAAAATAGTAAAATTTACTGGTTTTATATTGCTATAATAGTCTGTAAATTGATTTACGTCATTTACCACTCACCGAGTACTTATAATCTCCTGCACTTCTAGGTCTGGTGTATTAGACTTAAAGATATAATATGTATCCCTCCCTCATCGGCTTTCAGAATATGCGTTTCGCTATAAATAAGCATGTAATTGCTCCCATCGGTTGCTTGTTTAATATTTAAACCTCTTTTATTATCAAGTCAATTGTGGATCTAGTTATCATACAGGTCCGTGAGATAACCCCACAAAAATTCATGTCATCAGTTTTTAAGAAAGGACACTAATTAAGTATACACACTTCGTTCCAACTCCTCCTTCTGGCAGTTGCATCACTTCCTAATCAGGAACAAATCCAAAGAACTGCCCAACGTTTCAAAGCTATTGCTTTTGAGCATTATCTTGGTCTGTCTTGGCAAGTAAACATAGATTCCAAAGTTAATATTTTTTCTCATTATTCGATGCTCAATACAATTTAAAAATGCATCTTTTTCATGTGTCTCTTGTCTTGTCTAAGAATCAATAAAGTTGGCCTCGTTTTCACGAATATTCCACAATTGTGTGTACTCCAATATTACTTTCCATGAGTATTGTTATTGTTATATTTTAGGCACATATAAACAAATCAATATCATATTTGTTCAGTGCATGGATTGTCCTTATCTCAATTAATCCGTTATTAACCGATAATAATTTACATATGACGTTTTATCCGTAATATAGTTAAGTAGATTAAATGTAAAAAGATAATACTAATCTTCAAGAGTTATTCCATCATCATGGTGTTTCTTATTAACGATAGTTCCTTCAGTTCAAAAAAAAATTTGAATCGTGCGATCACAACCGAAGATGACTTTCTGAGTGTCTTCTCTGTTATAATGAAGTCGACAAAGAGTATCATTTGATTTTGCCAACTTTTAAAATTGTTTTACAAGCCGATAAAACCCCTTACCATTGCACCATACTTTTACATTTAATCTTTTATATTTATGTACTTTTGTTTCTTCAACAAAGGCATTACATATATTTTAAAAACTCTGCATGTGAAGAAACAAAAAAAATTGACAAAAATGAAATGAAATATTATCAATTAATGAAATTTATAAATATAATCGTTTTATATTGATACTAGATTCAAATATTCCTCTATTCTCCACCGTGATGGTATGTTTGCCGTATTGCAGTTTTTCTATTGACTGCATGCTGCAGCATTTATTTAAAAAAGTCAAAGTCCAAAAACAGTCGTTCAATCTTTAAGGTCCAATTGAAGTATGGATTAGTTGATCTTTACTAAAAAAATATTTGTTGTCATTCAATACTGATTATATATATATGGGATATATATCAGAAACGACGACCGGGAACCTTTTTTTCAAGCCGGGCCGGGCCAAAACCAGCGGGGACTTAATATAAATTTTTGTTCCTTCGACATTCTGAAGTAGCGATGTATTTTTTAGAAAATAATTTCTCAAAAATAAGTGGCGACGTTTTTTAAGAAAAGAATTTCCAAAAAAAGTGACGACATTTTTGAGAAAACAATCTCCAATTTTTCTAGCGAAATATTGAAAAAAATATTGTTGTCCCGGCCCGGCGTATTAAAAACTGAGACACGGGCCGGGCCAGGACGCTCAAAAACAGCCGGGACGGGTACCTGGTCGTTTCCTGATATATATAGTGTGTGTGTGTCCCAGCGATTCATGAACGAGTTTTGCCAGGTTGATTTTATAAAAAAGTATCAGTAGTAGGAAAATGTAACTTGATATATGTTATTGATTGGCAATAAATAAACAATTAAGCCTCAACATCAATCACAGCCTCTATGCTATACTTCAAGGCCTTGCAAGTCCTCACTATGGAGTCTTCTGACATGTCAGTCCACTCCTTCTCCACATCGTCCTTAAGGCATCCGCATGAGGGGTGACACAGGCTTACTTTTCAATGGAGCGCCATAACCCTTACTGTAGAGGATTGCAGTCTGGTGAGGATGAAGACCACATTGACCAAGTCTTAAGGAGTGAAAAAGGGGGAAATAACACAAGGTATACCCAGTGACGTCATTATGAGAGACTGCTTCTTGTTGAAGCATATCATAGGGTGACGACTTCTCCGAGCATTTATTGTAGGGTTCCTTTTCTACTCTCAACAAAACTAACAGAGCTCTTTATACTGATTGTTATTAGTTAGGTCGGTGGTTTATGTTTGCACATAATGTTCGCACTTTTTGATATTCATACTCCTTTCGTTCCAACCAATCACGTTACGAATATTTTTGATGTGTGACATCTTCATGAAGTTATAAGTTGCATATTTTACTCTCACCAAGATAATAATTGTCCTTTTTTCCCATAGAATTTTAACTTTCTTGTGTGTTTATACGTATATCCTCCAATATAACGTCTACACCAATGGTTTATTAGGCTTTTATATTTGAGAAGGCAGTCGAATAATACAACAACATAATATACTCACGTGAGACTGATCCTCTCAGGCAACCTCAGGACATTGACGTGAAACGGAAGCTGGGTGTCAGTTTTTTAACATATAGTTACTAAGAATTAAACTGTAATTATTATTACTATGTTGTTGTTTTGATTCTTTGAGGAAGATAGCTAATTAATTTATATTAAAACAATGAATACTTCCCATAATTACTTAAATTATATGATATATTGTGAAAAACGCTACAGGCAATTATCATGTTATTAATTATAAATTATACTTATAAAATAAATATACCTTTCGTAATTATTTTGTGTCTGTTTTAATACTGTAATGGAGATATACATATAGGTTTAGTGTCAGAAGTCAGATATATATATATAATGTATACATACATATGTTTGGGCGTCCATTAAGAGTACTTACCAGAAGTCGACCAAAAGTTTATTTGAATATATTATCGACAGTTTTTTTTAAGAAACCCTGATAGCCGATATTTTTTCTATAGATAAATGCCATAAAAATCAAATAAACATCTTTATATGTTATGTAATTTTTTTTTTCATTTATCACGACAAAATAAAGTGATGTTTAATTGCCAGTGAAAGCAGATGTGCGTCGGAAGAACTATTCAACCCTCTTAGTGATAAAAAATATATATAATGGCAAAGAGTACAACTACACCACAAAGCAAGGATCGGTGCTACTACAAAGTACTCAGCGTTACACATATTAAAATCCCGTCATAGTCATGACGGAACAGGGCGGAAATAGGCGAGAGACTTGATTCGTTTTGGTCTTTCAATATCTTTCAAATACATAAATCTTATTAAATCTATGATAAGAAGACATTGTTAATTTTCATACGTAAACAATATTATTTTATGTTAGATTATTTACTCAAACCAAAAACAAAGATGTCTTTTGCTTCATTATAGAAAAACTAATTAAATTATTGTATAAAATGTTTTACTCAAAATCCAAGGCATGCATTATTTGTAATAATATCTAAAGCCGTGTGAGCACTTGTAATATTTATACATACCTAAAAACTAAACAACAATTTGTCTCACAAGGACACATCCCCTCCCCCTTTTCTCTTTATTATCCCATCTTGAAGATAAGTCAACTGGGTCTCGGTGGATTACATAACAACA
>CP045901.1:6668190-6703965 GCA_013387185.1 Caligus rogercresseyi | reverse complement strand
ACAAAAGAAAATATTGAAATCCTGCCTAGTGTCTAAAAAACGGGACGCTCAAAAAAACAGAGCCGGGACCCGGGCCGAGTACCCCGTCGGCTCCTGATATATATATATACATAAATAAAGTTTTGTATATATACATATATATATTAGGGCTGTTCTTATTGTTTCAAATGTTTGAAATGTTAGCAACGTTGTGGATTTTTCTGTTATTGGTGATAAAGAAGACGACATACAAAGTTTGATCAAAATCGGTCAACATTACCAGGTCGCGCCAGAGGTCAAAGTTTTAAAAATTTAGTAAAAATATAGTTTTCCGCAAATTTCTTAAAAAGGGTGGACGTTACAGACTTCAATAAAATTCTTAATTTAAAAGGAAATCTAATTTACTACCAGACGTAAGTTTGACTGTTTTTTAATTGCACCTATACACAAATAAGGTTTTAAAAACTATACGATAATAGGAAACATTTAAAATATCCCTTACTATAAGCATTGATAACAATTTTAAATGAATTAAATCCTTGAACAAATTTTGAATGAAAGTATGCATTGATTTTTCTGGTTCATCATCAACTATCTCTCTTCGCATCACGGCTTATAACACACTTATACATGCCAACACTATTTAACATCACATTCATAAATATAAATTGCTGTTTTGTTATTATGAAACTAATTTCTTCTTGTGTTTTGTTTATAATAACAAACACAATATTAAATTATAATAATTATAAAGTGTGTGTAGGCCATTATATTTTCAGCACGAAGTAGCGGGTCTAAAATAATATATATAATTTAAATAAATAAAACAAAATAATTTAAAAAACAACTTAATTAATAACGTATACAAATATACATGAATTATAAAATTTAAACAAAAACCACATCGATTTTTTGGGGAACCACATTCCTTGAGATCGGAGTAATCTACAGCGCCACTCCCTCGGCGAGAGCTATGCTGCATCCCTGGCAGCTCTCCACGTTTGGCCTGTCGCAAACTGTGGACTTTTATTCCAGGCAGTTCTTGCAGCACAATACCAGGTTGTCTGATGCCAAGGAGGGGGTTGGGGTACGATTCCGGCTGCGTCGGATCTGGTCTCCTTACCATTTTTGTCTCAAAGAGCATGATGTATGTGGGGTTCTCCCATCCTTCTTCGCCGTCCCTCTCCAAAAATGCCTCCCCTTATTCAATTTGCCCAACTTTAATAAGAACTGTTTAAGTCGGTGAAAAAATTATCGAATGAAGAAAGCTATGTAGATTAATATTTTCTTTAGAGTGTGTGCATACTTCTCATTACATTTATTTATTTGGTTATAATTCCAATCCGGTTGCTTTTCTAATTTCATACTTTTTCTTCAACTTAAATGCTCGCATACTTGAACCAATTTTCCCGAATTTGAGAACTCACCCGATTTTTTTTTTTGGGTAGGGGGGGCAATTGCCCCCCTGTTTCTTACGCCTATATATGAATATATATATATTTTATAAATAAATATTTATTAACTATATATTTGTATATATATATACATATATTTGTATATATAAATAGTATATTTAGATTTATATGTAAACATATATATATATTTATATACATATATGATATATATATATCATATATATATATATATATATTATCAATATATATATATATTTTAGATATATATATATATACCTGATAAACATAAGTACTACGTCTCTTTTGAGCATGAGAGAGTATCTTTTGAAACAGAGAAGGATTGAAGCACATAAATTAAACTACAAAAAAGTGACCGCACGGCATGGTGTTGATGGATGGAAGCCCTGCCTACTTCAGGAGGTCCCGGACGGGTAAGTGCTCTCTCCTGAACCTGCCAGTGAGAGTCCTGGCAACATCATTTAGAGCAAGCAAGTATTTACCAAAGTTATCAGTGTTCCGACCTTCGCCGACAATTAAAAATTTCTTCCCTTGTTTTTCCACATGAGAAACAAATCCTTTTTTTCATTGTTTTTTTTCTTGAGCTGCTTCCCATTACAAAGGTTTTTTACCATTTTGTACTTAAACAAAAAGAAACAGTAATATTCATCAATTACATAAAATAAGATCCTTCAGAACTCGTTCAGGAAAACGCTACCATTCTGGGTTCATTTCGTCTCCTTTCAATGTGGTTCCTTTTTCGAATAAGTTAATCGATTTTCTCTTTGGGTTATAAAATTAAAAGACCAATTTTAATAAATTGCACTTTGATTTTGATCAATATTTTTATATCAATTTCTACGGCTATGAATCTTCAAGACATAAAGGGTAAAGTTTCGAATGTGTGTGGCTTCTTCTCTAGACTCAGGCTTAATGTATGGGAGAAAATACAATTTGGAACAATTATATCGTCTCAAAAGTAATCCATCTTTTAAGAGTTACACCTTACGATGAAGAAACGTCCCGCATGATTAAGTATATGCAATTGACATTCCTCAATTTAGATAAAAAGAAAAAATATCGATGAAAAGACTTCACAATCCTCTACGATACGGTGGTCTATCTGTTGTAGATTTTGAAAATTTATGGAAATCTTTAAATACGTACTGGGTTCGAAATATGTGGACAGAGAAGGAACCACTGAGTCATTATCTCTCACAAATTTCTGGAGGAAAATATACGGAGAGGGCATATTTCGGACTGAGGGAGGTGCTGCAGAGATTATCGGAGTTTTCTGGACGATTGGAGAAGATCATAAAAGGACCACCAGCACAATTAAATCGTATGAAAAGAGCCTTAGATGGGAGCTTCCTACAAGAGGCTCCATAAATTTCAAAGGAATAAATACAGTCGGACTTGACTTTGCTGCAGAAACGGCAGATTCCCCCTTGCTTCTAAATAAAATGGCTTTCAAGCAATTCCAGTCTATTTTTGGCTTGTACGAGTCTGTAGACAGACCTGCAGTACCAATCAGATTGCGTCTGGCTGAAACCTCTTCCTCCCAACTGCGGAAAATTTGTTTGAAGCCTACAATGGAACCTTTCATTAATTATTTAAGAAGACGTTGTATAAATGTTCCAGTGGCTAAAGCTATAGGTGTGATAAAAAGTGATATGCTGTCGTCATCAGAAAAGTGGTTTAAATACCGTGTTCTCTCTGGTACACTCGAAGTGCGAGACAAATTTTTTACGCAAGATCATAGTAAATGTTCTTTTTGCCGTACGGAGAGTGAGTCCAGTGACCACTTTTTATATGACTGCACATATCTTGGTCCTTTATATAAATCTGTTTCGATCTTTTAATCGACAATTTAAGTTTTTATCAACCTAAGAGAAGTGACTTTATAGCCTTTTATGTTGGACTCGATGAACGTTTTATAAATTCTATAATTACAAAAACACAGCATGTATTATATGCAAGGAGAAGTGCATCATGCACCGATATTTCGGGGATTTTATCAATGGTTAAACTCCACATTAAAGTTTTAAAGGATACATGTCGTAAGAAATGATGTTTTTACCCAAATGTTCTTTCAAGTTTTTTTATTAATAGTCTATTGTTTGTTGTTTTGTTTGAAATATAAAATTATGCCTGTTGGCCAAGAAAAAAAAAATATTTATAATCAATTTTTTTTTTGGTAAAAAATAGAATTCAAAAAGTAGTTACTTAAATGGTTTAATCCACCTTATTTAAGATTAAAACCATTTTATGTTTTTCACATTTTCTTCTCAAGAAGATTAATATAATTATCTTTGCCGGGAATTACATATATAATAATAAAAGCTTGCATGTACTATGTTCAAATAAGTTAAACTCCTTGAAGACATGCGTACATAATCTCTTTTTATTCCCTCCCCTCTTCTACATATGTCGGCTATGTTGCCCTTGAATCAAAAGTGCATTGACCTCAAAGGGATGTCATACTCCTGATGACATGATCAACCATGCGGCCTGGAAAGTAGATTATAAAAAACTACCACAGAGATGAAGAATGTCTTCATACACAGGAAGCAACAACCGTATTTTGGGATGATACATCCCCTCTGTCCTCTCAGCTTAATGCATTGTTAAAGAATTCAATAGATCATCGTGAATGCCCGAATTTAAGCAGTAAATAGTATATTAATATGCATGTGTTTATTATGTATGTATGTCGTATATATTAAGAATAAAATGGAGACCTTGCTGCAAGATAAATAAATATATATATTTACCTCCGCCGAAGGAGGTATGTTTCACTGGCGTTGTTTTTTTTGTTTGTTGGTTTGTCAGCAGGATAACTCAAAAAGTACGGAACGGATTCGGATGAAACTTTGTGGAGTTTGTTGGAAATGCCAAAAGTAACAAGTGATTAAATTTTGGCATCTCTGAGTGCAGAATTAAGATGCAAACGAGCTAAATACTAATAAATATTCAAGTTAGCCTACTCTGCCAATAGATGTCGCTGTGCTTTGAAATCGGGTGCCGGGAGCGTCTTCCTCTCGGAATTTCCGTCGAGGGGAACCCTCCCCCGTCCCTCTACGCCGCCCCAGTCGTGAAAATCCGCCTCGGAAGGCTCATAAAGACCCCGTGACGGCGGAGTTTTGCACTCTCTGAGTGTATATATGCCTCTAGTTATAATTATTTTTAAATAATTTATCAACATGTTTTTCTTAAAACCTTATATACTTTTAACACATTTCAATTTCTATCTAATGATATAATCAAAACTCAAAGCGATATAAATGTATAGATTGCTTTAAGGAAGAAAATATATATAGTTGACATGCTCATAAAGAAATTAGAGAATCATCACAATGGTAGAACACTCTTTAAACTTTATTATGAGTCAAGAATAATTATATATTCAAATATTTATGGTTTGTTAAACATACCAAACTTCTTATGTTTTGATCCTCTCGGTATGAAAACATCAACTTCCCCCTCTTCTTTGTTATGTAGGAAAGAAGCACTCTATATACAGTCAACCTGCTCATAATGAACACTCAAGGGAATCCCAAAAAGCTGCTCATTTTCCTATTTGCAGTTAGGACTTAAGTTCAATTGACAGTACGAAGCTTTTAAATACAATAAGAAGGTATTTGTTTTAGATTAAGCACTTTCGTATTTCGTTCATTTTAATACATAATTTATCATTAAAGTTTTATTTATGAGTGAAGCATAAAAGAAGTCAATTATATATCAATGATTTCCGTTATCATGACGTGCAGGGCTTACACGTATGATATCCTAAGATTTGACTACAACAACACCTACTAATATATGACTGTATATAGATATATCGTATAAAGTGCTATGTTTGTCAGTCGTTTAAAGGTTCATACATTAAAACAGTAATTAATAAAATACACGACCAATAGAAGATGAGAGGTATATATACGTATTGAACGTAATATATATAATATATATATATATTGCTATAATCTATATATATATAAGGTCTCGGTTTCTTCAGAAAAAAATCAATTTAAAAGATTTTATTTCGACATCAGAGAACAAGAGACAGTTATATAAATAATATTACGTTTTATGAGCAATCGATTAAGTCTTGGACTAATATATTTAGTTTAAATGCGGTATCTGCCATAGATTAGGATAGCAAACGGGGACTTTTATATCGGAACGCCATTTGTTGAAATAAAGAAGAGTGAAAAAAAAATAGTTGGAATTGTGTGATGAAACATCACCTCACTCGCAGCTGATGACTTGCAAACATCATTCATTCTTACTAACACAACTTGACTCTTCTCATGGATTCGACCCTGTGTTTTCAAATCCTTGGAATAGACTCCTCCAATATAATTTTTTTTTTTTTTTTTTTTTTTTTTTGCCTATTGGTTCGATTAGAATTGCATCCGACAGGTATGAATAAGCATTATAGCGTTAAAATTAATCTATCGACCTAGGATCTATCAATAGGTAGACCAAAAATGACCATCCCCTCAGCGGGATTCGAACCTGCGCCCCAACATTGAGATTGAACACGCCTTAGCACGCACGGCTATCGAGCATCCCTTGGAATAATTTTATGGTTATTATGTATTCACATTTCAGAAAATATATAAAAATCCATGATAATGCATAGTAAAACTATATATATAAGCATTTTAACTTAAAATTTTAGCATCCATGCTTAACAAACAAATTAAATACAATAAATATATTATAAACTGCAACTGTTTCACTTCAGAGAAATAATGTTGTCCGTTTTGGTTCATCTTATTTACATATAAATGAATCATTGCTCTGACTATAATAACAAGTATGAGAAAAGTGATTTACCAACATGAAATAATTATGTTTATCGGTGAGTTTGTCAGAACTATTTTTTTTTGTTTTCAACAGTCATGGTATCAATGTATGTTTTCTTCAAATATAGCTATTTTTCTCTCAGTGATTTCTCCTTCCCATTTATGTAGGAAGGATTGAATGCATGTAGAAATATATAAGGAATATCCTAGAGGGATTAAAAGCCCTTCAAACACAAGTTTTATTATTCTCTTGTGGTTAACTATTTTCTCTTCCGCATTTCATTCTCTAAAGAAGCTATATTTCAAAGTAGTTTGTGTGCAATCATTATTTCATAGATAATAAATGTTTTACTTGTTTTTTTAATGCGTTGTTAATAAAAAAAATCATATACTGAGCTCATGTTTGAAAATGAGTTCCTGTAGGATTTTTTGATTCAAACTCGATCAAATATGCTATTATTTAATGATAAAGGAAACCGATATAAAATATGAGGCCTTCGCTGACGTCATTACAACACTTTATTCTGGTACAGTGATGAAATTTTGGACTCAATTTCGTAAACACTTAAAATAATTAATGCTAGTAGAAATACTCAAGTTTGAAAACTAATGTACAAACGCCCAATGCAATAGCATGTTATACAGATGGGGTACGGTACAATTCAGCGCCGCCGACTCAGCACCGCCGATTCAGCACCACCGATTCAGCTCCAGCCAATTCAGCGCCGGCCGATTCAGCGCCGGCCGATTCAGCGCCAGCCTCAATGACTTTGATTTAAAAAATTCAGACCTTTTTTCAAAGACAATTATGTTTTCTGTAGCAGTACAATTGGTCAAACCTGGCACAAGATAATTGTCTTGCAGAAGTATTCAACAACGATGGGTATTGGGGTTTCAAACCCACCTACATTGGTAAAAATACGAGTAAAGAAACCTCAAATGCCATTTTGTGCACCTTGGGCCTTCGGGTTCCGCCAGCCGCAACAATGGGGTATTTGGGTTTCAAACCCGAGGACCCAAGGTGCATAAAATGGCATTTGAGGAGTTCCTAACCGGTATTTTTATAATTGGCGAAGGGTTTGAACCCCAATACCACATTGTTGCGGATGGTGGGACCCGAGAACTTAAGGTGCGCAAAATGGCATTTGAGGGGTTCCTTACTCGTATTTTTAGAATTTGCGATGGGTTTGAAACCCCAATACACAATTGATGTGGCCGGCGGAACCCGAGGACTCAAGGTGCTCAAAATAGAATTTGAGGGGTTCCTTGCTCGTATTTTTACATTTGCGATGGGTTTGAAACCCCAATACCCCATTGTTGTGGCTGGCGGAACCCGAGGACCCAAGTGCATAAAATGGCATTTGAGGGGTTCCTTACTCGTATTTTTACCAACCTCATTGTTGTTGATACTTCTGCAAGACATTATCTTGTGCCAGGTTTGACCAATTGTACTGCTACAGAAAACATATTTTTTGAAAAAAGGTCTGAATTTTTTAAAATCAAAGTCATTGAGGCTGGCGCTGAATCGGCCGGCGCGAATCGCTGGTGCTGAATCGGCGGCGTTGAATTTTTCATCATCAGCAAAGATATGTTCCGGAATAACTTTGGAACATTCCATAATGCTACAAAAGAACATAAAAACTCATCATATAAATACTGGCAATTGATGTTGAGATATCAAGAATAATTTGTTCTCATAAATAACCAAAAATTTATTTTTGTATTTATAAACGTACATACATAGATAAGAGATATCGGAATCGTGAACTTCGGAGTTTACTAAGAGTAAAAAAGAACTACTCATATCATAATATTTGTTATTAAGTTTGTTAAACAAATATTGCTTTGATAACAAAAAGGTTATCAAATCATAAAACTAAACAAGATTACTGGTGGTTTCTTTTGACCGTAGTATGGAATGGTTTAGGACTCTAAATAAGGTGTTAATACACTTTTTACGAAATAAACACATGTGTATTCATATAAGGGACTATGAATACGAACACATGATATATTTTATCATAGTGTAGTAAAGACCCAAGTAAAATAGGGTAATTGATATTTTATTAACCGACCTTCTCCATTCCAAATATTTATAAAAGAATGACAAATCCGAATAAAATTGATTAGTCGTATTAAAGTTCAAAATCCTTCCTTATTTGAAGGAATTTCTTCATGTACATTTGACTACACAAATACTATTCCAAAATACCACAATTAGAAGTCAAATCATATTGAATAAAAATACAAATTCCTTAACATCCCTCACCCAATAAAGGTCAGGGGCATCCAATTCAAAAGGAAGAATCAGGATGCATGAGTACAGGCATTATCTGTCCAGACGATGCATACTTCAACATTCAATAGTAATTACAAGGAAATATATAAAAGCCTATTGAAAACTTATTTATTCGCCTATATGTATAATTAGTTTTTTATAAATCATATAACTGCTGTTTGATTAAGATTATCTGTGAGTGTTTAAAGAAGGTTACTTATGTGTATTAATCATACTTCCATATACTTATTTTATAAGTAAAACAGAAAATTATGAAAAAATCCTTTAATACTGGTATTAGTTTGTTTCTTTTGGTTACAATTTCTTAAGTAACGCTGGCTTTTCCCACAGTTTATAAAATTATGCAGGTATAGGAATAATTTTTAATCATTTAATTTTTAAGTTATAATACCGTATATGAACAAATGTATAATCACAATTATAATAAAATATAGTGTATCCATAAAAGACATATGTAAAACATGATTATTTCTTGAAAAATCCTTGAACATCTTTAAAATTCCTACATAATTTTCATAGCTAGGGAAAACGAGGTGAAAGTTCAAACATCGTCGGCCACTTAATACCCCTTTCCATCCATGATCCCGAACAAAGCTGGATTTCACTGATGCTTAAGCCATTTCGAATCTATATTTGAAACAAGTAATAAAATACACAAAGTCCTAAGATCATGTGTGAATATAATTGTCCTTTATTTGATATCTCAGTCATGTAAATTATGAAGCAGAGAAAATCACAAAATGTATATGAAAAGAATATTTATTCAAAAGAAAATGCATATTTTGAGCCATAAAAGAAGTCTGGAGATTTGACGATTAATGTATAATGTAGTACTTCTCACTTAAGATCAGTTTTTTAAATTCAGATTTCATTATTATTCAACTAAAAGATGATATTAATTAATAAAATTTCTTTAAAATTCCTAAAATAATTTTTTCATAGCTAGGAAAAACGAGGTGAAGGTTCAAACTTCGTCAGCCGCTCAACACCCCTTTCCATCCATGATCCAGAGCCAATCTGTATTTCACTGATGCATAAGCCATTTCGAATCTTTATTTTGAAAAAAAAGTTCTAAATATATAAAGTCCTAAGATAATAGATATAATAAAATCTTCCTTCGTGAATGTTTGTGTATTTGATATTTACCTCCGCCGAAGGAGGTATTGTTTTCACTGGCATTGGTTTGTGGTTGGTTGTTTGTCAGCAGGATAACGCAAAAAGTACGGAACGGATTCGTATGAAACTTTGTGGAGTTGTTGGAAATGCCAAAAGAAACAAGTGGATAAATTTTGGCATCTCTGAGTGCAGAATTAAGATGCAAAATGAGCTAAATACTAATAAATATTTCAAGTTAGCCTACTCTGCCAATAGATGCCGCTGTGCTGTGAAATCGGGTGCCGGGAGCGTCTTCCTCTCGGAATTTCCGTCGAGGGGACCCTCCCCGTCCCTCTACGCCGCCCCAGTCGTGAAAAATCCGCCTCGGAAGGCTCATAAGGACCCCGTGACGGTGACAGGTTGCACTCTCTGAGTGTATATATGCCTCTAGTTTATGAATTGTTTTAAAATGAATTGTTTAATAATTTAGATGTTAAGTTTTAATTATAATCTTTAAATTTATTTATTTACATATTTATATATTCTAGATAATAATGTATAATTATATATAATTTTGTGAGATAAAATAATACCGTCCATTAGTTATTATATGAATATTTAAAGGTCAGTGGTCATATGAATCAAAATGCATCCACGTCATTATAATTTGTTTATTGTTAAGCATGCATTCCTTCAGTTATTTAGGGCTTGTTCTGGATGGCAACACGGAAGGGCTTGTGATCATGCTGCTTAATATCTATTTTTAAACATAGGAACACAAGGCCTTCCTACTTATTGTCTTAAAATATTAGCCAACCATGTTGGAACTGTGAACGACACAACATTATGAGAGGTCTCTTATCAACATTAAAGCAAATAGGTCGTCACAGAGTCTAATTTTACAACTAAAAAATTGACACCCTCTGTTATTGGTTTCATTTTGTAATAATATTTTTATTGTATTAAAGCTCTTGCTATGACAGTTCTGAAATTGATATTTAATAACTTTTACTTTAATTACCATATATGACAATGTATCAGATTTTTATTATCTCGTTAGTCAAAGATAATGGGGAAAAACTACTTTTTTTTCAACAGTTCAAATTTTAAAATATGTACAAGGAAGTAAATACATAAAAACCTAAATACGTGAGAATACACATAAATAAAAATATAATTTAAAATTTGGTCTAGGAGCTGAACAATAAATTTTTACATGATGGACATGCTAGACTAAGGAATACAAATCTTATGATAAAAAACTTATTATCATAATAACATCAAAACATTTAACTTCCTAACATGGCATGATGACATAAAGAATACACAATTTAAAAAAATACTTAATATGAAATAAAATACAATCATTTAGACTTCTTAAAATGCTTTAAAATTGTTGATATAGTCTTTTGATGAATGGAGGCAAGGGATGGAAGAATTTGACTTCTTTCGACGCCGGAGTCCAGGAATCCGTTGAAGGAGAGGGTATCTTGAGGTCCAGAACAGCATATCTAGCCGCAGCTGATAAAAGTACTGGTTTAATGTCTACTCATTAATAAGATCCCCAGTTGAACTACTTTGTTGTCTAAAAATATATCTTCAGAGAATATAAACATTTAATTTTATCAGATTTATACCCAGTTCTTTGGCCAAATCTAATTTTATTTAAGCATTATTTTTCTCTGTTTTTCAGTTCTTAAAATATCGTTAAAGTAGTTGCGTATAAATTTCATAGAAAGACATTTTTGTCTTAAAATAGTTATACGACAAAAGAATCCTCCCATTTGCTTAAACAAAAACAATAATGTCACAATGTATAATAGACTTTGGTATATAAAATTAAAATTCACATTATAATAATGAAGCATCACCTTCAATTAAAACAATAAAGCAGAGAATAAAATTCAAATAGCTAATACAATGTCAATAATTTCTTAATGATCATAAAATGATTGTGAGACTTGTTGGAAAATACTTGATTTCCCTCGCAGCGAGAGTCCACGAGTTGTTTGTTACGGAAGTGATTTTGAGGGTGAGGGCTCCACATATGGCGGCATATATTTTTATTTATTCCTTGGAAATAAAAATATTATATAAGAAGTCAGGTTCTTTATCTCTTTCAATCTATAGGCTTCAAGTGTTCGGAATAAGTTTTTGTGGGCTCCACATATTAAATGATTTATAAATATCTGTCAAAAAATTGTCAATGCGTCTCATACATATACTCCATGCAAAAACAGACCATTATTAATGCCATTTCTTTATAAAATATACTTATTCGTATACTGTGTATGCCAGGGTGTGATGTGAAAAACCTGAGCAAGCACACTCTATACAAATATGGGGCGTTGGCTACAACACATTCTTGGGCGTTGTCTCACAACACAGGGGATTAAAGACCCATTCCTCGAACAACATACAAACACAACCAGCTACTCAATGCCCAAGAGCTATAACTGATGGTTTAACTTGAGAGTTGTTCCTTTTGACATCAATGGGATAAGACAGGTTGAGTATAGCCTTATTGTTGTAATCAATGCCCTTTGTAAACAATGACTGGATGGTTTGAAATATAAAAAATGACTTTACCCTTTGATTTCTATGTCGAATAGATTATCGCTAAAGAAAGAATGGTGGAGGGGAGAGGAGGGGGGGGGGGGAGATGACCGTTAGAATGATTGTGAACCTGTGTTGACCCTTTTAAACCTGAAGGCTGTATTTATTATTAGGCCATGAATAGATAATAGGTATACATGGAAGAATAAATTATTATAAGAGTTCATTGAATGGTGTAACGCTATGGAAATATATATATATATATATATTAAGCTGTCCACTCTTTAAAAAAGTGTTTGATCCAAAATGATTTTTTGTCATTGCAAATGACTCCAAAAAAAAGTCGTAACTCTATCTCCGTTCAAAGTTCTAGTATGTTACGAAATTATGTTAAAAAACTATCCTTTTTATAAAAATATAGCATGAATATGACACAAGAAAGGATTTTTTCGATTTTTTTTACTTTGGACTATTACATCACTATATAAAATAATACTTTTGTTTGGATTACATCATTGTATAATTTACTTGTAACTTAGGATAGTGTATTATTTTCTTTAGCGGACACCATATTATATAACATATTGCTTACGAAAAGCGGTGTAACTGATGGTATTATCCGTGTTTATATCATATTTTGATACTAAATGTGCTTGGTTGTTCAAGTACTTTAAATAAGAAGAGATGTAATGGCTGGTATATATTGATCCTGACTCAATACTTTTTTCAATATGAGTTTATTTTATTTTATATACAAAGTAAAAAAACATACATAAAAATCTTAAGAGCAAGCGTGATGATTTTGTTCCTTATTTGGTAGCTCAGTCAATGAAATTATAAACAAAGACAATCAAAAATCATGTATGAAAAGATATTCATTACATGAGAAACTGTATCTTTTGCATCATCAATGGAATCTGGAGATGATTTCACCATTGATGAAAAATGGCAGTCAGCACAAGATATTGGCTGAGGATCTTGTGTCATCCCCTGATTCAGAAGACGACAAGGCATCCTATTGGGATATCCAGATCTATTAACATATCACTCCAGTTCCAGATATTTCTTTGACAAATACAACCCGTGAAAGAAAACGGAAGTATTTAAAAAAAACTTATTCCAAGAAGAAAGGGGTATTAAAACACTTTAAAAACTCATTAAAAGGGAGCATGTACGCATTTCATTAAACTGAAAAACATTGTTTAATGACGGTATGCTACAAAATTCATAAATCTCAAATATGCCAGGTATAGAAGAATTAGAAGACTCTGAAAAACCATTAGGCTGATAATGTCTAATTTTTTCACAGAGCCAATAACATTGTTGTTATCATATCACTTGAGAGCAACATCAATAACTTAATAACACTTTGATATGCACAAAATCATACTTAGAAAACATTATCCCAAGATAACGAAAAAGCAAACTAAAATTTTTTATCGTCAATATTTTTCATATATTATCTACAATTATTATATTATATATATATATATATATAATAATAATAATAAAATACTTAATATGAAATAAAATACAATCATTTAGACTTCTTAAAATGCTTTAAAATTGTTTATAAAGTCTTTTGATGAATGGAGGCAAGGGATGGGAAGAATTTGACTTCTTTCGACGCCGGAGTCCAGGAATCCGTTGAAGGAGAGGGTATCTTGAGATCCAGAACAGCATATCTAGCCGCAGCTGATAAAAGTACTGGTTTAATGTCCTACTCATTAATAAGATCCCCAGTTGAACTACTTTGTTGTCTAAAAATATATCTTCAGGGAATATAAACATTTTAATTTTATCAGATTTATACCCCAGTTCTTTGGCCAAATCTAATTTTATTTAAGCATTATTTTTCCTCTGATTTTCAGTTCTTAAAATATCGTTAAAGTAGTTGCGTATACATTTCATAGAAAGACATTTTGTCTTAAAATAGTAATACGACAAAAGAATCCTCCCATTGCTTAAACAAAAACAATAATGTCACAATCGTATAATAGACTTGGTATATAAAAATAAAATTCACATTATATAATGAAGCATCACCTTCAATTAAAACAATAAAGCAGAGAATAAAATTCAAATAGCTAATACAATGTCAATAATTTATAATATAATAATATTTAATAATATAACAATATATAAATTATACAATATGAAGTGTCACAGCGTTCTTGGATCAATGGCGAGCTAAGGAATACCCGGATATTCAGCTTCGGCACTCTGCATTATCTATGGAAGGACAAACATAATTAAGCAAGATGTAGCAAGAAATCCAGGATTTACGTCTATGATATCCATAACAATTAAGAGACTATTCGCCGTTTTCCCAAAATATATTTTCTATTTTGTTTTAAGTTATAGTTTTAGGTAAGAGAACAAACAAATAGTGAAACAGGTTCATAAAACCTAGCAACAGGGGTAGAGGGTTCCTTAATAGAATCAGTTTAAAAGGTTTAAATCAGTTAGTTCTGCATATCCTTTAACGGTTACACGGGTGAAGGGAAGAAGCAAATACCTTGACCTTGATTTTCATCCTTACACGTTCTCAATGCATACACGTGTTACTCTTCTTTTGAGAAGAGAGTCAAAGACGTCCTTCGCATTTGAATATCAATGCTCAAAAAAAAAAAATATATATATATATATGTATATATGTGCTTAACTTTGAATGAACTTTTGGAGGACGCCCATGATAAATAACTGTTATTAACTGATTGATCATAAGAGGGACGTCACATTGACAAATAAATATTTGCAAAAAATGTTTAAATAATAAAATGATTTAGCTGGATACTCCATCATATTAGGGGTTTTTGTTTTTTATAATACCAAATTAATAGCAGTCTGTTATGTTGTTGTCTTCCGTTGCCTTAAATATATTTTTAAACGTTATTTTTAGGTTATTGCAACCATAATCATTAAATATTGCCATAAATATCCTATCTCATACAATAAATACAATGCAAATCCTGATATCTATGTCATTATACTAACTTCTACAATATCAAGAAGCTTATATTTAGACTAGCATGGAAATCTATATATGTTTTATCTGCAATTGTTTGTTTGAAATCAATAACAGAGGTTTCATATATTGCTTGATATGGTTACTAATAGTTTATACAAGAATAATAACATGTGTCAATGCTAATAATAAATTCTTCGCCTTCAATGCGACTTATACATATTTTTTTTACACTGGTAATATGCATCTCATCAATGAAATGATCATCAAAAGTTAGTAAACTTTATATGCCAACGAAGTTCCAATGAGCACGACATTTCTGGGGTTTCCAAAATCGTGAAATCTTTTTTTTACCCAAAAGTTTTTATTCTATCGAAACATATTTTGATAATTTTTTCTTTACATTTTATGCTCATTGGCATTGTTTTGCTGAAGTTTGACTTCTGTTTGAATTTTTTTAATGAAATATTTGACAATTAAAATATTTTATATATCTATACATTTTTAAAGTAGCTAAATAGAAAATGTATCATAAGCCTTATATCGAAATTCCATTCTTATGCTCCAAAAATTCTGTAGTTCAAAAGCCGGTATAATATATTCATATCTGCTTTAAAACACTATTCAGAATAGTGACAATGGCTTAGTAGTTGCCACATAAACGATTATGTTTTGAGCTAATAACAGTGATTATGTTAAAAAGCTTATATTTTCTAAATATATTTCTTTATACTAAATAAAGGTCTAGCATTGCGTTAAATTTATGAATCTAAAATTAAATATATATATTTCCAAAAAGTGTAAAAGGGTTAAAACTTCAATAACTCTTCATTGATTTTTTTGATATAATAAAGTTTCAATGTGAATATTTTCAAAAACTAAATGGCATTTCAGGAATAAAATGCTGCATTTAGATTGTAGCTGTTTTAACCATGAAAAATCCAAAAGTTCTTGGTGCTATTTGAAAATTATTATAACACTGTTAATTTGCATATTTTTGGTTTATTTAATTTGTTTTATTTTAATTGAAAAAGTAATTTTATTTTTATTTCAATTTTTATATTTATTTTATTTCATTTTTATGTTTTATTTCAATTGATATATATTATTTATATTTATTTTAATTTTTATCATTTATTTTATTTCATTTTTATGTTTTATTTCAATTGATATATATTATTTTAATTTATATATTTATTCATTTCAAAATATATTTGTTGTTATTTCGATTTAGAGTTTTTGTTATTTGTCTTTTATTTTGTTTATTTATATTTCTTCTTAATTTCAATTTATAGGTTTGTTCATTTCAATTTATATTTCTCTTTATTTAAATTATATTTTAATATGTATTTAGAATTAAATGTATAACGTCTTAAAAGGAAAATAAATATGTATAATGAATGACATTGCACGGTTTTTTAAATCTGACACAATTCAAAGCTTCTTACAAATGAAGAGGAATCATTCATGATTTAGTCTGTATACTTCATTTGCAAAAGTTGGATATATTGGTTTTTGTATGATACTTCAGATTTTTAATGATAGCCTTGGCATTATCTGTAACATTAAAGCATAAACATGACTTGCACTATCATTCCTCGTTCCCTGTCTAACGAATACACAACCTAATACTATGCATGTAGAAATAATGAAAAATGATGCCTCATAACCTTTTTGAGGCTCTTATACTTGAATTTAAAAAAATAAGGACTTCTGTTTTATATGTAATCATCGAAGTAATAATTATTGATTCCTATTTGTAGTGCTTGCCACTTATTTGAAAATTAATAAAGAAACATGACTTGCACTATCATCCTCGTTCCCTGTCTAACGATTACACAACCTACATACAATATGCATGTAGAAACTAATGAAAAATGATGTTTTCATAAACCTTTTGAGGCTCTTAATGATTTTGAATAGAAAAAAATAAGGACTTCTATATTTATATGTAATCATCGAAGTATATAATTAATTCCGATTCCTATTTGTAGTGATGCCAACTGTATTTAAAAAAAATATAGAAGACAATACTGAGAATTTAAGCTGAGGGCATGCTAGATACCTAGATGGATACTTTCCTCATATATAATTTTAGTTATACTTCTCTTTATGAAATAATTTCAAATTCTTTTTCAAACGCTAAAGATTCAATATATTTTAATTATAAATTCAATGTAACTTTTCATTTTGTTCATAATTTCTTGGATTGAGGATAAAAAAGTCTTTATCTTTTGAAATAAAGACAAAGATTTCAACCCACATCCTTTAGATTGTACTTGGTGTTTTAGTATGTAAGCCATATTTTATAGCACATAGGTTAGTTAGTTAAGAACTTATTGCTGTCTTACCATAGTACATACAAATATTACAATTATACATTGATAAAAGCAAAAACATACATACAGCAAACGAACCACGAACACACAAGGGATGTGCCGCAACAAAAATGGATATTGAGTATTAAATATAAATATTATTTTATAATCTAGTTATTAAGCAAAAAATTAAAGTTAGAATCAATTATTTGTTGCATCTTTTTACGTTTAATAAATCCTCTTCTTGCATGACTTGGTATCTCTCATATGACAGCGATGGGCATCTGTTGATTAGGTGATCAACAGTTTGGTACTCCTCCAGGCATATATTGCAAATGACATTCACTTGCTCAGATGGGCCAGAAATGGTCCATGGCATGTGCAGGCTTGTACAAATAATTTCAAATTGGGACGTGAAAGTTCGACAACCTTTTGTTTTGGAATATTAAACATACTATGAGTATGTTTCATTCCAAGATGCTCTTTGTATCTGTGGTATTTTATACCACTTATTGGAAAAGGATATTTTGTTGTTGTTTTCCATTTCATTTCAAATGCATTAAGGATCTTCTTTAACCTCAAAGTGATTAAAAAAATATAATAAAGAAAAGTACTTTTTTAAAATATTAATTGCATTACTTGTAAGTATACTTTTAATAACTTTATCTCATTTTGTGGATACCGATACAGAGGACGATCACCTTTTACATCTAACAGATATATTTCCATATTTCCTATCGCACCCTTGACCTATATTTTATTCAACTGATCGAATAATGATCTTTTTCTTTGTATGTATATGACATTTACTTCTTATGTATCAAGTATCGCCTTTAACCCAAAAGTGAAATGGCTTTTTGATCATATACGTTTACAAGTGGGTGTCATTGAAATATAAGTGCAAAAACGATGTAGACTTTCAGTACTACCATTCTTTTTTTTTTTTTTTGCAAGCAAGAGCTTGTGGGAGGACAATTGTCAAGAGATCTAACCTAATCGGCAATAGAGTAGCAATGAAAAAAAATGCAAAGTTAGGGGGGGGGGGGGGGGAAAAAAGGTGTTCATATATATATATATGTATAAAATATATACATATACAGGGTGCGGTAACATAACTTCCTTTTTCAGAAGGCAATAAAACAAGATGTATAAATCAGAAGGGTTTAATTTTTTCATGATTTTAGTATATATTTAAAGTTTTGTTTCACATAGTTTTGAAAATCATATCAGATAGGTGACATCCCCATTGTCCATACTCTGTATATACCGATTTCGGGTGTTTGCCATGACCCTAACCAGCGTATCAGCGGGTATATTGACAATTTCTTCTCTGATGTTGGCCTTCAAGTCTGGTAGGCTTCTCGGGCGGTTGACATAAACACAGGATTTCCAATATATAGGAACTTCCAGTACGTGATTCACTTCACGAAGGAATGCATGTGAGGCACTTCTCGAAAACGTTCCTAAAGACGCTATTGCTTACTTTAGTGATGAAGCACATTTTCATTTGACTGGATGCGTCAACAAACAAAACATGCGTTACTCGTGTTTATGTAAACCGCCCGAGAAGCCTACCAGACTTGAAGGCCAACATCAGAGAAGAAATTGCCAATATACCCGTTAATTTCGGTTCAATTTATTTTTTAGACATTAAAATGCTCGTACAGATGTGTAGATTCTGCTTATTCAATCCATCCACCTTCTGTGTCGATGACGCACTGGATCCTGGCGCGGAAGGAGGAGCAGGCCTTGCCACCAGGGCCCTGTCCAACTTCCTGGCCTGCTTCATTATGGAGTTAATCAGGGCGGCATTGGTGTTGTGAGCCAGTCGGTTGGTGTGTCTCTCAAGGTAGCCCCAGAAATAATAGTCTATAGGATTCGAATCGGGGGAGCTAGGGGGCCAGTGGGTTTTGTTCTTCTGCGTCAACAGCTGGCCAACCTTGAGTTTGTAGCTTTGACAACGAAAATCCTCATTCACACAGGCCAACAAAGTTACGTGAGAAACGTCCAACTCCTTGGTGAAATTCCTGATGGACCTGCTGGAGTCGTGTTCGAAGATGTCTGACACCCTCTTGATGAATTCTGGGGTCCTGGCCTTGCGGGCGCTGCTGGAGGGCCTGAAGGCCCTGTCGACGATAGCACGAGGGTCCTTGGTATCCTTCAGCTAATGCCTAAGCTCAGCAACCCTTCTTCTGTCGATCCCGAGCAGCTCAGAGACCTGGGTGTTGCTGATGGTGTTGCCCTTTATAGGTACAAAGAATCTGGATAACGGCACACCTGCGTTCTTGTTCGTTCCAGATAACAGGCTGGTGATTTCCATATGCGGCCATGATGATGATAAAATTCAACTGAAATGATCTCTCATATGTTGGCTGTCTGCTAAAAAATCAGCTTCCGGATCGGATGACATCATCCTTGTTAAAGGATGTCCTGAAAACCCGCCGGATTTGATCTTACCACCCTGTATATATATACCTATATATATATATAAATATGAATACCTATTAAGTTAAGATTATTCATCAATAGCTGGAATCAAATTATTTTAAGGATATATTGTTATTTTGATAGCCAGTATTATTTTTTTATTAAAGACTTTATTGAGTTAGAGATATTACATATAAGAATATATAAATAAACATTTTAGTTTAAAATTAAATCTCATACCAACTATTATAAAACAGAACATATCTTAAAAAAACAATATTAATTTCCAAAAATTGTTAAAAACAAGTAGGTATAGTAAAAAAAATTCAGTTAACAATACATGATTTTTTATATATAAAAAGATAGTTCAAATTAGTGTCTGTTAAATTTTTGTAAGCCCGTAAAATTTGCTGAAGAAATTGTAGATGCCCATTGGAACTGGAGGGGTAAAAAACGCCCAGATCTCCTGCATACTTCCAAGGAATGTTGTCGGTACCAGGAATCCTAATTGCGAAAGCGTTGTATCGTGCTGCCGTAGAAATTGTAATTGCTTTGATGTCTTCGTTTTTGATCTTCATTATCAGTCATCTTTTTAGCCAGATAACTACGAATGCTGGACAAAGTTATGTCCAGAGTTCGGGTTTTGATGGTGCCCTTTGTAGATTAATGGACAGTCCGAACAAAGTACTGCCGTGATTATTTTACCATTAACTCCTTTCACGTTTATTTTTACAAACTCCCTTACAATGTGGAGCATCGAACAATTGGCAAAAGCATGCACAACTGTATTAAACACTTGTCCACAGTCTTTACAAGGTGTGTTAAAAAACAAGCATCTTGCCGAAATCTGGAGTTGAGCGGTGAATCTTTTCTCGTCCTTAATCTTGGCGATGGAAGAAAAAATTCTCTTCCTCCAAGAGACAGGAAGTTTCAGCTCTCTTAAATAAGTATCACAAATTTCATTTGCTTCCTTTAATGTATTTGTAGCAAAAGACATCTTCAAATGCCATGGTATGGGAGGAAGATGATTCGTAGTAGCTCTTTTAATGGGTATAAAAATCTTCCACTGTTAAACACGGCTCTCGTTTGAGGTCGTGAATATAAATAATTTCTTAGACAATGCTTTCCATTCCAGTTCCCCTGGTCCAGCGAGATTGGTAAAATAAAAAGGTTTTTTAAAATTTTGTCGAACTATGTCTACCGTTGAAGAGGCTAAAAAGAGAGGGGCGCCAGTCCAGAGGATCCTTTGTATTGTCGACAAAAATGCCGACTCTTCCCTCAATTTTCCGTTGTAAACTCTGTCCCAAAACATCAGTAAAAAATATCCTGGACTTGAAGTGAAGACAGCTCGCCATTCCTGATCTGGGTGAGTATATTTTATTATTTATGAAAGGTTTATTGGTAGAGTCTGTAAGGTCTGAGTAGATTATGATTTTTTTCTTTCTAGCTGAAAAGACTGTCGGCCCCAGATGATTCCTTCAGGTAAGATAGCCTAAAACAGATTAGTTTGCTGGAGGCCATTTGAAAATCTATTTGAGTGCAAAGATTGTTTATAAAATAGATATAATTTTACAAAGGAATGTTATACCTATATTTTGATTTTTTCCGGGTTATTATTTTTATTATTTTGTTATCATAAAAATGGTAAATAAAAATAACAGATACCATAAAAATGTAAGCAGTTTTCATTTTTTGTTGTATTGCTATTATTTGCTATCATGAGATGCTTTTGTGTATTACCTTCTTATGTAAAATAGTTGATTTTCAACGTCAAATGTTTTTTTCTCCGTTTAATGGTTTGAGGCTTAAATGTTGAGCTATTTCAAAAATTATTTCACGAGATTGAAACCGTTAATTGAAAAAAAGAAAAAAACAATCAGTAGGTAACATATTTGTAAGTGTTGCAGCAATTGATTCTTTTCGGGGGAAAGGGTTTCTGGAATTTTATAAAAAATAAATAACACAACAGCGAAGAAAAAAATATATCTTAAGAAATGGAATTATAATAACATTTTTTGGGAGTATCAGAATGTAAATAGAGGCTTATAAAATAAACCTTAAGGACAATCGCCATTGAAGAAAATGAAAGGAAAAGTTTAATCCAATTTATAAATTAATAGAGTAATATTTTTGTTTACCGTGTGAAATACTAGACTAACCAAGTATTTTGACTGTTATTATATATATATATTATATATAGTTATATAATTCTAGGAAATAATGTAATAATATTACATATATATCTTTTGAAAAAAATCAGGTGATGAAATAATATACTATACTTAATAGAGTAGAGAATTTACAAACTTAAAACTTGTGTCGTCTTGGGATGCTTCTGATATCATGTCACTTCGGGGAAGTTGAAAATAGGAGTATGTAAAATAATAAAGGGGAGGGAGTTGATGAACAAATAAGAATAATAATAATAAAGACCACGTGAAGTATAAAACAAAAGAGAGTACTAAGATAATAAAAACACAAACAAATGATAGAAGGCTGAAGTCTTAGTATATACTTGCGTGGTGCTTATGGTTAGGAGTCGAAGAGTTGAGGGGTTTGGAATTCGTTAAGCGCCAGAAGAGCAATGCCCGGTTGTTATATTGCTTCCATCGAATCTGAGGCGAGCAATAATGGACTGCAGTTTACACAACCTTTGATGATGTTCTGTGTGGAGCATCCCACTCTGTGAACCCGTACAGGAGCTGTATTTTTTTTTTTGACTGTTTTATTTATTTTTGGTCTTAGTTTTTAAGGATATTTTTTCTATATCCAATTGTGTTGATAAGCATATATATAAATAAATATATATATGAATTTATTGTCTTATGTAATATTTTAAAGCCTTAATAATAAATAAAACATCTAAAGGTGCACTCAGTCAGAGGAGTTTTTTAATAGTTTTTGGCAGAAAACTTGTAGGTTATTTATGTTGAATTACTTCACCCCCTGATTTCCACAACATAAATCGATAAATGTTATTACAAGAAGACAAACAATATTCTCTAGAGAAAAATTGCCTTTAAGATTACGTATTTTTGATTTCTTAGATGCCTGTCTTAGTTGTTAGAAAATAAATGGTATAAATTGTAAAAAAACAAGTTGCAAAATAAACTAACTTAGGCTTACAAATATAATTTCATCAGTTGAAAGATATTCTGTCTTTCGTATCAAAATTCAGAACGTGGTTTGCTCATCGTTGAATCAAATACTTCAATGCTTGTTTTAACGAATGTGTAAAGCTTTTTAAAAAACACAAATGGAGGAATTTGGTTATAAATAATGTTTGGGTATTAATTTGAATATAGGTATATAATGTTATTTTTTTAATTATTTATATCCAACTACTTTATATATATAAGAAAGTTCCCTAAAAATAATGTTACCCATTGGCCAATCACGCATGGCTAGTAAAAGAAAAAGAATTGAAAAATATTACTAGGATAATAAAATATACAGCTCAGACCTAAGCAATAACTTCAATTGAAGGCCACAGTAGAGCGATTCAGAGTGATAAAATGATCTTCGTGCCATGGGCCTCGTGAATTTATGAGTCCAAACAGGCCAGTGCTGTGTATTTTAAATGCTCAATAAAATAATGCTTATCAATACATGGTCGAGTATCATAATCTTTAAACATCACCATTAAAATAACGAAATCCATGCATTAGCTTGGTATACAAAGGTCAAGTTTAATTTTAGATTATTTCCTTCTTGCTCACATATTTAAAAAAATATTTGCCGTTCACTGCCTTCAACTGAGCTCATTGATGACTAAGGAATGTTCATTCATAATGCCACTGGGTTTATCAATTCTGAAAAAAATCATATGGAAAAAAAATTAATTTACCAAGAGCATCTTCATGTAAGGAAATCAAACTTTTTGGGATTTTAACATTCTTAAAAAAAGAACTATCCTATTCAGATTATTTTCCGTCAGACCTGACGAAGAGGGTTCTTTATAAGCAATGGGTCTGCCAATGGACACAGCTCAAGAAGGCTTTCCTAGATAAGTATCCAGTGCTTCGAGAGAAGACGGACTAATCTCAGTCGTGAATCATAAGTACTCGCATATTTTGGCGCCTACGGCGCCTATATGTTCGCACCTTCGGGTATGAGTAGGTTTTGGAGCTAGTTTTGAGTGAAACAGACCTTAAAGAATATAAGCGAGGAGAGAGAAAAGTTTTTTCTGTTTTGTACAAACATTCCTCATAAAAAGTTTGACTTTGTACAAAGAATATGTTTTAAGTCACATGCGATGCTTTTTTCTTTTCTATTTTTCTAACTCCTTCTCCCTTTTCTTTTCTTTTCCTCTCTTTACCTTGAAAAGTAGGTGGTTCAAATCAGACAAGGTCTGAATTTTCCCCCTCTTCATTTCTGGTCCCATCACTTGCGAATAGTTTATTAGGTTCCTCTTGGCCCAAGGATTCCATAGGTACCTTCAAAGTTAGATCTGACCATAAATGTGGGAGGAGATAGCGTGCGGACATACAGACGGACAAAGATTGGTAAATTATTTTATAGATTAAAGATAATACTTTGCCATGATTTTCTTACATATCACCAGTCATTGTTGAGCAAATATCTCATTTGTGGCTGTCGTTTCTCTCGTCTTACACTTGATGGCTGCGTGTGGTTTCTCTCGTCTGGAAAAATAATGGTTAACATAATTTAACCAACATTCTTCTAAGCTAAAGCAAATTCAAAATGGATACTTGATTGGTTCCAAAGATAAATAAGCAAGATAGTTAACTGGATTGGCTGCTCTAGAGAAGGAACTGTGATCGGAACATTTTGATTGCCGCCTTGGATCTAAGACTCAAACTCAATTCGTTCTCTACCATCAACACAACAAAATATCTTACTCGACCCCCGTCTCCAAAAACAAATGTCCAGGAAACGTTTGCCAGAAAGTCTCTTTTAAAAAATCAAGAAAACTTTCTATGAACAAAAAATTATGATCATACCACTATAAATAAGAATAGATAAAGGTCTTTATTTCATCGAATCGTCACAAACCATCATTTCAGTCTAAAGTATTAAAGTCAAGGAGTCTTTTTAATGTCAGTTATCGAAGAGAAAGGGGATTTAAAGCCAAAAAATGATTAATTCTACAGATTGATAATGTACTGCCTATTTTAAATTTGCCTCAGCATACTTTTGATTATTTCTTGGTGTCTAAAAAAGAATTTTATGAAAACATCTTTCCCCCGCAAACCGGGATGAAAAATCATGAAAGGGGGCAATTCGGGAGCTTTGTTCTGAGGCCTTCAAAAGGAAAGTGAAAGGTGGGAAAGTCGATTGAAATGAATTATTCCAAAAGAGGATGGATCGAAAAGTAGTAGTATAAGATATTGGTATGTTATACCTCGGATAAAAAAAATCAATTTAATTTCTAATGAAAGGAATATGAAAGGATACGATATTGTACTTTATAAACACACAAAACAAAATTCAATGGACGATCTGTCCGAGGGGATGACGAGACGAAAAAAAAGCATAAAGGACTACCTTCTAAGAGCCTTTTAACTTATCTGGTTATATTGTTTATTCTTAATACAGCTTTATTACCGGTTCAAAACGAATTGAGTGCCGTATAGTGGTGAGACGAATCTAGGGGCTAAACAAATCATTAAAACATATTTCTAACAAAAAAAACAACGATTTATATATACAAAACTTTTTTCCACTTATAGATCATTTTTGCAAAGGTCATTCAACCACTTTAGCCATATGCAAATGGACTTTTTTTTAATGCCTCTGAGTCATGGATGTTATCATGAAATATTATCATTCTTTTTTTCATGTGTCGTAGGCGTTTCATTTGCAAAGCAGCTTGCTGGGGAAAATATTTCAGCAGACAGTAAAGATGAATCTTCTCAAGGCCTCCCCTCCATCTACTTTCACTTGCTAAAAATCAAAGAACATATTAATCATTAAATGTCGTTCCATATATAATCAACGCTTTTGACATTTGACTTGGCCTTCAAAGCTCTTTTATGCATAAAGTCTTTTGATTCTAGGACCCTCATTGGTTAAAAGATGATGTGATGACGAGATTCTGAAGGACTAATCTAGATGGATGCGTATTTAGAAACGTGCATAAAATGCTTCAACATCTCTTTCCTGAAATCAAAGATCCATCACATTTCCCAGGTTGTGGTTGTTGTTGTTGTATTCATGACGTATATGATGATGTCATTGCTTCTTTTTCTATCTACCAGCGGTACTACGAGGACTCTAATATATTCCTTCAAATCTTGTTATGAAAAAGCTCTTCTCAATGTAGGCTTTGTAGTTTTACTTGGCAAATATATGTTTAGTGGACGGGCAGTTTTCTAAACCATGATCGTTGTCGTAGTAGAACTTTTTTACATCTCAGAGAATGGTAATGGAAAATGTAATTAAGAGCAATTTTGGTATCAGCTGCAGCCAGATATGTTGCATTTTCTCTCAAAATTCTGTCTGTTCGCAACGATTCATGGACCACTGCTTCAGAGGAGATCAAGTATTCCCCATCAAGTTCACTATCTCATTTAAAGATTTTTCGTCGTATTCTTAAAACTCTTCAAATGATGTCTTTATAATAATTGATTTCGTCTTTTAAAGTATATTCTGGGCATTTTTATATTTATTTTAGATTTTTATGTTCAATCATTGTACCAATTGGTGTTGTTCTTTTCCGAAGTAATAATTTTATACTAAAATGTCTATTTATGTTTTGTTTTCAACGCAATTACTTTGGAATTTTTAAGACTGAAATATATTTAAAAAAAATAGAAAATGCAGTTGGCAGTATCTGCAACTGAGTCTTAAATTTCTTCCCAAGCAATATCTTTCATTTCCATTATTCTGGTAGGGATATTTTTTAATATGATTTGGCTGTAGACTTTGCTTCTTGACGATAGACTAAATTTAACATACTGTATCAAACCAGATGATTGCACGGATCTAATAGGCTCTTTATCTTCACTTTGTTACAAAATTATAATGTGGGTAATGTTTGTAAGATTTTTTTTGCTCCAAGTCACTTCCTGATGGTAAGTGATAAAAAAGTAGCATGAAAGTTTCAGCCTTCAAAGACCGTTTTTGTGTCTGCACAAACCACTAAAATTTTGAAAAAGACGTTTTGGTTAGACCAAAATGAAATTGTTATTATTTTGTAGGTAATAAAAATTTCATTAACATGTATTTAATGATATCAATATTTTGGTGTAAAAAAAAGTTACTAGCAAAATAATGAAAATAATATGTAACTAGAGGCATATATACACTCAGAGAGTGCAACCTCCGCCGATCCCCACCTAATGAATCACTTAACAGAATTACATCCAATCATATATGTATACATAAGTAGGTGTGTTTGGTGAATAATGAGTGAGGAGAGAGCAAGAAAATAATTACACTCAAGAGTGTGTACCTCCGCCGATCCCACAACATTCCCATTCAAACATTCTCCTTTCACACGCCCGATTTTCTATCTCTAATCATTGTTTCCTCTCTGTTAGCTCATTTTGCATATTAAAAAAAGCACTCAGAGACGGGAAGAGGGAGAAGTTTAAGCTACATCACTGGGTTACACATAGTCCTGAGCTGATATATGAACAATAATACGTCAATGAATATTTTTTTAGCGTTTGTTCTTCCTACTCCCTGATAGAGACCCCATTTCATTTTAGTATTTTGCTCATTTGCATATTAAAAAAGCACTTAGAGATGCCAAAATTTAATCACTTGTTCCTTTTGGCATTTCCAACAACTCCACAAAGTTTCATTCGAATCCGTTCAGTACTTTTTGAGTTATCCTGCTGACTAACAAACCACAAACAAACGCCAGTGAAAACAATACCTCCTTCGGCGGAGGTAATTACTTGTTTACTACCAAATATTTCTTGAAAGATGATACTTCAATCAACTCTTAGCAAATTAAATTTACTCGATATTAGTACAGTTCAAACAGTACAAATGCCTAAAATAGCCATATTTTGACCTAAAAACGTCGTTTTTTTAACTTTGATTGGCTTGAGGAGTTAACAAAATGGCCTTTAAAGGCTGAAATTTAAGACATATATTTTTTACGTCACTGTCATTACTCTTATCAAGCAATAATATAAATACAGCTATTTTTTTCAATATCAAAACAATGTTACCTATACAGTCAATATAGCTTGTTTCCATATAAAAACTCCTCAAATATAATGAATTGACGCAAGGTCATTGCTTTTGAGACAAATAACAATAATAATTTTCTTTTGGCTATCGCAGCCCTCCATCGACCAGGGTTCCAAGAGAAACGCCATATTTGTAATTTAATAATAGAATGCATCTAATTAAATGATCTGCGTGGGATACATTTTTATTATTTTTTCTCTTCCACTTGCCTGTGTCAGATTGCATTCCTTCAGGAGAGTAAATTAATTGAGGATACCCAAGGACTCCAAGAGTACGTTTTTCACTGTCTATGTGCAGCATTATATACTATTTTTATTCATCCAATGTAGCCAAGGCTTATGAAGATTTATATAGATTTTATTTTTGGTATGGTTGTTCGTAGAATAATAAATGAATTAAAAGTATACAAATGATGATGATGATAATAAGGTTGAAATGGGGGAAATTGATGTTATCAATGGCAATTAAATAAATTAATCACTATGATATCAAAGGTGGGCCTGGGTCGGGGCGTAGGAGGGTCTATGATGAAATTATTGTCTGCCCTTGAAAGTAGTGTTTGAGGAAAAACCTTAATAAATGGTTATATATAAAAGACAGTAAAGTAATTGGTTCTTAATTTATATATCAATTATGTTATAATATCAAATAATTATAAAAAATACTTGATTTTTATGGACAATAAATAATACACTTGTTTGCTTCAGATAATGAGGCGAATCGGTTTATATCTGGTACAATAAAGTATCCTTCTTTCTCGATCATGGGCAGAAGTTAAATTTAAGTAATTCGGGTTGATTCCTCTTTTTTACTCGGACAAAACCGGGTTACGACTTTTTTTGGTTGTTTCATAGTAAAGTAAGACTAGTTTTCTCCAAAAGAGATAATTTGGACGTCATCTAGTTGTCGAAGGCCTCAACAAGGTCGGGAGGACTCCAAAGTAGATTAGGACTACAAGGCCCCCGATATCATAAAATTTATTATACTTTATCAAATGAAAATTATGATGATTGTGTTTACTCTAACCTACACCAAAATTAAAAATATACTAAAATTATATTAATATAATATATATATATAATGAGAATGAGAATGTCCATAGATTCGGGAGGATTTAACAGGTTAAAGCATAGAGATTACAGATATAGAGAGTTTATTCCTTCAATAGTAGAGAACATCGTTCAGCTGTCGCCTGTGTCCATATGAACAAAGTATTTTGTACTACGTCATATATATATATATATATATATATATATATATTTATTAGGGCTGTTCTTATTTTTCAAATGTTTGAAATGTTAGCAACATTGTGGATTTTCTGTTTCTTAGTGATAAAAGAAGACGACATACAAAGTTTGAACAAATCGGTCAACATACGAGGTCGCACAACGAGGTCAAAGTTTTAAAAATTTAGTAAAAATATAGTTTTCCGCCAATTTCTTCAAAATGGTGGACGTTACAGACTTCAATAATTATTAATTTAAAGGAAATCTAATTAATTACCACGTGTGTTTGATGTTTTTTAATAAAACAAAGTTTTCAGTAAAAACAAAGAAAAAATGGAGTGTGTAATGATAGCATATTTCATAGCTTTTTTCTATCAATTAACTTCACTCGCCTGTAGAAGATGACTTGTTCGCTTCAGAGTAAATAGTATATTTAAGTTTAGTACACCTTTGATGATAAATCCAAAAGTGACCTTGGTTGCATTCTATCAATTCAGATTTAGTACAATCTGAGTTTACATCATATGATTCAGACCTGTATTGACCTATAAGAAATCGATTATAAAAAATAATAAAAATAATGTGTTTCTTAGATTTGCGTCAAGGTATCCTCTCAAATTTTACTTTGTCTCTGACGCATTTATAATCCATTATATGCGTCATTTTCTGTACACGAGATATGCTTTTTTGAATGTACATATAACTCTCTACTTATAAATTGACATGATTTAGTATACCAAAATATTAAGTTGTTGTACCAAGCTTTCATTGATATGTTTGGTGTTCTAAAATCGCTACACTTTAAGAGATATAAGCAAATACATTTTTGCACGTACTCTCCCAAAAAAATTGATCCTTTGATATAGAATATACAATTACCATTTGGTAATGCTGTTAGTGTTACCTGGATAGAAGATAAAGAAAAAAAGAAGGGAGAGAGTATTTTGCCTCACTTCTCTCCTTTCTTTTTTTCTCTCTTTCTATCAGGTAACACTAACAGCATATATAAAGTTTGATAGGAAAAGCTAAACTATAATTTCTTTTAGCTTTGTGTATATTTCTGTGTTTTATTTTTCACATTTTACTTATGGAATTTTAAATTATTTAATATTTGTTTGATTAATTGTAATATGGTTTTAAAGTGGTATTGTTGTATTTCTACATATATGATATTTTATTAAAAATGTCTTTTCCCCAAAAAAAAAAATATTAAAAGTTATTCATATGCTTTTACTATACATATGCTCTGGATTTTATGTGTATATATTGTTTATAGATTTACATAACATATAAACCTGTATTTAAAAAAATGAAACCCAAAACCCCATTCATTAAATCAACAAATTAAAATATTTAAAAGTCTTTTTGCTATGCATTTATAGAAGTATTTAACACGGCACATTCCTCAGCGTCAAGTTCATCACCAAATTAAAGCTTACCCATATTTATCAATAAACAACATATTTGAGTTAGCTCGATGCAAGCTTATTAACTCCCGTGCATTGCTTGAAGATGTGACTACCGATGGTGGAAGATAAATTAATCTCCATGAAAAGAAATAGTGGGTTATAATGGACGACAAAAATTAATTCAAAAATACAATATTTACTTATGTGATTTTTTCATATATTATCTTAGGTTTTTATGTATTCAGTTGTACATATCATAAAATTGAACTGTTGAATAAAAAATACAATAAATAAATGTAAATATGTCAAACTATATCCTTTGTAATGAAGCAATGGACCATAAACCTATATAAGTACAAAAACAACAATTACTAGCAATTCATGGTCCTTTTTATTGATCATACCGTTATTTCGCCTTGTGAATGGACGGTAGAATTGAGGCAAACAATACAGGTTCGCCTTGCAAAAAATAATCAAACGTATGAACAGTATAAGTAGAACTAGTTGTATCCAATGACAACGCCCAAGAAAAATATAAGTAGTAGCTCACTTCCGTGACTTTTATCTTCTTACATGCGCGTTGTATCTATAGCAGGAGTCCTTAAGATATAATTGTGTTGGACAAGGGATTCCAAGGCACTTTCTTACCTAACTGCCTTTTTGTACGGTTGTACAACTATTTTGTAGCAGAAGTAGCAGTTGTGACCCATCAAATAGGGAAGGTTTTTAGTCTTGTGTTTGCAAGTCTCTTACATGATGGTATATATTGTTATATTTCTTATTCAAGAAAAATACAAATTATAATTATATTTTTTTCGTTATCCAATTATACTTATGAGATTTCGACTTTCGAGCTATTAAGTGAGAGCAATGAGCTTCCTTGAGGAATAATATCCTAAGAGAAGGTTGTTCATGACTAAGCAACTCTTGGTCTTCTGGACTTATCAGAAATGTTCTTCATACTCTTGCATCAAGAATAATATATACTTTGAAGAACGGGGGGATAAGTATAGTTTTTTTATAGGTAATTTCGATTAGAGCCTATTTTCACACCAAAAAAAAATATAATTCATATGATGATACATATAAATATGCTGTAAATAATAAACTAAGTCATAAATAATAGTTTTTTATACATAAAGAAAGCTATGATTCCCATGATCATTTAATCGTTAATTTAATCCTATTGATCTGCGGGTTTTATATCTAATATTTCTGGTATATTCATAATGAATAGATAACTATAAAATAGCTGGAGGTGTAGAGAATCATCATTAAACGCTGCTTACATCTCTCGATGCCATCTTAAATTATGAATAACTTTGTATTGGGTAAACCCAAAGGCTTCAAAGAGAGAGAGATATCACTCTTGAAATGATGTTACAATTTGAAATATAGGAAAAATGATAAAAATGGCCCCCATCACGCATTAATAACAAATGAATGCAGGATAAATGACAGCTTATTGATTTAAAAAAGAAACTATGACGTTATTCTTAATGATACGCCATATATTTTTTACTTTATATTTGTTGATATTAACATAGTTCCATCAGCCTTTTCATAACTTTGCAACGGAATGGAAATGCTGGATTCCGTTTAAATCCTTTTGCACTAATGAAGAGTCTTTTATATATGGCACAAAAAATGACTCCGTTCTGACTTATTAGAGCTGTCAAATTTTGAAGCCAAGTAGATAGTATAGGAAGAAAGGAGATATAAAGGCCTATCACTTTCCTTACAGATCTTTAAATGAAGCATGTACGATCAATGACACCACCTTATTTTTAATGGAAATTTATTTGTTAATCAATAAATACATGAAAATTTTTGTCTGAAGAGCTCTGATTGAAGTTACAATTGATTATGATGCCTTCATTTCCATATGAGTATATTTATATGCTCTTTTACACCCTTAGTTTCGTCCTCCAAGTACAAGAAATATACTTCTTTGCCGAAATTCTTCTCTTTCACGGACTTTTTGCCCCTGAAAATACCTGCCACGTGATCTTTCCTGTTGAAAATGTGTTATTCTGCAATATTTTTTAACGTGGGATCCTGATTTAGTCCCAGTGAGGTGGTTTCACTTATATATATATATATGTATATATATATATATATATATATTTAATTTATATCAAATGTATATATGAGAAAAATACTGACTGGTGTCATCTTATGCCACTTTTATGGTGAATATATATTCTTTCCTATATAAATATTTTTTATCCCATGATCATTCAATCTAAATTCCCAGTATTAAGATATAGAAAAAAGGAAGAAATGATTACAACACCCCAGTAGCATCGATGTAACGTAAATCGTATATTACTTTTTTCAAGAATATAATATTTAGGGTATAATGACTGATCATATATTGCAGGATTTCTTATCAGTAACTAATTGTTTGTCCAAATGAAGTTTGGGGCAGTTCATATAAAGGCTCATTACGTCCTCGAAAGAGGTAATAACTAAGCGATTGATTCTTCTCTGTGAATATCCAATTATTTTATAGATCTTGAAGAGCCCTTCCTCTTATCGACTTTCTAGACGAAGACACAATGTGTGTGTATGAGTTGAGCAGAGGACCCCGCCCAGTCAACACAACCAGCATTCCATGCATGTTTCATTACTCCTATTTTTATGAAGTAGAATTCTTTGTCTTGAAGTCAAACTATAACAACACAAGTAAAATGACTTTGCTATCATCATTGTCATGACGATGAAGATCATCCATCTTCAATATTGAATCTATATGATGCTGCCATGAAAGTCTCCTCTCATCCTTCCTCCCGCCATGTTTTTCAAACCTAAAAAGGGGGTGGGGAGAAGAAGGAAGTTTTTGAATCAGAGCATCCATTTGAAGCCATCACCCTTCCTATTAATAAACAATATTTTAAAAGCTAATGCTAAAGTTCAAATCGCTGATGTTCTACCTCTCTGATGTACTCATCCGTAACGATCTTTGAAGAAACTATAACAATATATTAAGCCTTTTATCTGAATATTCATACATTATGGTGGTAATGGATATCGTTAAGGAGTGTTTTTTATCATTTTTTTTCTTTTGAAACTTATTCTTTGACGATACAAAAACTTTGGATAAATCAACCAAGTTAAAATTTATACTTTATGTATATATCAATATTGATTAATTATTGTTATATCAATATATTAATTTTTATTAATTGTTTAACACCATTTATAATGTTAATTATAATTTTATTTTTACAAGACATCATATAAATATATATCTGTCTTTAAATGCTTATTGCACTCAGTTTAAAACTCTTCTTAATTACAATAGTTAAAAATAATACATATATTATTTAGTCTGTTTAAAAAAAGTATTAACTACACAAATATCGGTGTCAATTCAACAGAGATGATAACAATTTAAACATCAGAAGGTTAAATGCAAATACGGAGAGAATAAAAGATCTGAGAATTATATTTAGGGGTAAATTGCATACTAACTTCATCAAAGCTCTCTTATACAATGTGTCTATTGTGTACCCTTTGGATAATATTGGATAAATCAAAACAATGTACAATATTCCTGTAGTAATCATATATTTAGTTTTATTATATATAGGTAAAATAGTGTCATTTAAGGTGTCATGTAAATGTATTTCCTATTTGAACCAATGTTTAGCCATATTAAATATATCTATATTATGTAAAGTCATCATTAATGGAGAAACGTGGTATGAATACTCTTTGTATAACTATATGTGTTGAAGCAAATTCTAAGGACATGTGAATATTGATTGTAAGACGCCATTTTGAATAAATAATATATATTTCCTTTAACGTACAAATAAACAACATCTTGTACAACTTTTAGACCATATTGATTCAAACAAAACCAATAACTAAGTCTACGTTGAACATTCAAATATAAAGTAATGTGAGAGAAACATTCATATTTGATATAATGATCCAAAAAAAAAACCACCAATTATATTAAAGTTCAAATAATAATAGCTAAGAACTTCAAAAATGTGGAACAACATTGTCAATAAGTATTCACTTAAAAAATGCTAAAATAGTTTCAAATGTAAATAAACCTGAAGGCAATTCATGGATGAAATTGGAGTTTTATCGACAATGTACAGTGGCAAAAGTAAAGAGTGCTAAAAACAAAAGAAGCACGATATGAGTGTGGTTAAAGCGTGTTCAACTTTCAATCTAGGGAGCGCAGGTTCGAATCCGAGAAGGAAGGCCAATTTTGGCGAACCTCGTAGGCGAATTCTAGGTTTGATAGACTAATTTTAACACTATAATGCTTATTTTAATCCAGTCGGATGCAATTCATCGAACCTAATACTACAAAAACAGAGAACATATTTCGACATTTAATAATTGGCTAGCTAATATTTCTTTTACCTCTACTTATAAAATTTACATTTCGTAAGTATCTAGATCTCCCACTACTTCATACTAGTATGCAATTAAGGAAAAAATACAAATATTCATCCTTAATTATAGGTAGTGGGTTAATGTGATAAATACTCCATTTGCATTCAAATGATCAGAGCCACAACCGGTCTGCATAAGCGCTCTATTGAATCCTGATGTCAAGGTCTCCCTCTGCCGCCAGAGAATGATTTTGATTTCGCTTATTCGGATCAGACTATTCAAGGATGCGAAAAAGGCTCATTAAAGAGTAATAATAACTTTAATCAGTCAGAGTATAAAAAGTAGAAGTACGAAGAGTTTGTACTTATAGAAGATTTGAGCCTCTACATGTTATGATAATACGTACAATCATAAATCCTGAATTATCCATTGTAAGTAGTGCTTCATTCCCTCGAATCCTCAAGAACCGTGATCGTCTCAAGATCCTATTTTGCATAAGCTATTATATTTCATATATTAAAGTAACAAATCGTGAGATTATCCTCTTTACTCACAAATGAACTGTAAATCAATCAAAGCCATTTATGCTGTGGCTCAAACAAATTAACAAAGTCCTAGCTTCTCCGCCGCTCCGAACTTCTGTGAAGCTGCAATCCATTATTTTATGATATACTTATAAAAATTTTTAAAACACCATTCTGTTTTTATTTCGTTTAATAATTATTATCGCTATAGTAAAAAACA
>CP045901.1:6654972-6668090 GCA_013387185.1 Caligus rogercresseyi | reverse complement strand
GGCATCTCTCAGACAATCTATGACATTCAAATTACCATGAAATTTTACTCAATAAACTGGTGGATATCCATATCATATTAATAATTAATGTATTTATTCTTGACATGAAAGAATATTGATATAGTACTATCTCTTCAATAGGATGTTATATTTTAAAATTATAGAATTCAAATATTGATATATATATTATATATATATATTATATATATTATATATATATATAATATATATATATATATATATATATACAGCCCCGTGCAGGTAAATTTGGAACAAGTTTATGGCCTCCAGGATCAATAAGGAGAGGTTCTAGAGAAATATTTATTAAAAAAAAATACACATTAGACAATTATGGTCAACTTTTATTCAATGTGTCCTCCTCCAGCTTCCACCACAGTCTCCACACGGGACCTGAATGCCCTCACTGACCTGGACACCTCCGCAGCCTCCAAGGACATGGCCACAGACGTGATGGACGACTTAAGGGCCTCCACAGAGTTGTGTGGGTCGCACAGGCCTCCCCCTCCAACTTCCCCTACAGGTAGTAGTCACAAGGGTTGAGATCTGGGGAGTTGGAGGGCCAGGTCTGAGGATCCCAGAAGTGAGGCACGTTTTCCTTGAGCCATGCCTGCACAGTCTTGGCCTTGTGGGCGGGGGCAGAGTCCTGCTGAAAGGTGTACTTCCTCCCAGAGGCCACAGTGTCTATCCAAGGCTTGACCACGTTACTGAGGACCTCCAAGTACACCTCCTGGTTGACCTTTTGCTTGGGCTCAAAGAAGTGTGGCGGCATGACGTGGCCCTCACTGCTGATGACACCCAGGACCATCACTGCAGCCGGGTTCTTTGTCCTGAAGACCATGGGGACCTCAGAAGCCTCCCTACAGATCCACCTGTCATTCTGCCTGTTCCTCTTTTTGTCCAAAGTGAAAATCTTCTCATCACAGAAGAACCTCAGGTGCCCACCAGTGTTCTTCAGAGAGCTCAGAATTTTCCTGCACCTGGCCTCCCTGGTGGCCTTCATCTTGTCTGTCAGCAGGTGCCTGACCTTCATGACGTAGCTCTTATATCCCAGGTCATGTTTTATGGCCCTGAATATGGTGCTGCGATGCACAGAGCGGTCCTTGGCCAGGGCAGACATGGACTTGGTTGGGAGGCATTGATGGACTTCCTCAGGCCAGCCAAGAACCTGGGGTTCCTCTTCCTGTCACTTCTGGGGCTGTGTTTGGACCTGCTGGACATCCCCGTGGCCTTGTACCTGTTGATGATGGTATAAACAGTGCTAGAGGGGTACTTCAGGAGGCTGATAATCTCCTGGGCCGAGCGGCCTGCGCGGTGCAGCTCAATAACGGCAGACCTCTTCTCCTGCTCCATCGTGATGGCAAACAATTGTTTTTGTTTTCGATCTTAAATTTCACAACAAGTATTCACACAACCTCTCACAGCTAATTTCACTCATGCAGATCTCCTCCTATTAATCTGGATGGCTGTGAACTTATTCCAAATTTACCTGCACAGCTCTGTATATATATTTATTAGCGGTATGAAAATTAAATATGTACGTATTTAAAACATTTAGAATCAAGTGAATAAACGGGTATATATGAGTGTTTAATATACATACAATAAAATATTTGTTATTTGTACATTATTGTTACATTTCCTTTTTTATACTCCTACGGCAACGGACCTGGACGCCTCTGTATCATCAATAGACATGGTAACGGACGTGAAAGATGACTTTAGAGTTGTAGTGGGTCACATAGGCCTCCCTTATTTGTAGCAGTCAAAGGATTTGACATATGAAGTACTGAGACCTGAGCCAGAGAGAACCATGATTGTGATTGCACGTTGTCTTTAATAATTGAGTGGTGAAAGAGTCCATCAGGGATTGATCAGGTATCTAATTACTATTTGCTTCAATTGTTGATGTATAACATAATTTTCACAGCTCATAAAACAAAAACAATCACTAATTATAATTAGATAATTATTTGTCCACGGGACGTTAAGGACGTTAAGAATCCTCCCTGGAGATCCACTTTTTCTGTACGTTTCTTTTCGGGTCCGTATTAAAAATTGTCAGGGAAGGCCCTCAGGTCAACACCAGACTTTTGAGGGTGGCTCAGATTCTTCTTGGTGGCCTTCATCGTGAGGTAGATCTTGTGTCACTTGAGATGAGCAGTGGTTCAAGGTGAGGACATAAATAGGTAGCTTTGATAGACTTCATCCTGAAGGTCATCTTCCTATAACGTGGAATTTCTTAATGATGGTAGAAATGGTGCTGGAGATGTACTTCAGGATGCCTGGTGATCTCCTGGGAGGGATGGCTTTGGCCTTGAAATTAAATGACTGTAGACTCTTAATCATGATTGATAACAATAAATATTCCAAATATCCAAAACCTCAACTGAACTACAAGTCAATATTTAAAAAAATGAGCAGAGATTCAAGATGGCGGAAATATTTAACACACACACTTATATATATATATATATATATATATATATATATTTACAAAACTGTTCGCCAGTTGACTATCAATAGGTCAACACATACCGACCTGTCATGACCCGTGTGTGAATAGAATATACTGTATCTAACAAAAGTCTTTAAAAAAAGAATGTGTATATCATATACGTAAGTTACATTTTTGTTGTCTCTTCCTGTATGTAAATTTACTTAACATATGCATTGCTTCATAATAAAAAATTAATAAATAATATTTTAATTTACATTCAAACCATTCATAGTTGTCCCTCAAAGTAACTCCAAAAAGGTGGCAGCGTTACACAAATTGTTAACAAAGAATATATATTTTCTTATTGGATTGCCGCTATTGAAAGGTGACCGTAATACAGATTTTTTCTATATATTGATTCCATTAACTCTTTCCTTTTCAATTAACATACGATGCTTTAATTTCCATTTCGTTAAGTCTCTTCGTTGTACGCAAATGTAAATAATATCGTACAAAACAAGCCTGCAAATCAAAATAGCATTTAGGTAGGTGCTTTGGCATTATAATATAATTATAAATTCGGCACTACACATTTATTTACCTGGGCTAACACATTTGTCCTTCTTATTTGTATATCATCTCGTCATATATAACTACTACTACTAGATGTAAGAGATAATAAGGCTTTGGAACACCTTAGATTTAACCTTCATAAGTTAAGTATACATGTATATGCAGTGCTTTTTCGCCTTCATCTACACTGAGCAACTTGAAATTATTGTTATTACGATTGCTGCATATAAGCTGCTTTTTTCGCTTGAGCATAGATTCAACTGCGATCAGAGGGGGGCTCACTGATTTTTATTTTTGTAGAAATAGATGTGTTGTTGTTGTTGGGTGGTATAAGGGCAGATGTCAGAGGTCATACGGAAATGGAAAAGTTAAAAATAATAATAACATAGAGCCCCTTTTCCTAGTGCCTTCCTTGCTAAAAATATGAGAAAGATAGGAGGGTGATGCTAGAAAAGTATGTACAAGATATTTAATGCATATATATTCTACAGAGTTTAGATACTAAAATGAGAGAAGAAAAATGTATCCTGCCCGTTTGTTTCTTTAGCTCCAATATGGACTCATAGCACCGGAAATGAATCTGGCATCGCTTGATAGTGAAGCCTAAAGTGTTAAAGTAAAGTAGCGCATGCAAGGAAAAAGTTAAGGAAAAAAAATTGGCCAAATTTTATTAATTTCCTTTAACGTTAGATGTCGTTGTCCATGAAATTACGTCACAATCCTATTTAAAACCGGTTTAAAGGGATTAAATTTGATGATTGAAATATATTAAATAATACAAGATAAAAAACGTCTCCAAATATAAAATAATAAAAGGACTTTGTTATTATTTCAAAGATCTCTAGCATAAAAGCGCCCCTTACGGACTTAAAAATAACTAATATTAGTCCAATTTTTTTGGGGAAAAAAAGGAAGAATTTTATGTTATGCATGCGCTACTTACTTTAACGCTTTAGTGAAGCCATGAAGGAACTAAGATTTGTATCAAGAAAAAATTGCTTTACGCTACTTCCTCTTTAAGGTAGAAAAAAATAAAGCAGCAAGAATTTTTAGTATTTTTGTAAGTTTTATTATTATTGCTTAGTAAAGCGTTTCTTATATTGTTTTTCATTGTTAACCTTTTCAATGCTTTTATTTGTAATATTATTACCCGGAGCTTGATTTTAATGTGTTATTTATATTTTTTAAATATGCAGTTGCTCCATTTCTGTATGCGTCTAGATTTATTATTTTATTTGTAATGTTAAAAAAGATGAAAAATGTATAAAACCACAAAACATTTGTCAGCTTAAAATATATAAGTCCTCAAGGATTTTTTTCTACGATATTCCATAAGAACCATTATATATGGTTGCCAGGTCATCAATGGTGAAATGGAGCTGTGAATTCCCTTCAAGATGGTTTGGAGGATTATATGTAGCGTCCTCAGAGTGCTCAAAGATGGAACCTTTTTTTAAATAAATTAAAACATTAACGCAATAATTATAAGAAGTAAAGGAGTAGTTCTCTCATCCTTTTTAATCCCTAAAATCTTGATATTTAGCCTTAACTGCTCAAAAATAATAAACAACAGTGTCTGCATATTATTTCATCCATGTCACTAATAGTACTAATAGATATAATGGTTTTTACCTCGCCGAAGGAGGTATTGTTTTCACTGGCGTTGGTTTGTTGGTTGGTTGTTTGTTTGTCAGCAGGATAACTCAAAAAGTACGGAACGGATTCGGATGATGAAACTTGTGGAGTTGTTGGAAATGCCAAAAGGAAACAAGTGATTATATTTGGCATCTCTGAGTGCAGAATAAGATGCAAAATGAGCTAAATAATAATAAATATTTCAAGTTAGCCTACTCTGCCAATAGATGCGCTGTGGCTGTGAAATCGGGTGCCGGGAGTGTCTTCCTCTCGGAATTTCCGTCGAGGGGAACCTTCCCCGTCCCTCTACGCCGCCCCAGTCGTGAAAAATACGCCTCGGAAGGTCATAAGGACCCCGTGAGGGTTTGCACTCTATGAGTGTATATATGCCTCTAGTTTTCTTTAGAACTGATCGTTGTTTGTGATAATGTACGCAAATGATTGCCTCTCATCGAACATTTTTTGCAAAATGTCTTGCAAACATTTTTCTTTTATATTTTAATGGAGTATATTATGCATTAAATTATACTATAACTTAATATAGGATGCCATAGTTTCTTTGAATTTTGATGGTAGAGATTAATGAAGGGAAAAGAGTATAAAACAATCCCCATCGACCTTTATACATACTGGAGTAACTGAATAAAAAAGGGAAAGGCAATGTCGAGACACGCAGCTGATGAAACATTTAAGAGAAGGAAGGATACTTATTACTATCCTTAATCAGTTAAAGTCTAATAAGTCGAAGTCTTAAGGGGGGAAAAACAGGACAAATAAACAATATATATCCCAGTGACGTCATTGGAGTTATTTCCAATGACGTTGACACATAACATAGGGTAACGAACATCTTCATTACAGGATTCTTTCTATTCCCCAGGCTATTTATATTTCACTCAATTATTTTTGAAGAATCTCTGTAATTTGAATATTTTTTTCATAGTTTTGTTATCCAGTTATTATTGAGGTCGGTTGGAAACCTTTTTTAGAATGTGGATTTATGCCAAAAATTATAAAAATAGCGCTTTAGCGTCCCTTAATAACTCCTGCACGACTTTTGGCATTACAATGACCCTCATCCTTATAAAGGTAAGCGACTTCACCTTAACCTCAAGATGAAGAAGAGAGCAGCAACACCCGTCTTCTTCAAAACAGCTTACCAACTTGAATGGCTCATATTTGCCCTATAGTTAATATAGAGGAAAGGTCGTATCCATGCAAAATAAAAATATATTTATATATGATAATCAACTCTCCCCTTTTTAAAATAGACGACTTCGATTGTCATTTTTTTATTCAGAAATGTAGGCTAAAAATTTTCCATTTACTATAAATAATATTAGAACTAAAATATAAATTATAAAGCACTTTTTTATTTCTTAATCAGTAAAATAAATCAGAATAATAATATATCAAAATACTACACATTATGTCAAATTATATGCAAAACTAGAGGCATATATACACTCAGAGAGTGCAAACCTCCGCCGTCAGGGGTCCTTATGAGCCTTCGAGGCGGATTTTTCACGACTGGGGCGGGCGTAGAGGGACGGGGGAGGGTTCCCCTCGACGGAAATTCCGAGAGGAAGACGCTCCCGGCACCCGATTTCACAGCACAGCGACATCTATTGGCAGAGTAGGCTAACTTGAAATATTTATTAGTATTTAGCTCATTTTGCATCTTAAAGAAGCACTCAGAGATGCCAAAAGTAATCACTTGTTTCTTTTGGCATTTTCAACAACTCCACAAAATTTCATCCGAATCCGTTCCGTACTTTTTGAGTTATCCTGCTGACAAAAACAAACAACAACCAACACCAGTGAAAACAATACTCCTTCGGCGGAGGTAATAAATGGAGTTATATTTATTTCATGAACTGTGCTAAAAATAGATCTATTGGTTTGATACAACTGCATCTGAACTGATTGGAAATATTATAGCATTAAGGTTAAATAAGTCTATCAAACGTAGGACTTGAAATCAAGCATCTACATGAACAAAAGATTATAAGACAATTATTAGTTAAAATGATTAAAAAAATTATTAATAAAATCAACTAATTAAGACCTGGAATTATTTAAATCTAGGAACTTTTTATTATTGATTTCATATCAAAGAGAGACTATTTTTGTGCATAAAAAGTTAACATAATTTAAATGCTATTAAGTTAAATAATTGTAAATGGATGGATGGTTTTGGACACAAAAATATATACTTATATACAGTAGATTATATATTTGTAGTTCGGTCCCTTGATGATCTTTATCTATTTAGCTATCTATTCTCTCTCTCTCTCTCTATATATATATATATAGTTTAATTGCCAAGGAAGGTGTCAAAATGAACATTCACGGGAAAAGCAACGCTAGGTAGCATTGGCTATCCTCACAAAAAAAATTGAAACTAGTTAAACTTAGTAAATACAATAACTTCAAAATTGAACATTTAAACAGTATTTTCAATGAGCCCTTTTTTTGGTATTATTTAAATACTTATTTTCTTAAATAAATCTGACTAAAGACTTCAATACAAGCTAAACTAGTTATATGTTATTTTTTAACAATAATATCATTATTTAGAAACATCTTCTGTTGATTGATTGATAAGTTTTAGTAAAGTTATATTGCAAATGATTTAAAAAGCATATATTTTGCTTACCCATTGCTTTCAAATATCATATTTTTTAAATCCTTCGAATTTGTAATACTTTAATGGATTTTTAGATCTAAAAATGCAGAAGACTAAAATAATTTCGGTATCTTTTCATAACTTATTGAATATAAGGAGTAGTAATTTAGACTAGAATCTTTATTTATATTTGGTGCTTTAACACCATTATTTCGATTATTTTAGTAAAGGAAAATATAATTGACCTCAACTATGCAATGTTATTCTTATTTATTCAATATGAATATTACCAAATACGTGATTGGATGAAAAAAGGAGCATGATAAATATAAGCCATGTTGGCGTTAATTTTATACGAACATATAACACAGCTAAGAATGTCCTCTTTTAGAACTCTAAGTGACTTTTCTCATGAGCCTAAATCTACATCATTTACAATCCTTATCAATTTCACCTCTTAACTTCATTGTTAGAATAAATGTTTACTAAATAGATCCTCACTCAGACGACAGAAGTTCACATGGGAAGGCATAGATTCCAAAAATATATTATTTTCGGCATTTTGGAGAACTCTAAATAAAGAATCGTTATATCTCAAGTATTTTTCTAGATTCAAATTACTCTAAAAACTGTTAAATTGTACATTTATATATATATTATAATGTAAAATGTTGAAATAAAGTAAAGTATGTCCACAGACTTCCAATAGGTTCTGTTGAAAAAAATAGGGTAATAAAAGTATTTTTTATTGTAATATATGTGTGTAAATATTTTTATGGGTGTAATGATTATGGCTCAACGATTACGTGATAAGACTCTTATAATTATACATCTATATAATAGGTTAACTCAACGTCTATTTAAGGCTTATTAGATCAATAGTTATACGATTAGGATGAGATCATCAGTTTTTTTGGGGCTGGAAATGTTTAATCATACTAAGGTTTAAATATAATTTATTATACATACAACACATTTAATACGTATGGATATTCATACATTACGTATTTCCTTTGAATGTATTTACGATGTTTAATCAATCAATAAATAAACATAATTTAAATGTTAATCAAAATAGATCTTTTTGAATGGTTATTGTCTTGTTTGCTAAGATCTAAAAAAGAGTGGTTGTGACTCCTATCAAAAAGTAATTGCTAATTCATCCAAGGATGCAAGATACAATGATACAAATGACACAATTGTAAATTATATAAGAATAGGACCCAGAGTCCTCAAACAATATATATTTTATTAAAAATGATCCATTGGTTTCTTTGTTCGATCCTCTTGTAGCGTTTTATATAATACTTATATATTGACCAGATTCTATGGATAACTTTCAGGCGCCAAGTAAATATTAGGTCGAAGTTGGCCTTCCCAGATTACTTGGTAAACGACTGGTAGCATCCACTAGTATATAATATAATATATAATACACATATATTTGAGCGCGAAAGTAAATATTAGGTCGAAGTTTGCCTTCCCAGATTATCTTGGTAAACGACTGTAGCATCCACTATTATATAAACGAGGGGAGTTCAAAAAATACGCGGAATTCTTCTAATACATGAATACTTACTAGTTTAAACATGTTTAAACTTGTTGCAGTGAAAGACTGTTAGCTTTACTGTATTGTACTCGCTTGCATTCTTTCTGCGACTAGCAAGGACGGCGGACGGTGCTTGTCAATAATTGGTGAATTTCGACCCATGGAACGAAAAGATTTTGAAATAAGAACCAACATCAAGTTTCTAGTAAGACTTGGTTGGAAAGGAACGGACATTATTCAAGCTTTGGAGACAGTTTACGAAGACCATGCTCCCAAGAAAACTTGTGTCTACAAATGGATTGGAAGATTCAAAGAAGGCAGAGAAGCTGTTGAAGATGAAGAAGGCCGTGGAAGACCAACAACCTCAAGAAATGATGAAAATGTTGATTCTGTTAGGATTTTTTCAAGAATGGCATAATGGGATGGAAACACCGCTTAGAGAAGTGCATCGATCGCGACGGCAGTTATGTTGAGAAATAAGTTCATTGTATATATAAATTAGTAATAAATTGAACAATTCGCGTATTTTTGAACTCCCTCGTATATATTATATATATAATATATATATATTATATATATATATCACAATAAACATTTTGATTTTAAAAATACATTTATAGGTTATTGAGCTAGAATGCATGAAGATCAAATTATGTATCCAAATCATTGTATGACTGCTAACCAAGAATGGACATTTGAATAATTGATTATATAATAACTTGCAATACTATAATGACATTGTTTGTTGATTTATGATGTTTTGAATCCCATTGTTATAATATAATCAGGGCAGCATACATTTAAATAGCGATGTGCATGGAATTGACAACAGCAGAAGAAAGAAGTCACTCCTTCCATATATTATAATTACAGGGTGACATGTCTCTTAGGGGTATTAATTAAATGTGTACCTTTAATAACCTTGAAAAAGTGCCGATAAAGAACATTGACAGAATGGATGGTAATTATTGGTAGTAAGGTAGAACCATTGAGGTATTGGACAAGTACCTATGTATATTAACAAGGGCTCATATTCTGATAGGACAATAAGTTCGAGTAGACCAGAGTTGCAGAGCCTATAAAGAATATCATAAGATATTTATTAGTCAACAATCAGGAAAATATTTTTAATTGACCAATGGATTCCTCAAACTCAGCCTATTTTGTAAAGTTCTGAGACTGTATTAGCTCTTTTGACTCTGCACAATTGTCTATGGGTTTCCTATAAAGGCGAAAAAAATATGGTCCATGAGGGGAACGTCATCAAATTTTATCCATCCAAATCAAAAGAATTTTTTAGTTATGCAAAAAATATTGAAATATTTTAATAGATACCCGTTTGATATTTTGTTTATTGTTTTACCTCTTGTTTAGATTTTTATTATAAACATATAATGTTTATTTTACTTATATATAATTTTTACATAATTTATATAACATCTAAACAATAAAGGAGAGAAGAAAAAAAAATACTGATGTGTTAAAATATAATGCAACCTTTGTAAAAGATTCTATTAATTTTGACAAATATTTCATTGTGTTTAGTCTTTACAAAAAAATACCATAAAAAAAGTTTCGTTCACCTTGAATAATATTTTTGGGTGCTGAGATTGATCAAAAAGATTTTTCCCTCTAATGATATAAATCTGAATTGTGGGTGGCAAGCTCATAGTTTGAGAAATATGGTATGCATTCTCAAAATAAGGTTATAAGTATACATCTTATAGACAAATAGTCTATATTTTTTCAACTCAATCAGAACTCTTTAAACTCAGTTAAAACTGCTTAAAACGAAAAATCATACTACAAAAGAAAACCACTACAAAAGTGATCAATGAAACGAGTCTATATTCTTTGTGACTTGTTCTTATCATGACAACATCATTTTATTATTAGATTTATACGCTTAGACCACGACCAGCATTATCTCAATCTTATGATGCCTAAACAAAACCTACATACAGACAAGCACAATATATAATAATAAATCTCGTCAAAAAGGTTTTGTAGAAATATAAAAAATAGACAAAGTAATTAAGACTCATTACTCAGAGTTGCCACAGAGTTATTAACACACTATGTAGATATTAGTTGAAGTATGTAGATATCTGATTCTAGAGGTAAGGACCACATTCTTTGTGAGCGTAATTACATCAGTTGGGTGTGGACGGAGTCAAATATCATTAGACAAACCTGAGACTTCTCATAATGTATTATGTATGTATATCACTTGAATGCACGACAAGTACATATAATAGAACATGACTCTATATGCGTATTACAGTCAAATTAATTTATGATTTTATGAGTAGTGAAGGTGAACATTGAATGCTTTCTTACGTAAGACATTTTAAGAGGACTATATACTGCAGAAGCCCTGTGAGTTCTAAAGGGCATACAAGGGTGGTGACCCGTCTGTCGGAGAGCAAGTTGAAGTGTAGTTTGCAGAGCTGGAATTCAGTAGATACAATGTACCCCGGTAGTCGGCAGCAAGTTATGCCAAATCAGTATTCGGTAGATTTTTCACAAATTGACCGATTAAGCGGTAGCCTTGTCGTTAGATTTCAAAATTCGGAAGAAACCAAGCCGCTACTGATTGGAATAACCATCTTTAATACAGTCAAGCCTGTCTCTAAATACCACTCAAGGTAACAAAAAAGTTACTGATAGATAGAAGTGGCAGCTATATATATATATATATATATATATATACATACATATATATATATATACATATACACGGTTTGCTATGGATGAGTGAACGCTAAGACAGGCTTAACTGTAGATATAACAATTCAATTCATCATAGATATAAATCATTGGTATATTGTGGCGAACTTCAGCCATGGTGACAAGCTGGGCAAATTTTGTCGCACATTTTACACAATGTTCAAACCGAATCGACGACAAGGACTAGGAAAATAACTACTCTTTCCATAGAGGGTCTCTCAAAGGTTTAATATGGAGTTCCACGGGAAGATGAGCTGCTGCACATGTTCGACCCGAGACGTATTGCATCCGTCAATGAGATTATAATGAAGCAATCGGCATTGTGCCTAGGAAGGCAGTTTATAATGAACGGCTGCCTCCTGTTAACTGCGACGAAAGCGCCAGCTTTCAAAAAAGGCACGTCTCTGGCAACATCGTCACATCTGTCAGCCTTTGAAATATTTTTCAGTCATTGAGAGATATCCGTACGGTATCAGGTGCTCGTAGTGCGGCAATGACTCTTTTAAGTCCGATTGTCTCTCTATTTTCTATAGTGTTTGGAAATATAACTTTTTGATAGCTGACAAGTACATAAATTGTTAAGAATAAAAAACAATCTACCTTTCATTTTATGTTATAAATGTATGTTTTTTTACACCAATACCAAATACATCTATCATATCAGCAATAGACAAAGTAATTGATCAATAGTCTTACAAAGCGGAGAAGTTAATATAACCATTCAAATGTTGGCTATATATATGCTCGAAAGAAGTTTCTACGAGACATAAAAAATAGACAAATGCTCATAATTTACATGTTTTATTTTTATTACATAAAAAAAGAAAATTCAACCTAGATTTCCTAATTTGACAATTAACACATTAGCCATTGAGTTGATTGACAATCGAAACTGTTCATACAATTGTTCACTACTCTTGGATTAGCAAATGTATAAATTTGGATGTTGTTAGGTATCCCTTGCAACCAATTGATATTTAATGATTACACTGCCACCCAACGAGTTGTTTATCTTCTTGATATACAAAATAATTAAAGATAAAACTTGTAACCACCTTTTTATATTTCTTTATTATTTTCATAATTATTTTCGGATAATTATAGTTTTATTCTCATTGGTGCCTTATAGAAAAAAAATGCTTAGTTGTCCTACAAACATAAATCATACTGTATAAACGTAAAAGAGCTTTATGAAAAAGAGGTATTTTTATTTCTAGGAAAATAAAGTACATCTTTTTATCCTTAAGCGTAAACAAAAGTACATCGTATACAAAACTGCACTATAAAACCGTTATATCCGTTAAGATGCAAGTCCAAGGAACTACATAAGTAAAAAATAATGTCTCATATAAGATTACAACACAATTATTTCACAAGTTATTCGTCTAAACGGTGCATGCCTTCTCATTTCAACATTCCTCGATAGTAAAAATTAAGATGATGAGTCTTTCACAAAGGAAACTTAATTTTACTAGTAATTCTTCATCATTAAACAAAAAAATATTTTGATTAAGGTGATCAAATTATATATATATATATATATA
>CP045901.1:6643048-6654872 GCA_013387185.1 Caligus rogercresseyi | reverse complement strand
AAAAATTGGATATCAAATAGGAACATACAAAATACTATAGTGTGTGGGTAATCCGTTATATTCAGCACGAAGTAGCTGGTCTAAAATAATAATATAATTTAATAAAAATAAAACAAACAATAATAAAAACACAACTAATTTAATAAGCGTATATATATACATGAATATATAAAATATAACTAAAAACCACATCGATTTTTTTTGGGAAATCATGCCATGAGATCGGGGCAATCTATAGCGCCACTCCCTCGGCGAGAGCTATTGCTGCATCCCTGGCAGCTCTCCCGTCTGGCCTGTCGCAACTGTGGTACTTTATTCCAGGCAGTTCTTGCAGCACATACCAGGGTATCTGCCTGCCAGAGGAGGGGGTTGGGGACGATTCCGGCAGCGTCGGATCTGGTCTCCTTTCCATTTTTTTTCTCGAAGAGCATGAGCCAAGTGGTTTTCTCCCTCCTTCTTCGCCGTCCCTACTCCACAATGCCTTCCACGCCTCCATGGCTGCCGACCGCACGGCCATGTGTTGATGGATGGAAGCCCTGCCGACTTCAGGAGTATTAAGAATTATTATTATGATTTTGGGATCTTATACTCTTCAAAATAATTTCAATATACTAAGCCTGCAGTATGTATCATCTGGCAAATACTTAACTTCTTTTGCAATTAACAAAAATCCAACTCTGTGGTTCGTGCCCATACCGCGATAAGAATCGTCCTCATTTCTGCTGGTATTAGTGGAGTACATATACAGGGGTATTCTTTCCGCTATTAGTGCTTAGAGTTGAAAGTTTTCAACGCTATCATACTTAATCCAATAAACTCGGCTACTGCAATTTCCAAACGAAACAAATAAGCTTAACCCTTCTATTGTGTTCGGGTCAAAATTAACCCTTTTTCAAGTTTGAATGTGTAAAAATTACCATTTGCTTTTTGCTCTGGAATGAGGCTTCATCTAATCCTCAGATACACCCGATTGAATGCAGAAATATCATTTTTCACCATTTAGTAAATTATAAGGTCTCCAAAAAAAGTTACATCTGTGGTGTTACGTGTCAAAAATGACCCGGCAGAGATACTGGCTGTTTTATGTATCACCTAAAAGCTATGGGTTGCTCTGAGGATCAATTGTGGCCAATATGCCCAGTTATGACCCACACACACGCCCCCCCCCCCCCCACAGGCTTCTTTCACATGCACAGACAGACACATATAGAAAGCGTATTCAGGTACAACGCACACCAGTGAACATTTTAAAACACTGTGTCTGTGGAGCCAACTAACGAAATTTCCCACCCTGGTTCCATTTATATGAATGTAGACTAAGCCAACAATGACTGAAAAACAATATGGAAGAAAACTGGTGATTTTAAGCATTTTAAAGCATTTTCAAATCACGGGTCAAATTGACCCGCGAACACCACAGGTGTAAACAGCTTTCTAACACAATATAAGGTTAAATAACATGCATAAAATGAATATGTTCGTACTTTTATTTAAATTAGGTTACATGAAATGAACCTCAAGGAGGTGTCCCAAATATACAAAACTCTAGTTCATATGTACCGTTTAATTAATGATTCCTTCTACAATAAGGCGGGATCTCTCTACATAGTAGGTGTACCTTATATAACGAACTCGATTTTTATCTCAAAAAGTGAAGACCATCAGTAAAAGTAATTTTAAATATTTTTATATTCTCCATTTTATCTTTGATAAAATTTTTTTATCTAATATGTATCCTGACTTTTTCATAGTTTAATTTTTTTGATACTCCCTCTTATGTATAACACGATATCATTGGGGTACTTAACTGCTAATATTATTCTTCTATCTACAATTATGCATGTTAATATGCACTGCACGCAAGGGTGCTTTAAGCAAATAAATATAGTTCTTGGTTGAGTTTTGAGTTCTTAGACATTCAAGGATATTAAACATTTGCTGTTGATATTTAAAACATTTTTTTAAATGGACTTGACCTTTAGCCAAGTGCTTGAGTGCTCTTCATGCAAAGGGGGTTCTGTATGCATCAGGATAGATCCCAGTGCTGCAATGGAAGCAAATATCATTAGATATAATGTCCTTGAATGTAAGTCCCATGTTTGTTTTATTGGATTTAAACACCGGATGAACTGGATACTTAACAGAAAAGAAAAATTCAGTCGTCCAAAGAGCTGTTTGAATACATATGTTACGAAGATAGAAAGGGCTGTCCGTTCTTGGTGAAACAATGGCCTTAATCTTTGGAATAGAAACAAGGAAATTCTGCAAAATTATGAAATATGTCGTCATATGTTTCTAAACAGTAGTTCCTTAAAATGGCGTCACTAATTATTACTTTTGTCATTTTTCTGTTTCTATTCCATAGGTCTTGGACTTTTTTTGTACCTAACTGGTTCGATAGAAATGCATCTGAATGGATATAAATAAGCCTTATAGCATGTAAATTAGTCCATTGAACTTGTGATCTTATCAATGAGGTAGACCAAAAAAATGACCATTCCTCTCGGGATTCGAACCTGCGCTCCCATCATATAGAGTTGAACACGCCTTAATGTACACGGCTATCGCACTCCCTTTCTTGGATTTGAAACTTTACTGCTGAAGCTATAAATACTACTCTTTCCTTCCTTCTTTCTTTCATCAGCTGCCCACTCCGACATTGATCTTCCCTCTTTTTATTTAGTGTATTGTGCATCCAGTTATTAGTTCGATTGGTGTATTCACAATATATTCCTGATGGCTTATTGATATCCTGAAATACAGAGGACTCTTTGCTAAGTGGAAGAAGGTATTATCTCCCTTCTTAAGTCATCTTTGAAATTCTATGCATAATAGGATTAACAGAGAATATGCATTCATTGGAAGATTAATAATCATGTTCAATAGATAGCTTATTGCATAACCAGAGTTTTAATGATGTCTTAGAGATATTTTTTGTGGTTACTGTAATAAAAAAGGAGTAATAAATGCAGAGTATTTTAAAAATACAAATGTATAAACTACACGTAACTAAATAATTTTTTTCAGTTAAAGCCTTTTTGAAAGCTGTAATTTTAGACGTTCATATTTCAATTTGCAGTTCGTCGTGTTATCAAAGTAAAAAACATTAATAATGAGTTTCTTAAGCGATAAATATTACACATTTTACATTTTAATGTAATTGGTTTGTCGATTAACGAATGGCATTGATTTATTTTTGCACAAAAGTAATATTTTTTTTTCAAATTTTAAACATTTTTAACTATTTTATTATTTGTACCATTTATATGTATTTTTTAGGATAATCTATAGGCAGCGTGCTTGTGATCTTTGACAGTCAAATTAAGTTACTATAGACTTAAATATCTCAAAAAAATAATTAATGAACTATTAGAAATACAACTATTATCAATCGAAGTTGAATTATTATATTTTTATTATTATCAGAAAAAAGCCGTTAACAGCCATGACTGCCTCCATCCTGGTCCGGAATCCTTGAGGACGATATCCTTCTTCATTGCACAAAATTCTTCTGGATCCCTTGATTGGTTCTACCTCTTTGCTGCTCCTGACATAGGTTTTATCTGATAAAAACTAAATCATCTCACAATCCAATGCATACTAAAAATATTAGGCATCTTCTTTAAAGTTCTTCACCGGCTTCTTCTCTTTTTATCGGCAAAAATGTTTCTTCACAAATTATACAACTTGTTTTACATGTACTCATTCACGGAGTTCTAAATAATCTTGTACGACACCCTAAATTCACTTACAATGATAATTATGAACTTGCCTCGATCCGTGGTAACCTTTTTTCAACTCTGGTCATAAACTTGAGAGGTACTGAATCAATCCGTATGCATTTTTTGGAGCCGATACTTTTGTCATAGTCTCTTCCACCACCTTCTTGACAAAGCTCTGTCCAACTTGAACTGATTTCCTTTTTTTTTTTTTTTTTTTTTGCCTTGTTGTTTCTTCCATTTGGAATCGCAAATATAGCACTCTTTCTTTTCAATTTTTTTGTCACTAAGAAGTCCTTCATTTTAGTAATGTTTTAGACGAAAGTATTCAAAATTGAAAATGGCTGACTCCTAAGTCTGTTCTTTAAAGTATGTACGAAGACTGTTGTTAAATGTCGTACGCACCCTGTATTTAACATGAAACCTTTTGTTGCATTCGTGCTAGATCAAAATTGCATTCTTTAAATAATTCAAATTATAAGTGTAGCTCATGTTCAATCACTTATTTTTTGAAACATTTCAATGAACCAAGCCATCATGTCATCATCTTTTTAAAGGACCAAAGAAGTGACATCTCGAACAACAGTGGGGGCGTTAATTAAATCCAATCCACCTCCCTCTCCCTTGAATGACTATTTCAACATTTTTTTGATAAATTGTTTGTGAGTGCGTGACGGTAGGATCCTTGCATGAGCTTGTCATTTGTCAGGCAATTGGCCTTTTTGCTAAATATCTAGATCTTTTACAAGTGCAGTTTCCTCAAGGCTAAAACTCTGTTCTTTGTTCCTTTTCTTAATATTCTCTCTACCATGACATTTATCTCTGATTCTTAAGAAGGTAATTAAAATATATACACAAAAATATAAAATGGCAAATATGTATATACATTCAATGCTTAAGGGGTATATTTCTGCTATTTTATATATTTGAATGTTAAAAAATGTAGGTAACTAAATAATTAACGGGAGAAAAGACACGTAAGTGCACTTTTGACTCGAGTGAACTATAGATAATAACGATTAGTTTCAATATATTTTATATAGAAAAAAGATGAATCTAAAAGACCCTTACCCATACTTTTAGTTTTCTACCGCAGTCCTGCCCACCAATACAGATCTTCGGCATATTGCAGAACAGGTACTCTTGATCTCACGGTTGTTACGGTGGTCCAAAAATAGTGGATAGGGATCGCTGATATTGCTATGATTTATGACACATGTCTCACAGTTTATTCGCTCCTATATGGAACAGCAAAATGGATTCAGGTTATGAGAAAATGGAGACTCAAGATTATTATGGGTGGCCTTGCTGACGTGGCTAGGTGCAAGGTATTATATAATACAATATATAGTTTATTTCATTTTCATGGATAGTGTAACCTAAGTAATCTTATTATTAATTGTGACGTATCAAAAATACAGTATAATGTAACATGACAAGTAGATTTCTGATACAGGATCGAAAAATAATATTACTAACTTTTATTGATAACAAAAAGATTACTCTCACAAACTCAGAAAAAGGTCTCACAAAAAATATGTTGGCCTTTCGTGTAAATATTGTGGTCCTCCAGTTCCTTCTGTAGTAGAAAAGGTCATTGCAGAAGAAGATGGCTGGTTAGGGATTTTATTCCATCATAGATACATATTTCCGCCATTAAATGGACACGAAAGCGGTTAGGAGGAGGGATTTCACTTTTGGTAAATATTTTTTCAAAGATATATCTTAAAATATGTGTATGTATCTCAAGCGTAATCTTTTTTTAGAATGGCGGAGCTATATTTTCCATTCTTCAATAATATTTTCCTCATGCTTGGATCGATACGTTCCAATCATACCATAAAAGAAAAGTCCTATGAATGGGCTGCAGTTCAAAGAGTTTTGTGGTCAGGGACTCCCATTTACGACAGCAGTAGCATAATTGATATAATAGCCCGATACCGTCATAAGAGTCCTTTTTTTTGTTAATCTCTCTGGTCCAGGGGAACTTATGTATACTGCTTTTTGCGATAATTCCGTTACAGTGCACGACCTAATCCAAAGTCCGTCTTGATATTGGTAGGTTTTTTTTCCTCTGAGAAGAACTGCTAAAGGTCATTTAGCACACAGACCATGATATCTGAAATTTAAACATAGGGGTAAAAATAATGAGGTTGCAAATAGCCTCTGCAAAAAGTTTTTGCGAATCCTAAATCTTTCTTTCATTAGCGGACTCGATTAATACGTTCGACTTCTGGACAATTTGATGATTAAAACTTTTAGTGTTCAATTTCACATCTTTAATGATTACAACAATCATTGTCCTGATAAAAGAATCGCAAGGAAGTTCTTACAATTAAACGTAAAAGACACGTCTACAACGAATTTAAAGGTAATAATGCTGTTTGGGTTCGATTCCGACCAAAATGTTAACGCTGATGAAATGAAATCCATAAATATTATTCTTCGAAGTTTAAAGCGTACATCGCCAGCTCGTTAACGAATCTTAACAAGAGTGAATATTACTTAGGACATTTGTAGAAATCTTAATCTATTAATATATTTTTTTCATTCTTGAGCAAAACAAGTTCCAAGATTTCAAATGCCCCTTGAAACTAAAAAAATGAAATAATGAAATTTTAGTTAAAAGCTTAGTTTTGCTTCCACTCGTTGTCGCAAATTATATTTTTGTTTATCGTTCTTCCTTTTTAATATAGCAGATAGGTCTCCATGGAGAATTAAATTTTTAACTTTATCGTTAATTATTTTTTAATAACACAATTTTGCCCTTCTATGTTTATGTATAATTATAAATTTATTTATATTTTTATATAACTTATAAAATTAATAGCGACCTTGCTTTTGAGAAGAAAAAAATTATAAAAGGGAGTGCAATAGCCGTGTGACTTAAGGTGTGTTCAACTCTATATGTTGGGAAGCAGGTTCGAATCCCTAGAGGGGAGGGTCATTTTCATCACCACATGTGATAACATCCTAGGTTCGATGACTAATTTAATGCTATAATGCTTATTTATCACCTATCGGATGCAATTCTACCGAACCACATAGACAAAAAGCCCATTATAATATATATATATATATATATATATATATATATATATATATATATCCATTAAGCAAATAATAACATAACCTTTTTTGGCCTTGACATCCGTTTCAATTCTTTTGAAACATGTCAAACAACTACAAACATCATCATTACAATTTCAGGTTTTTCATCTCCTTTGTATTTTTAAGTATACCAGATTGGTCTTCAAAGGTTACTTTTAAAAAACTTGATTAGTTTTTATTACTCTACCAACATGTGTTGTCTTCATGTTTCTTCTTCTTTAGTTTTTTTGCACCACTACATATTTATGATGTGGGAAGGAGTCAGACTATAGACATTGCTCTTTTGCTATTCCTCTTTTGAAGAAAAATTATAACTTGAAGAGTTATGGTCAATTCCACGAACAGGGTTCCCCTCGTAATTTGCATAGAAAATTAGTTAATTTGCTTCACATTCAGACCAAAATGAAACAAATTTTGTCTTTATTACTTTTAACTATCATTAAGAAGGTTCCTCCAGTCTTACGAGAAAAAAAAAGACTAGAAAAACTGGATTTTTACTCTAATATACTCGGTTTTGACTACAGATAAACGGTAATTTTCTATGTAACAAATATGTAACAAGTCACTATTTCACATGCTTGGAGAAAAATATATGAAATATAATAACCTTTTATGACTGAAAATATCTACTAGGACATTGGGTAAAGAGGTAGAAAAATAACCACTATGTAGAAATGAATTCAGACTAAAAAATGAGAAAATTAAGTGCATGTATTGAGCCGCCTGTTTTACGAGCAAATTTGGCAGTTTTAAAGGGGCAAGTTAAAAATTGAGATTTTTTTACACGAAAAGATCTGTGGCAAGGCTAGTTTTCATCTTGTTTGTTAGTATACAATACTAGGTAAACATCGCGCCCAAAAAGACCCAAAGATTTAATGTTTCCCTTTTCAATTTTTGAATCCCAAGTTGTAGACAGTTATAGACTTTTTCCCTTTTTAGACCCAAATTAATTGTCTTCAGTCTGTCTACCATGTGAAAAAAATATTTTGCCGAAGCATTACATGACGGAATCTTAATTATATTTAAAGTATAAATGAGAATTAGTCTTTCAGAAAATTATTCCTTAAAAAACAATTGATATTGCTACCAAAAATGCTTATCATGAGTTATAGACATTTTTCCCTTTTTAGACCTTTTTTGAAAATCGCCTACCCTCGCAATAAATGTAAGTTTTAGTGATTCTTTTTAGAAATATGAATGAAAATTTCTCATCTAATATGACCAAAAGCCTCACTACGTCTTTTCCAAGTCTTTTTCGTCGCACTAGTGCGCGACTTGTCGCACCAGCACGCGACTTTACAGGTCACTCAGCCTCTTTGCCTTTCACATTTTTTTTTCAATTTTCTTAGATTGTAACATCCTAACATTCGAAACCACACTCAAAACCAAAATTTGTAAACGAAAACCTCACACACTATGAAAACAAGGAAAATTTTAGCATTGGTTTACAGAAGAGAAACCATATATTTACATGAGATAATCATTCAGTAAAGCATCAAATTCGCAATCGATAATTATAGACTTTTTCCCTTTTTAGACCCAAATTAATTGTCTTCAGTCTGTCTACCATGTGAAAAAAATATTTTGCCGAAGCATTACAGAAGCTAGAGAACTGAAATTTGGCACACAGATGCATCTTGACCATGTGATGGTCTTGGGCTAGGTTAGGTTCTGATCAGACCAGATTTGCGTCTGTGAGAGGATTTTGCGGTTTGTATGGATTTTTGAGGGTTATGAGGCTCGGGATGTAATCAAATGTTTTGTGGACTTTAGCCGTAGGCATCTTTTGGTATAAACCAAACTAAGACCTAGCGGCCTTGCAAAAGCCTCAAAAAAGGCTTGGAAAACTTTGGTTGTCCATAGTTCGTAAGTGAGATGTTTTAGAGACAGAACGCAAACTAAAAGTTATCTGCATCTCTGCCCAAAGAACCTGGATCCGGAAAAAATTTCGGATCCAGACACTCCCGGACCCGGATTATGACATTTCCTTAACTTTTGATTCTTTCCCATTTCGAAAAAAAGCTAGTCTGAAAGTACATCAAGAATAGGGTTTACAATCGGGTCCAAAAGAAATTTCCCGGAAAACCGGACCGGCCTGTCGGGAAATTCAAGAAAACCTCTGGGGCGACTTTTTAAAACGAAAAAAAGTTCAAAACAAAACATACGAAATGAAGGCCTTGCAAAATAAGCCTAGGTTGGTTAAGTCAATGTCCGGCCTCCGGGACATATTTGGGCCGGGATCCGGATTTTTTTCAATTTGCAAGTTTTCGCAATATATTTTTGCACAATCACATTCAGCTTCACAAAGGGAGCAACTTTGATGTATTCAGTATCCGGATCCGAGGTCATTAAGAGCCTCAAATCCGGGATTGAATATTAAGTCCAATTTCATGGACGAAAATGCTACAAAAAACTTCATTGTTTGATGCAAGGTTCAATCCTTGCCTCAACATATTATCCATAGATATGTTACCATGTATAAATGCTGTGGCCGTAGGCCACCCACCCGCCTGGAGGGCCTAGCCAAAGCCGCGGAGCGGCAATGGGCTAGTTTAAGCTAATGTGTATAAAATCTCAATTAACTCGTCAATTAATGCCCATTAAGGTTAGCCGAACATATTTTTAGATGTCCCAGACATAATATCACCTGCAGGGAAAACAAAAAAGATGATTAGTAAAGTTTCAAAAATAGTGGTTATGGACCACTTAGGGGAACCCTAATTGTGGAATTCACCATATAAAATGCAAAAAAAACTCGTCGGGATTTATGGCATTAATAATAGATATTATTTTTTTTTGAGTTCTATCTGAGATGGAAGATAAAACTGTTATATATTAAAACCAGGGATATTGATCACATTATTTGTACAAGACGTATATGCAACAATAATAATGGTGGATTTACTTAAATATTTTTTTTAGTTTTTTTTGGAATAACAATGCAATTCATTAAAATTGTAAAACGTACATTGAGAGGATAATGCCTCTATACTGTATTTTATCTTCGCAATTTGATTGTTTAATTATATAATGGACTGTTAGGTATTATTACAAAAGTTACATTATGTCTTCTTTTTTCAAAAATATTATCCTTTTTTGGAGATGGCACAGAATATTTGCAAGTCTAATATAAAACTGATTGTAGACAAGCTTAAATTTTTGATTTAGTTAAAATATTTTTCTTTCAAATATATTTATTTTGGCTGTCAACGTTTTTTTTTCCACAATTAAAACAAATATGGAAAATACATAATAAAATAGAGGCATATATACACTCAGAGAGTGCAAACCTCCGCCGCCACGGGGTCCTTATGAGCCTTCAGAGGCGGATTTTTCACGACTGGGGTGGCGTAGAGGGACGGGGAGGGTTCCCCTCGACGGAAATTCTGAGAGGAAGATGCCCCCGCACCCGATTTCACAGCACAGCGACATCTATTGTCAGAGTAGGCTAACTTGAAATATTTATTAGTATTTAGCTCATTTTACTCTTAATTCTACACTCAGAGATGCCAAAATTTAATCATTGTTTTTTTTTGGCATTTCCAACAACTCCACAAAGTTTCATATCCGAATCAGACTCCGTACTTTTTGAGTTATCCTGCTGACAAACCAACCAACCAACAAACCAACGCCAGTAAAAACAATACCTCCTTCGGCGGAGGTATAAAATGAATTTATAAATATATGTAATAATAATATATATATATATATATATATATATATATATATATTAAATTGGTTAATTCAATTACCATGTTCCAATCTACTTTTGATTAAGAACATTTATTGATAATTAAAAGATTTTCAATAATCATAAATGATATTTATAGTAAATATATATTAAAACTTTTATTAAATTGTTTCTTTAAAATAGATTCCTATTCTTCTAAAAAACGAGGTGCATTGAAATTGATAAGTACATGAGCATTTAGAACTCATATTTATTTTATATGGCACTTAGTATATATTGACGCTATAAGTTAAAAACATGAAAATACAATTAACTTAAAAAGGCTATCAACTAGAATCCCTACAAATTACGAGTACAATTGACAAATGCTTTTGACTTATTCGCTCTTGTGTTACAAAAACCTCCACATCAAACATCAATTGAGTATTCCCTTTATAATGAGACATATTTTATTAAGCAATCTGCTTCAAAATAAGTCTCATTTTGCGATCACATGTTTATGAAAAAATAGTGTTTGAGATTATTCATTTGAGATGTGATATATTTTTTATGAACGATATTCTACTATATTCATTGTTTTGTTTATTTAATTCAGCTTAATTTCAAGTTTTTTAAAATTGTTTTTGGCTGCTACTTAACTCTGGGGATTTAAACCTGGTCCCCCAACATTGAGAGTTTGAAGAAGCCTTAAAACACTGAGCTATCGCACTGACTTGAGTTTGAATATATTTAATCACAAGAACTACAACTTGGTCTTCGACTTAAATACTTTTGACAACCAAAAAGTTGTATAAAATCAACTTTTATTATTCGTCCATCGAGTCATTGTGTGATTGTAATCTGGTCTTAGGCTTAAATATGTGCTTTTTTAATTTGTATATACACTTTTCTAATAAACTGTTATTTACCAAAATAATGTTTAATTTGGAATAATTAAAATATATACTTAAGATCCAAATTTTTTCTATGAGCAATCGCCCACTCGGATTTTTGAATTTGCCAATCAAATATTAAACAAATAAGAATATATTTTAGATGTCTTAAAGACTATTCTTACAATCACTCTTTCACATGCACGAATGTATTTTTTTTCTTTTTTTTCCCTTCAAGCATCTCTTCAAGTAGTTTATTTTTGTGCCTAAGATGAATCTACTTTTTTCAAGGTCTCAAAGTACTTGATGCTGACCTTGGAGTTATTCATGACATCATTAAGGGTAAAATAGAGTTCTTTTGAGGAAGGGGAGAACCCGTAAACATGGCGCTCTTAATTATCCCCTTTTTCACATTGATCAAGAAAATAATG
>CP045901.1:6623975-6642948 GCA_013387185.1 Caligus rogercresseyi | reverse complement strand
GCAGTTGAAATACTGATTATTTATTTATGTGTCGTGAAAATAATTTAAGTTAAATTATGAATGGAATTCGTTGTCGTTTTAATGTATATCGCGTTCACATCTTACAAAGTCCAATCGTTGAACCCAATTTTCACTACTTTGTTCTGAGCTCTTAAACGTCGACGGATATGTGTGATGATGACCAGGGCTTTCACGTACCCCAAACGAAAAAAAAACTAGAGGCGTTAAATTGCAGGAAAAAAGCGGTCAATTGACTTATTCATTTCTGAAAATGCTCACCAAAAATCTATTAAGACCGATTAGAAAATTTGCTGTGTGTGAAACATAATATCGTCCAAGTACATATTTTGCATTCAGGCAAACAAAAATCGGTTATTATGTGCGGTATCGACTTTAATGCAGTGGCGTGACAACTGTCATCGTCCACGAAAAAGTACGGCCCAATGACACTGAAAGCATGTAATCCACACCAAGCAGTAATTTTTTAGGGCGTAATGGTGCCTCAAATCACTTTTGGGGTTGGCCATAATGAAACTATAAATATTCAGGAACAGCTGTCATAAAAACAATAACAAATATGGCGTCGTTCTTGAAACCCATCAATGTGCAATGTGAGCGACACTATTTAAAAAACACAGAAAAAATGAAATCGGTTTAAATTATTTTACGAACTCCGTTCAGCTAGTTTCATAATATACTAAACCTCATTTTTATGCCAAGCAACTCAAAAATCTTCTACTTTTACCAAACTCGACTGTTACTATCAAAATGTACAAAAGCAGATTTCTTTGTCCACAAAAATAAGCTCATACATGGATTGCCTCTTGACAACATTACATGAAGATAAATATTGGAACCAACCCTATGATTGTGGAAACTCTTCGGGCTCTTGTTGTAGCTAAATAGAAAAGACCCGTCATAAATTGGAGATCTTGAGTTACGCTTTAAAGGAACTTAAACATTTATTATGCTATTATAGAAACCCCCCGTATAATAAAAATAATATTTATCGAAGTAATACGACATTATGTTTCATCATCTTACCTTAAGCTCAGTTAAATGAACGGATCATTAAGCTTCAATGGTTGTTTCAACGCTCAATGATCTATGATATTATATCTTTAAGAAAGTTTTTATGACAATATTTATTGTACTCATTTTAACAATATATGTTTGTATTAATATAAATGTACAATTTGAAAAAAGAAACCAACCAGCCATAAAAACTATGTGTGTAAATAGCATCCTGAATCCCTATACTGCCATCATTAAAGCCTGCCATAGCGTTAATTACATAACATATTACAAGTCTAAAGTGGGCCTATGCTTCCAAATAAAAATATATGCATATTTTGGCAGTTAAAGCTTTGAAACTGGTTTCTTTAAATGCTATAGGCGCTCATTAACGAATATACATTAGGATATGCGTATTGATTTGCAAGAAGTAATACTGAGTACCTTTTTAAATAACAATTTATTATGAATACATAATTATTACTTTATGGAATCAATGGTGGCAATAAACAAAAAAATATACAGAGAAGACATCCTTTTTTTCTTGTTTTATAGGGCGTCCCCTGGTGACGTTAAAATGTCTTATAAAGATGTTGTTTATGATATTGTTCAGGAAATAATCGTATTTGTACATCAGACTCTATGACAAAGCTATAGGTCTTTTAACTTTGTTATTTCAATCTATATGCGTAAATTAAATCAAAGTAGATGTATTTAGTTTATCAAATGGTTAACTTAAATGATGAAAAGCTTCAAGAATTTTATCCGTAAAATCTAAGAATCACCCATTTTTTAATGCATCTTCTTCTCAATTGCTGTCTTTGTCCCCAAAAAATGAAGAGCTAATAAATACCCTAACGCTATCATACTTTATTTCGGTACTCTATATCTCTATGGACACACTTAACCATGTTTTTATAAGACTTTATTTGCTTAAAATGGTTATTTATAATAAAATCATAAATAAACATTTTAGTTTAAATTAAGTCTCAAAACATAACTCAAACAACAGTATTTGTACAATCACCTTTTTTTCAATTTGCCCTCGTATTGAATACGTAACTTTTACCCTTATTTGGTAAACAGCAATATCCGTAAACAGACGGCACCAAATTACAAATGATAATTTTTAAAGGGTTTTGCAAGAAGGTACCTTAAAGGTAGTTGAAAGCTTCTCCATATTGCATTCGCTTTGCAGATTATTTATGAAATGAAGAACCCGATAAAAATTGAAATATTTATTTGTTAACTATATTTTTTAAGATATTTTTGAATCATCTCCAATGTGTGTTTATTTTTTAATATAAATTTATGCTATATTTTATTTAAGCAACTATTATTGAATATAATTATTTCTAAATAGTTGCTATGCCGGTACATTTAGATCCTTAATGTTTCATTCAGGAGTGTTTATTTCGGTAATGTTACTTTTTGGCATTGTTTTAGTTATAATTAATTAAATTATTCGAAAAAATAATAATTCCTAGGATGTGAGAGGTTTAAAATCCCAAAATAAGAACTGGGTTTTGTAGTAATTGCTGTTCCGGACACTTTGGATCAAAACCTTCGATTGCTGGGGATGACATTCATTTCTACTAATAAACTAAGATTTCGGATCTTTTTTCCAAGACAGTTGATTAGATGCATTGTTCCTAATATTTATCGTATTCAAAATGCAATTTAAAGATTCACTATTTATAAGAATCCTACCGTACCGAGTTTCGTAATGGGGGAAAGCATTTGGTTGAACTAGAAATATGAAGGTATACAATCCAAACACAGATATAATTACATAGAGGACTTATACATACGTCATATTGCCAATATATAAAATTTTATATCTCTATGATCAGCTTACGATGACGTAGGTCAAATTACTTTGTTTAGTTTGGTCACAGAATACAGCTGAACGATGTTTCTCGTCTATTGAAGAGAATAAGTTCTTTATATCTCAATGAATCCAAAGCATTAATACAGTTTCAAATATCAAGAATATGAAGCCATATAAGATTAAGGATTACAAACGAGGAAACTTTTCGCGTGCGTGATTGTTTGAAGAAAAAGAAGAGTGAAAAAATCGATTGGGATTATGAAATCCCTTCACTTGTTGAAGTGTGAACATTCATTCTAAGTGAAGAATATCATCCCTAAAACAAATTGTCTCTTCTTATGGCTACCGATGATGCCATTTACGCATCTGTATGAATACAATAATTAAATATCACCTATTAATATTGATTTAATAAAGGCACTGCTCTCAAGGAAATGATGATGCTTATTTTGTTTCATCCTCTGACGATAAAACATAGGGGGGGAGCATAGAGATATAAAGATATAGAGGGCTTATTGGATTCTTCAAGGAATACGTCATTATGTCCAAAATACAGCTGAACGATGTTTTTCTGCATTTGGAGGGAATAAGCTCTCTATATCTTTATCGATTCTTCAGAGAAATACGTCATTGTGTCCAAATACAGCTAAACGATGTTTCTCTGCTATTGGAGGGAATAAGCTCTCTATATCTTTATATCTCTATAAAGTGGAGGGAGATAATAGAGTTACCAAATGAAAAAAAAAATTACAAATATTTTTGCATGAACTAGCATAATATCATTTATTATTATAAAACTCTTGTCCTTCGAGAGCTTTACATTGGATGAATTTGGCAAGTAAAATATAAAAATAACGTTTTTTAATAGAATGAATTCAGTCTGTGGAATGCAAGCACTTCTTGGAGACGATATTTCATTTTAATTAATTGAAGTACAATTATTTGTTCTGCATTTTATTTCTCAAAAACAAGTTTTCCATTGGGAGATGTAAATAAGATCATCAAAGTCCGTCGTTATTCAAGGTTATTTTATTCACTTGAAGGCTGCCCTCCCCTTTTTTTCGAACACGCCCAAGGAGAAGGAACGAATTAAACTGGCTTTCTGGAAACAACACATGATGCATTTGAGAAAAATATGAGGGATTTGACCAATTCGGTTTTTTTATACCACGCCCAAACCAAGAGAGGCAGCAGAACATCAATCCTTCAGTCATTCTAGAACAAAGTTTCCTCTTTGGGCCAAAATGATAACAGGGAAAAAATCCATACAGCTTACAAAATGATATGTGAAGCCAAAAAAGGTGATTATAATTTCTTGATGATTTTGTTCATAATAATGATTAAAAATGAAAAACTGATCAACTGAAAAACGTCAGAATATACCTAATAAAGGAAATATTTTAATTCATCAGGATACTGGCCTCGGTAGGCATATTGTCGGGGACCATAATATAAATAAAGAAGTGGATATTTCAAACACAATCTTACACGGAATCACTTCATTGTCAGTACCTTTCTGTGAATGCACTTATAAGTCTATAGAAAATATAAAGCCATATAGACAGATTTTGACAGAAAGAGCAGTCGACAACCAACATGTTCTGTGAAAAGATGGCCAATGATATGTTGGAACCCCCTGAAAACCCAACCCTCTTTGATCCCTCTCTCGTGAATAATGGACTGACACAAGTTTTTTAATGTGATCCCCATAAGATATACAGGGTGTTGATCGAAATCGATAAACACTTAAGTAATAATAAAAAGTGATCACGGCACAACAAAGACTATGAATTATTTTCAAACAAATTTATATATTTAAAAAATAATATTTTTATTAAGTATTTATAGCATTCCTTCCGCCGTCACATCTTGCTCCAGTGGGGATCTAAACTTGGTGGAAGCATCACAGATGTACTCAGTAGGCAAAGAAACTCAAACCTTCTTAACAGAGCTTTCAAGATTGAAATATTTTTCCTGCGTTTTGCAGGCTCTACGCGGAGAGGTTTATAAGGATTCAAATCTGGGCTCTGGGGAGGCCACATTTCAAATTGCCCCAAAAATCAGATTTTCGTCCAAGAAGGCTTAAGTGCCTTTGGAGTTATGTGCAAGCGATCATTTTTCTGAAGGACATATGGACGATTACCATCAATCTTTTTGGACCAATGAAGAATGACTTTTGACACGTTCTATTTATGTAATCTGCCAAGAAAGACAAAATCCATCAGGGAACCAAATCAGAGGGTAGAGTATCACCCGCGACTGCCAAAGATTCAGGCATGGTAGCGAAACTGGGTGGTTTGTAGTTTTATGGAACTTCCTTGAATAATCGTCTTGTGCATCTTCAACGACAAGCCCCCCTCCGATCATATTACCATTATTGACGGGATCAACCGTTAAATCTTCTCGACTTCAAATGTTTCTTGGACCTACGCAATCTCATTTCACACTGTTTTTGAGTCAATAAAAACTTCTGAATAAGCTTAAAGATCTTCTTGTCCAAGTTTTAAACCTCTTTGATAACGATGGTCTTGTGGAGGGTCCAATCTTAAGCCAGTGCGAACATGACTTGGTTGGGTTGCTTTTGAGATGGTTTTTGATGATGTTCAGTTCGAACGTTTTCAGCGTCCACTCCAAGGTTTCTGTCAAAAGATCTCTAATTCACTTTTTTAAGTTTTTCGATCTTGTATACGAAACTCCTGCCACATTTGAGATGGCTAACAATGCTCGTCTTGGTACAACTCCCGTCGAGAAGTGTGCATAAAAGTACACCTAGGTTTCCGTAGCGTTGTTAAAGTCAAAACAATATAGGTTTGTAAACAAAAAATGTAGGAAAAAACTTTTAAAAAAGACATGATCTTTGACAAGTTTTCTCATCTAACATCTCCATTTAGAACTATATTATTGAAAGATAGTATCCTCGATTTTGATAAACACCCAGTATGAGACTTTATAAGCAAATTATATGTTATGTGCTTGCATTTTTAATAGAAGCTCCAATTGCGGTTGTGACACAGATATCCCATTATGTGCCGTGTTCCTAACTAGTAAATATATTGGTTTTTATGTGTTTATATATTGTAATACAGTGGTGAACTTCTACTAAATACAACAACTAACATCAAGTTGATATTTATTACGGGAAATTATCAATGTATGTGTTCTTACATAGATTCAAAAGGAGTAAGAGTAGCCAGAAAATGAAGGCAAGAGAAGGGTGTAAAAACTTTTTTAGAGGGATTATTCGGGCGAGAGGAATTCGCTCTCCTTGACAATACTTCTGCATACTTGAAAAAAATCAAAAGTAGGAGTAATTTATAATGTTCAGAGAGCAAATTTTTTAACAAATAAATAACTTAGTAAAAATTATATTGAAATGAATTACAGTTTATGATCGTTAAAAATAAGATTTATTATGGATGACTCTCAGTAATTACTTTATACTTGTTATTAATTTATTTATATGGCCCATTGATGCAAAAGAAAGTTAATTGGTCGAGGGTTCTATAGACAGATACTATTACTGAAGTTATTAATAAAGTTTTATTATTTTATATTTCATAAATGCTTCTTTTGCCTCAAAGATTTCAGTTATATATATATATATATATATATATATATATATATATACAGAGCTGAATAGTAAAAAAGGTAATCAAATTTTCAAACCCAAACACGAAGGAAATCAACACTCTGGGTGTTATTAGTATTTTTTATTGAGATAACCAAAAATATATGTAATGGAGATACATGACTGAGATATGAGGGAGGAGTCGTTTTACAACACAGAGTTTTCTTAGTAAAAAGAAAGGATTGACAATATCCAGGATTATGACAAAATAACAAAAGAATTGTGGGACAAGCACACATATTAAAAGTGCGTTCCCTTCAATAAGATATAGAGTCGTCAATCAGTGACGTCATGACGAAGATAGGACCAACAGTTTATGGGTGCATTAGGGAAGTAAAGATAGTCGCTCTTCGACCTATCAGCTTATTAATGAAGAAGGAGAACAGCAAATAAATACTTAACGACATTACAGATGCATATTTAGGGGCAATGACGTAATTTTTGAAAGCTTAAAATGTTACTTGTTTGTAAATTTCATATTTTTATCAATCCAGATAAAAATAGTTAGGTTAATTGATTAGATCCACTGATACTAGACGGGATGTTACTATGAGATGGAGCCTATCAAGCAAAGGAAAAACAATTTATCTCAGTAGTGACGTCACTAAAATTGTATTAACTCATTTGTATCTTAAGGAAGAGAAGCCTTAATGGAGAAGTGGGGGAGTCACAATTTTGTTCCATTGAATCATTCACTGAATGCACGCAATCTGGGAGGAGGTAAAACGTATATGAAGGACTAGAAAAATGGGGATTTGGCGGGTGAGTATAAATTAGCTTTCTTTAGTCTGACTTGATGTGTTCAACGCGTTCATCTGTAAAGAAAGAAAAATAGCAAATAGATACAATAAAATATAAGGATGTGTAGAAAACTTTGAGAGCAAGATATGTATCAGGAAACGACCGGGTACCCGGCCGGGTCCCGGCTGTTTTTTTAGTGTCCGGCCCTTTGTCTAAAAATCACCGGGCCGGGACTTTAATATTTTCGTACGTTCTTCATTCTGAAAGTGTCGACGTTTTTTTCTAACAAAAAAAGTCGTCACTTTGAGAACGACGAAGGAACGAAAAAATATTAAAGTCCCGGCCCGGCTTGAAAATTGAAGTCCCGGACCGGACCGGGTCCCGGCGAAAAAAAGTGTCTCTTGATATTATATATATATATATATACATATATATGTATATATATAGGGCATCGGCCATAGACAACATGGAGTGCCGAAGTCACGTTTGGTAGCGATATAGAGATATTTACTCGCTCTCCGTAGTAAAATCTCACACTATATTTCATAATTTAAAAAAATAAGCCTCACTCTATGTTAAGTTCTTATTATCGCTGTATTTCCTCCAACAGTGGAGAACGAACAAATATTCGAGTTTCAGCACTAACATGCATTTTACATCAAAAATAAATAATTAATGATAGAAGCAAACACGGCCTTTGTAATAACAGATGTAAAATAATTAAGCTAATCAATGCATGGCTGCAACCAGTATTTTACACTCTGTAGGCGTGATCGAGTTGAATGACTGGGTACATAAAATACAATGAGTAAGAAAACGAGCGCAGCCATTTTATGAACTTCATATACCGATACTGTTCTTATTGTAGTACCTGTTAACTTTTTTTTTAAATCCCTATCCCTTAGTACTATTTATATATTTCAAAGTCAATATATACGGCCCCAAAGGAACCATGTTTTTGTAAGGTAATTGGCGAACTCCAAGATCAAAAATATCACTAATGTTTTAATGTTCTTTATTTCACAACCATTATTCTTGCATCAAAGGTCAAAGAAATGCGTGAGTCTGTTATCTAAAGGGCCCGAAAGAAACAGATCTTCTTTGTTTAGAACAATTTAATCGGAAATACTAAAAAAAACGGAAATCACTAAACCTTTTAACTATAAGGAAGCTCGATAGCCGTTTAACGTACTCTCATGTTGGGGGCGCAGGTTCGAATCCCGAGAGGGATGGTCATTTTTGGTCTACCTCATTGATAAGATCCTAGGTTCGATAGACTAATTATAATGCTATAATGCTTATTTATATCCTATCGGATGCAATTCTATCGAACCATATAGGCAAAAAAAAAAACCTATAGGGTTGATTATTTGTATTGAACAGAGCCCTATAAGAAGATTTACGACAATAGATTGGAGCGCCACCTGGTGAAATAGCATGTCGGGCTCAAAACAACACATGGAATGAAATAAATATTTATTGATAAACTGGATTTATCATTGAACCCGATTATATATCCCAGATTAGTGAAATGATTAATATAAATGACAAATAATATTATAAATATTTTTTTATAATTGAAAAACATTTTTCAACACGTAGTAATAATATATATATACATACATGAATTTGATAATTGTTACAAAAAAAAAATCATGCACATACTTCTACTTACAAATAAATTGGGAGTTTTATTAGAATTAATTTTTAACTACAGTCGTCTGTTCCCGTAAATGTATGTGCATACGAACTTTTTTAAACCTTGATATAATTTTTGTAATAATTACTGACATTGTGGTATATTCTCTAATGATAATCTAATTAGTTGAACTACACATCTGTTATTGAAGATCCTAATGTTTCATTTTAACTAATCTTTTACATATAATTTAAATATTCCTCAATTTTTGGAAACTCTTAAATAAATTTATCCGAACAAAATATTAAACACTAGAAGAAGAATAGTTTCTTAATGAAATTAAAGTTTTTAAAATAGATCTTTAAAGTTTATATCGTTTTTATACTTCGAAAAAATAATCTAAAAAGAATGTTTAATTAAAACTCCCTCGAAAAAATTATGAATGTTGAGCCTGACTTGAGAGTCAGCTGCTATACAGGTAGGTCTTACGACGTAACTCTACTTATAGGGCTCTGGTATTGAGTATGGCTTAGAAAAAATTGTAAACGAAAATCGGGAACCAAAAAACGGGGTTGTAATACAAGTTGTAAATATGTCCACTTGATATTTGTCATTTTCTACATTTACCATGCATATTTTAGCCAAGCTAATTGACAAGTGTAAGGAAGAAGGACATAGTGAATGACATGCATTTTATTATACATAAAGTGCGTGGGCGCTTCTCTTTTGCAGACAAGCTTCTTGTACCACATAAATTTTTGCCGGACAACTATTTCTATTTTTTTTCAATACCTACAGCGTACACCCTTTTATATTTCTATCTTTTTCCATGTGAATTTCCTCTGATTCTTGGGGAGTAACATTTCGACAATTTATATTTTTCAAACTTTTTCGCATTTTTGCTCCAAATTTTGGGCTATAAAAAAGTTCTCTATTATTTCAGATTTGCTCGCCTTAGTTATAACTACTTGAAAATATTGTTTGTTTTTAAATGGAGTAAGCCACCAATCATTTAATATAGTTATGATCAAGACCGATGAGAAGGGACGCATCGGTTTTTAAGGAGGATTTGTAGGTGAGGCTCACATATCCAGAGCCATGATTGAAGTAATGCATTATTTATGCATAAGTGTTTTTTACTATTGAAAGGAGTCCCAGCGTGGTATTTTTAATCATACGAGGGCTAGTGAATCAGTCCGTTACTTTTTAAATGAAACAAAGGCTTCTTTTTTTGGTTTTTTTTTGATTTTTCAGCTTCCTTTGAGCTCTATACAAGGTATCGTCCAAGGTATCTCCAATTTTTATCTCTTCCAAAAAATAAAGATTTCTCAAGGTCCTCAAAATATGTATTGTTTGAAGGATGATTTCATGGTTAGAATAAAATCTATTTCCGCCAATCTATTTCTTAAGGTTTGGAAATAAGAAATAGTGTCGCGGGGCTAAATACGGCGGATGAGGGAGCAATTATAAATCGTAAAAATTTCGCCATGGAAACACGAAATTAACTTTTCTCATTTTCTCCACAATTCACAGAATTGTTTGTCTTTAAATATATATAAATTATAAGGCGGGAAATTCAAAAGTCACGGACTTAAATTGTTTGTTTCATTTGCAATTAGAAAAACTTTGAGAACCTGACTCAATCAAAGCTTTTCCCTGGTTCATGTTACTTACCTTTGTCACTATTGAGTGAGCGTCGCTGTTTGGCCTGATGTCCACTGAGAGATTTTCATGGAGACAAAGGTCCTAGGGCGGCGTGAGTATCACCATAAGCAGCCATAAAACCGATTTTAGACAACTGTGTCTGAGAGAATAGGTCCATGCCAAACTTGATATTGAGTATAATTCCGAGAGGCAAATACAGAGGAAGACCCACGTTTGAGTCCGAGTCGTTTGACTTGAGTATCCGTCATGTACATATAATATTGCCTGAAAAATACCTAAAACAAAAACACTGAATTAAAATATATAATGAAAAGGATTTTTGCCAGAAAGTGTGTCCATTTTTTTGTAAGGAATCTAATTTTATATCTATAATAAAAAAATAAGACTTCCATTCCTTCGTTCATTTCCTTGTGTCCCCCAAACGATTCATTAGATCTTAACCAAAAAAATCAGTGAAAAAATCACCAAATACTTTTTTTCTCTTCTTAAAATTGTCAAACTTATTTGGACTTCATTTTATGTGGAGACTTTAAAGTATTAAATATATGGACGACTATTCGGTGTTTCCCAGAAAGTTCGTTTCAATATATTTGTTTGTTTATACAAAAAAACCAACATTTTATACAATTTCTTGGTAATGGTACGTTCGATTTGAACAAAAAAATATTAGAGTTAATAAAAGGCATCGTCAAATAACCTGGCCGTCCTCTTGTTTTCTCACCTAGTTGAAGGCGCGCAATAAGACCGAACATAAGGATCCGTACAACGCAAATGGATGCTCCACGGGCATGGGGAAGATATGCGAGGAAAAAAGTATGAGCTCCACGGTTGCCAAATCAACATGAATGCGTCACAAAAATATTTCATCTTGGAGCAGGTTGGATCCATCCATCGAATGGAGGACCAGCTCTCGGGAGTGAATTGAAGGAGTACCCTCTTGACTTACTCTTGGTGCTACGAATGTCCTTGAAGGACTCCCAGTGATACTCTCGCATCTCCAACCATCGACACACCATCATGCCAGGAATATCCCGAGGCCATTGCAGAGCAGGACGTCCAGGAATCATGTTGTCCCACCAACACTCGTAGAAGTTCGGAAGGAGATGTCCAAAAGCCATCTACAAAAAAAAGAAAGAATTTAGAGGGATTAACATTTTAACGTTTGAAATGTACCAAAAATGTTTTTATATAAAAATGATTTTATAATGTTTCAAAGCATTAAATATTTTTATTGATGCTAAAACATTAAGTTACAATGTTTAGTGAGGATTTTTAGGCAAAAGCATCAGTTTTATATATACAGTCAAACCGTTAGACAGGTGACCGCTAAACACAGAAAGTTGTATTACTTATTTTTTTACTCTGCGGGACAATTCGGGTAGCTACTATGGACAAGTGACCATTATACTCAGGTGACGACTGAAATAGACTTGACCTGTATTTTGATTTTTTATGTTATATTAATAAAAAAACTATATTTTAAAAGAAATAGAAAAGCGATTTGAAACACTTCAAACAAAAATAATATCAAACAATTTTTCCGATAAATTTATAATAGACTTTAATGCTTCATTTTGTAATTAATAGGTTTAAAATCAGTAATACTTATATAACATCAAAATTATCAACTTTTTTCCACATTTTTGTGTATTTATACAAATGTATTTTTATCTAGTAAATTGTCATCCAAAAAAATTTAATATCGTATATGAAGATTCTTGAAAGCCATCTAATAGATGTAATGAGAGTTTAAAAAAAGAAATACTTCAGTTGAAGCAAATTTATATATATTTATTAGTCGTTAATAATGTTTGGAAAAATAATCATGGCAAAAGAGAGCCGGTATGGTCCGGAACGCCGTATCAGCAAAAGATTCAATACCAGTACGGAGTTCCATTAAACGAAGAGAAGATAAGTCGGAAGGAACTTGAGAAAGAAGCATGAGTTTATGCACGATAATAGTTACTATTTCAATATATATTTGTATGTGCATAAATTATTTGTAATAAGGAAATTTAAAAAATTAGAGTGCGGCAAGAATTTGGAACCACTTTTACACCTGGGGATAAGCTTAATAATTGTGTAAGATTATTAAGTATCATTATAAATTTGGCTTTTTTACTATTTCTTTTTTGCCTATATGGTTCGATAGAATTGCATCCGACTGGATATGAATAAGCATTATAACATTAAAATTAGCCTATCAAAAGGATCTTATCATGAGGTAGACCAAAATGATCATACCCTTTCGGGATTCGAACCCCGCCCAAAACATTGAGAGTTGAACACGCCTTAACGCACACGGTTATTGCGCTCCCTTTACTATTATTATATATATATATATATATATATATATATATATGTACCGGCTTACAAAAAGGAAAATGATATTCTCCTCATAAATTGATATTCACACATCAACAGTCGCAAGCGAAGTGAATTTATCGCATACTTCCATCTGCTGTTTTATTATTCGCTCCTTTTTCTTTAAACCAATCAAGTTGAAAAAATATGGCCTTTTTATTATTCTATCAATGTATGTAGAGATACAAAAATATATTAAAATAACTCGTTAAAGTAACATATATTTTTTACCTCAGTGAGTTCCCACATAATGGAAATACTCCAACATATCCCGTAATGCCGAATGATGAGTGCCTTCATGCCCCATCCCCAGAAATGCCCAAAGGCGAACCAGTCCAAATGGGCCCAGAGTTTATCCAGAGAGATGTCCCAGCACTACGCTCCGTACTCCTTCTCATTGTCGATGGAGTAGTTGGCCATCCGGGGGTCCAACCAAATGATGACGCCTCGGACCGTGTCGTAGTTCTGGTGGATGAGGAACTGAATAATGAGGAGGTAGATGACGGATATCCCAAGACCATTCTCCAGAGAATGGGATGGGGACGCGTGAAGGGACCATGGGGAAAGGAGAGCACGGAGATCATCATAAAGAAGGCAAAGGTCGTAAGGAGACCCACACTGACATTGGCGGCCTCATTCACGCTCTCGTCACGGGAAAAGGCTGAAAGAATATTATTGACATGTTAGGGCCATAACTATTCATATTTCACTCTTTTCTTAAGAAACATTTCAAATAAAAGGATTTTTTGGGCCGACCCATGGAATTCATATCGCAGTTTTCATTCTCGATGGTACTAGAAAAAGCCCGATTTGTTTTTAAATATAATTCATTTGTAAGTAATGTTTTATTCAAAATGCTATTTAGACCTCTATATCATTAAATAAAAATGATTTCTATTGGTGTCTTCTCGGAAAATGTCAAAAGGAATGTCTAATTTTAAATCCAGTTGATCTAGTCATATAGTGGATTAAAAACTGATAATGGAATGCCGGGGGCGTTTTACAATTTCAATGAAAAAATGTATTTCATATTGAGCAACTTGAGATAAAGAATGGCACATTTAGGGTCTAAAAGGAGATCGTTATCTGGCCATGCATATATATATACATACAATCAATCAGCGTTTTTTTTATTATGATTTTATTTTTTATGGTGACCTGACGAAATGTACAAGAAATAATTGTTTAAACAAACAGGTATTCCATTTGATGCACTGATTTTTAGTAGATAAAACTATATTAATTAAACGATAATGACTTGGATTGATGCTATGATTTATTAATAATAATTTTAATAATATTAAATCATTTTTGACACTCTCCAATTAGTATTTAATAAAGGAAATATTTCATTTATAATAAAGAATTTATTTTTAATCGTAGTAATCATAATATACAGTAAATACAATTAATGAAATGAAACCGTCTCTTTTAGATTGTAGTACTTTTGATATCGGTCATATTTTATCATTTCAATAATTGTGAATTGTTTTCTTAATTCCAGTAATCTTTTTTTCTCGATATCTTTTTTGACATAAGATATTTAGGATTTTTCTCTAAAAACTAAGCCACTTTTTGTACTCCAGTAATGGAGCCACTCCTATTGACTCACCAATCCCGGCCACTCCGAGAACAGATAGAACCAAAAGGCTGATGGTGTGAGGCGTATAGAAGAAGTTAACGGCGATCCCGTCCACAGGACGTTCATTGATGATGGTGAAGCGATCCTCTTCCTCATCCTCGGAACAGGAGTTGTCGTCCAAGGAGACTTCAGGCTTCTTACGAAGGCGAACTCCCTTCATTTTATCTGTCAATAAAGTATTATTATGATTATATACAACTAAGGAAAGCTCTCAGAAGCCGAGATACAAGTAAATGTTATGAAAATAATTTTTATTAATGTTTGATCAATGCGTGTTGAATAACAGGGGATATCTTTATATAAGAGGAAGGGTGTGTAAAATAAATACGCAACCTCGAGGTATGACAAAAAAGCCCTTCTGTGCTTGTTTTACGTAGCAAAAATTATAGATATTCATTGAATTATGTATTTGATCGATCATACAGGGATTGGTAGAGAAAAAAAGTATAATACCGGTTTCATATAGTATTTTTAAGCAGTCTGTGTCTAATTTAAGATATCTATACATTTCAAAATTCTGAGGAAAAACTAAATCAAAATGATTATTTAAGTATTTTTTCATTATTGACCTATTTTTATATTAAATTTTTGTTATTTTACGCCCCTGATGTACAATTACTGATCAGGACCTTAAAAAGTGTCCATCATAAATTTTATATCGTCCGCTACTAATAGACATATATCATGCAACTGTTAGCTTTATCAACAAAAATATAATTTTTAGTAGAAAAAAAATATAATTTTTATTAGAAAAAAATAATTTTATTAGAAAAATATATCATTTTTAGTAGAAAAAAAATATCATGTTGTATTTATTATGAACGTAAGCATTCCCCTGTAAAACTATGTATTCAGCGCTTTGTTTAGTTTATTATGTGATAGTTTCATTTCGTTCAAAATTTCATTTTGTAAGTAGGCAACTTGCAGTTATTTTTTTTCTACGTCTTGTAGCCGATTGATGATATTTTTACTTGTCGACGATGAGTAAATAAAATAAAAATGCGGATTATAATTCTTCATTTTGTTATTGAAATAAACAGTTTATGTCAAGTCACGCTCTCCTTTCATTTTGTTCCTTCTCCATCCGCTAACATATTATGTTAACTAAAGTATAACGTAATTTATCGTATTCAAGCATGGATTTGTTTTTAACCTATAAGACTTCTAAGATATTTTCTTTTTAAATGAATATATATAAAAATTGTTTGTCCTTTTTACTACATAAAAATGGCTGAAGTGATCGAAGCTATGTAGTTTTTAAATCCAATAATGTCTGAAAAAGAAGCCGTAGAAATAAAGCTTATTTCAATATCTTAGAGTTTCTAGGATTTAAAGAGAATATACAATCAGATACTGTTCTATATGTTCCTTTTGAGAAGCAAAAGAGTTATAACTATTGGCCTGATAATACTCCTCTTATTAAATAGTTATTAAGACATTGATGTACGTACTTACTCAACTTTGATGACAAATACTTACACGTATTCTACTTAATATAGTCTATTCGTTTATTTGGGTCATTTTTCACGTGCTTCATCATTATCTATTTCGATATTGGGTAATTTTTATGGTCCATGTCTTTTTAGGCCATTTTGTCAGGATTATTTCTTCCGTACACAATTTTGAGACTACCCGCTCTTGTTTGGTTTGTTAATTCGCGTTATAAACTTTAAATATATTGTACTATACGTATAAGTAATATTATTCTCTTGACTGTGTCATACATAAGGAAATACTTATTGTACTTAAAATCCCATTGTATTTATCAAGTTATTAACTCTGTGTAATTATTTGCATTAGTATGAGAATAGAAAATCCGCGATGAACATTTCTTTTGGAATTTTACAGCAAATATCTGCATTTTAGTGATCATTTCACTCTTTCGTAAATTTGTGATCCTCAAGCATTCGTGTAATTCGTAAAAATGACATCTTATTCAATATAAATCACACGTAGAGTATTCAAAATTAATCCGAGGTTGCGAGATCACATTTTTCTTCACATCTTTTGTTATTGTCAAACAGCGACCTCTATACCTATTCTAAAAAAACAAATACATGTGTGTTTGTAAACATTACTTCACACTTCAAAACAACTTTATAATTATATCGTAAGTTTAATTTCATTATGTTGACACCTAAGCTAAACTGAATCTTATGGACCATTATCTAAAGATCACATACTTTTTTCTTCTCATAAACTAAGTAAAATGATTTAATTGAGAAAATGAATATAATTTATAATATGTACTTTTATCTAATTTATATAACATATATTTACGTTTATCTAATTTGTTGCTTATATACGAGTAAGATACTAATTGAAGTCCAGTCCTTACCTATGACGAATGGAATGGAAGGTCTTAAGCTTATATTTATAACACAGTATCCACTTTTTTCACAATGAAGGTACAAAGCAAAGCCGATTGTGAGGTTTTCAAATACTCTTCTATATCATCATTTTGTGTACAGCAATTTTCTCATTGCGAGTCTTGCTTCTGTCTTCAGTGAGATGAAAATGTCTATCATATCAGATCTTTTGTTGTTTACAGGAAAACATGATAAAAATGCTGTAGACTTATTTCAATTAGAAACAGCTTAATAATATATATTATAACTGGGATTCGGTAGAAAAATCTACCACCGGTTCGATATTTGTTATATCCCGAATACCGATCGATATCAGTATTTGGTAGATTTTATTATATATCTACAGTATCGATCGATTTGGGTAACGGTAGTTTAGAAAGAGAGATAAATTTATTTGTATCTGCTTTTACTTCTTCAAATGCATTTAATATCGAACAGTTTATAACAAAGGACAATAAATACATCATTTATTAGAAATTATTAGATACAATTTGAATTTAATACATACTAATCTTATATAAATTATATATGTATTGTATTTTGTAGGAAATGGAAGGCTATAAATCTTATTGTCCGATATTCAATGCACTTCAGGTACTCAAGTATTCAATACATAGCATAAGCTTATATTGAATGTTATTATGTATCTGCTCAATAATACTATAAGTTATAATTGTTTATTTATTTTCGAAGTTCAAGTTCTCATACAAGGGAACGCTTGGGCAAAAGTGACAGTTGAACGATGTTTCTCTGCTATTGAAGGGAATAATGCTTCTATATTTATGTCTCTACATGAATGCTACAAAAGTCATACTTTCAAATATACCGATTGTCATCGGCACGGTATCGGTAGTTTCTACCGAATATCGTTTTCATCGGTTCGATATTTGACAATCTACCGCGTCCGTAGTATTGAATACCGATTTACATTCGGTAGTCGCAGCTCTCTGATATATATATATCTATATATATATATATGCGTGTGTATGTATATATATATAATTTTAATATGTAACACTTATTTCTTTGTTAATTAGAAATTTATTACTGTTTACAATAGACAAACATATACAAATACATAAACTAAAGTAAAGAACACAACCAACTTGGGGTATCTGTGTTACAACAGTAAAAGTAAAGTAATCATATTTAACAATTATATCAGCCCTATAGATTATTTTTATACGCCAAATTTTATTGTCATTATTCAATGAATTTCTAAAAATCACAATAAGTAGGTTGTAGAGAAAAGTGTAATACTTAAAGAATCAAAATAATGTGTGATTACATTAGCTTCAACCCAATTTTTCATTCCATTAATCATAGCTCTTATCATTTTAGATTTCTAAATACGAGAAACATGAAGGTTGTGGCCTTAGTAAAGCGGTGGAAAGGACAGTTCCTTCAACATGATGAAGCAGTCAAGCATGGCCATGAAATCGTTGCATCGGAATCTCTATCCAGAGATAAGAAGGTACTCATCCGTTATAATGGATCCAGTTTTTAAAAATATAGCTGGACCAATATGACTGAAATAGGCGTTTACTGATATTGATGACATACAACCCCCCCCCCCCCCTAATATAGGTGGGATTTATATTGTTTATACTTAAAAAATTTGAACATTCATTGATTCAACGGGAAAAAATCTAATTTAAGTAAGTCAATTCATTATTAGAATACCTAACTACAAAGTAAGGTCAAACTCATGAAGATGTATTTTTTTGCTATAAAAAAGACTGTTCGCAAAAAAAAAAAAAATAAATAGTCGTTCGTCGTCCGTTTGTCGTTCACTAAAAATGAACGTTAAATCAACAAGTCGGTATGATTATTTTTAACATGACGTAATATTTTATTGAGTCACTTAATTTGGTTTAAATAAATGACGTCAATGACGAAACCTAAATCAACAACAACTTTCATTTATGATGGCAACGTTGAGTCCAACAGTCTCCCTGTTGTATATAACTTGGTTTTCGACATGATTTACATCAGAAATATTATAACACGAAATTTTTATTGACTCAATAAATTCGTATGGAGCTTAAATAACTACTTTTTATTAAATAGTTGTTATTTT
>CP045901.1:6606167-6623875 GCA_013387185.1 Caligus rogercresseyi | reverse complement strand
GCAGTCTAAATTACTTAGTTTTAAACATATAAACAAAGAAAAAACTAAGTAAGGGTTCGGTCAAATTAATTGATGAAAAACTTGGGGAAATATGTTTTATTTGGCTTGTCTCCACACATTTCCAAAATTATGTTTAGGGGAGTATGTGATACTCTTTTCAGCTAGATTAAAAGTTCAAACAACGACATTTTTAGTTACGTGAATGAAAAATGGAATACTTTGAATAAAAGCAACCCAAAAACTTTAGGCGAAGTGGAAACATGAATGGAAGGAAATGAAGGCAAAATACAACTGCAATTTTAAAAAATCATAGAAAAGACCAGTCCTAGAGCTGATATAGAGAAATTGCCGAGTTGTGTTTATACTGTTGAGACAAAACCTCCTTGAGAACTCCATGGACCAAATCAGGTGCTGTTCAACAAGCAGTATGGATGGTAGGAATATTTACTCTATGAGAATGTATTGTTCTCTGAAAAACTGCAGTGTTCCAACTTCAATACTTCCAAGCTAAAGTGATTAAACTAAGTTTTGGGCTTGTTCTACACTAGTAATGGAAACCTCTATGTCAACAGCTGATGTCCTATAAACTATCTCATCTTTTCAAAAACATGCTTCAATATTTTCGTCAAGACAGTGAAGCAGCAACTTCTGTTCTCAATAAGCTAAAGAACCCCGTTAGTACCTCCCAAGAAACAATAGTAAGTATTGTTTAGCTCACACGAAAGTATTACCAAGACTGCTAAAGAAAAGGTCGCAATAAAGTTATCGAAAAAAGAGAAGCCTGAGAGCTACAGAAAAGGAAAACCAGTGTTTACTTAGACAACAACCTTTCTTAGACCTTATCCGACATGAATCGCTCTGTTATTTTATGCTTTGGGACTAAATTGTGATTGGTTAACAACTCCTGCCGGGACTTGGGAAACATTACTCCTCCTACCTAAAAACTTTGAAATTTAAAATCAGTAAAAAAATACGAATAATGTAGCTGAAAGAGGAGTAAAAATGATTATTGTCTTTGCTACAAGATTCAACGGATGAAAAGCAGATACATCATTTATTACAAGTTGTCGAATACAACATGCAAAAAGTCAACAATCTTAGGAAATCATCAATGAATCATGACCAAGGTATGCATGTATCAAAAATCAGACTATCTAATAAGAAAATTAGTTTTCATTGAAATTATTTTATATAGCATTGATGTGTAATTTTTGAACTTTTGTAGAAATTATGAATAAAATTTGCCGATCAATTAGTTTTATATTATTTCCTAAAATATAAAAAGGAAAATACATCCAAGAATCTCAATGAAAAACCAGAAAATATTTACTGAAAAGCACGTTATATATAAACATACCACAAAATATGTACCTTCTATTGAATCAGTTTCTGTAGTTTTCCTTGTTTATATGTTTAAAAACTAAGTAATTAGAATGCTCATATTGGTTGGTATCATATACAGGGGTGTTGCAGGCGAATCTAGACTAACTTTGAGTACTTGTATCTCAGAAACCCGCTAGGGTAGAAAGCTTAGTAAAAATGATGAACTGGTTAGTATATCCTGTGAGCTTTGTTTTAATAACAAAAAGATTGAAAATTTCCTCGGAACTTGAGCGCAGTACCGCCATTATTGTGGCGCTCCGTTGCGGCCGTGCGCCCAAGGAGATAATCGACTTCTTCAAATTCCCCAAAGCTACTGTTTACAGCATTGCTAAGTCCTTCTAGGAGTCGGAGGACATCGAGGAAGGATTCCTAACACCGGAAAGAAAGACTCCAGACCGATCCCAAGTCAGGAAGAGGAGCGCCGACTTCATTGATCGCCTCACTTCTTTGCCAAGGGCCAAATGTCAACAAGGAGGTCTACCTGGACGTCATGTAGACTGTGGTGAAGCCCTGGATGACCCAGATTGCTGCTGGTAGATCTTATCTCTACCAGCAAGATGGAGCTCCCGTCCACACGTCCAATTTGGTCCAAAACTGGTGCTTAGAGAATCTTGACATGTTCGGTCAAAGGAGTTCTGCCCCCCCCCCCCCCCCCAGCAGCCCTGACCTCAACCCCAGCGACTACTACTTGTGGGCGTCCTTGAGAGGGACACTAACAAGCGTGCTCACAACACTGTGGACTCCTTGAAAGCTGCAATCATCCAGGCAGTGGCCAACTTGTCCAGGGAACAGGTGGCTCATGCCATTGGGAGGTTCAGGCACCGTGTGGAGCTGTATTGTGAAAGGAGGAAGTTGGATTGAATGAAAATTAAGAGAAAGTCATTTAAATTTGTGTTATATGAAAATGTCAATTAAAAGGTCTTGTTCTTGGATATGAGTATCTTGTTTCCGTGCTAAAAAAAAGTCTAGATCGCCTGCACACCCCTGTATATTGTAGCGTATTTTTATATAATTAATAATTATTTTAAGAAATAGGTAAAAAATAATTTTAAATAAATATTTTTTTTTTTCCTTCCGATATTGAAATATATGTAATATGAAGTATGTAATATCCATAGCTCTCTTACAACATAGGTCATATCTACAAATGTAGTCGGTTACTAAATAAACTTGAAATTAAAAAAAAAAACTGATTTTTTAAATTAAAAATGTTTTTGTTTGTCATACCCGTTTTGTATAATAAATTTTTCAACAAATCTCATTTCGACAACTATATCATAATAAAATTCAATTTTCATTGGCGCCGCCCTAAATGGCCCATGCGGCAGGCATTCCCGAGGCCCAAATTTAAAAATATTTTTCCTGTCGATTGTTTAAGCCTTGGAAACCGGAAAATCATCAATTTGAATGTTTTTGAAGAAAAGTGTAAAATTTGAACAAGTCTATAGTGTGTATATATATATTATGTTTGTATATATGTGTATATATATATTGTTAAATATATGTATATATAAATGTATACATTTATAGAAATATTATATACAATTGTATAGTGGATTCTTTCAAATAGAACACCTTTCTTTAAAAACATTCATTGTAGAGAGCTATTCAGTACGTCGTATTACATAAATTTCAAAATTGTCCAAAAATATGTGCAATTATATTCCTTACTTTTTTGACATATAAAAAAGGAAAACAAAGGAAACTGATACATGAAGGTATGCATATTTTAATATGTCTATATGTAACTTGCTCTGCAGTAAATATTTTCTGGTTTCTTCCATTAACATTATTGGATGTATTTTCCATTTTTAGTTTCATGAAATGAATAAGAGACATTGATCGACAAATTTTAATCAAATTTCTACATGAATTCAAAATATACACATACAAATGCAAGTAAAAAATTTTATATGATTTTTTTTTCTTCTTATATGCTCTGATTTTTACACATACATATATACATTGGTCAATAATTCATTGAAGATTTCTTAAGATTGCTGAATTTTCGCCTATTGTATTCAACAACTAGTAAAAAATGATGTCTCTGCTCTTCATCCGTTTTATGTTTGTAGCGAAGTCACTAATCGTTTTACTAATTATTTTTAGGTAATAGGAGCCTTGGCAAAAATTCTTGGCCAAACATAATTTAGTTCCAAAGCAATTCAGATCTGATAAGGTTTAACATGTCTGTTGTTGAGTAATGTCAAAAACACCGATTTTCCTTTCCTGTAGCTACCAGGCTTCTCTTTTTTGATAACTTTACTGCGACCTTCCTTTAGCAGTCTATGTTGTACTTTCGTGTGAGCTAAACAATATATATACTACTGTTTCCTGGGTGAGGTACCAACGGTGATTCTTTAGTTTATTGAGAACAAAAGTTGGTCCTTCACTGTCTTGACGAACACAGTGCCTTAGAGTAGTAGAGTCTGGACGAAAGACTGATGAGTCATAACATAAGCTGACAAAAACCCATAACAAACAAATTTCATATATTAAATAATAGGTGTTTGGATTTAATAGCAATTTAATGTTATTTTTTGAAATCAAGCGGGGTATATTTTAATGTAAAAAGATGGCAATTGAGTTGAATTTGCTATGAATTTTATGATTTTGCTACTATTTTGAGCAGAATAGGATTTATATGTTGAATAACAATATTATTGCATTTCTAATTTTATTAGTAATGTGGGAAGCCCTTCATCAATCACGAAACCTATTGTTTTTATGTTTTATATCTCTAGGATCAGTCATCAAAATAGGTTTTTCGTAATACTTTACCCAGAATAAGAGCAACAATGATCGTTCTGGAGTCCAATCAGTTTCAAGAGTAGAATGAGAATATTGGCAGTAGCCTCATTCTACTCTTGAATTGTGCGATGTACGATAGGATTGCCTTTAGACATAAGTTTTCTCCGATAGTAGTATGTGGGATGCTTCCAAGGTTGTTTTTTTTACTCCGGAAAGATCATTTGTCGCTCTTATTCTGGGTAGTTTTAAGAGAAACCTATTTTGATGACTGATCTACACAGTAACTAGTGTAGAACAAGACCAAAACTTAGTTTAATCTCTTTAGCTTGGAAGTATTGTAGTTGAAATACTTCAGTTTTTCAGAGAACATATACATCTTCATAGAGTAATATCCCTCACCATCCAACGTGTTTGGTGAACTGCGCCTGGTTTGTATTCCAGTTATCCCTTACGTAGGTAAAAACATTTCTGAAAAGTTTTCCCTCCCAGTGCAGAGTAAAGTAGCGAGGTAATTGATCTTAAGATTAGCCATATATTTTGGTTCAAATTATGACGAGTGATTATTCTTTTACGCCGAGTAGATGAGGCTGACGTAACAAAATCATCTAAATGCACCTCCTGCCTTTAATACAGCCGATACTATTGTTATAGTTTGATTGAGTGTGAGAAGCGATCTACTGTTTCACAATCTCTCCAAAAGCCATGATAGAGCGTGGAAAATGAAGACTTATTGTGGATGAACGCCCAGGATTTGTTGAACTATATTCCAATGCATACGAAGAAAAATCTTGATTAGAATATATGTCCACGTAACTGAAGATTTTTTCACTTCTGTTAGTCCGGTTGTCGTTGAGGACAACATTTGCTTGTCTCTGTTGTCTAAAAAAAAATATTGTACACCAGTACAACAATTTTATTCTCATTTACATCTACGACAAGACATTGCCATCAAAACTTTCAAAAAATCAAACTTTTATAATTAAATTTAACTAAAACATTAACATTATAAACTGTAGGGGGCTCTTAAGATATTGTGAAAAATAATTTGTATTAATTAAAAAAACCATTAAGTCAAGATACAATATACAAAGGACAGCAATTATGTCAATAGTTTTTTATTGTTCTATCGACTATTTCTTTGAAATTTGGGGGTATGGGGATTCTTTCTGTTCGCAATTTGTATATAAAGAACTGGGTCTTGCCATGATAAAATTAACTTCTTCCTGATGCAGACCGTATAAAAGAAAACCAAGCTTATGCGCCACAATTGTAATCCTAAAAACTCGTTAAAAATATATTGAAGAAATGTAATAAATATTTTTTGGTCTTCTTTTGCATAAAAAAGCTGTTGCTTCCTACATAAGACTTCCAACGAATATTTTATTTATGCAAATCAACCTTCTGACAACTTAACAACGTTTGATTTAGGGAATATAGCTTTTCAATGGATGTTGACTTGTGAAAGCCACAAAGAATCACATTTGCCATGAATTGACGTCAAGTTGCCTTTCTAAATACTTTCAAGGGAACGATCTTCCTTAAACAGAGATTGAAATCAATACTCTGCCACTTTAATGAAAAATAAACGCTGGGCATATGTTAACTGTATATTCTTTCGTGTTTCAATTCAATAAAATAAACTTTTTTTGGTATGACATAGACATGAGGTTAACATTCACATTCAAATCATAGGAATGCAAAATTATATTTTAACCTCCATGTATACATAATGAAAAGAGACATATCATTCATAATATATGTATTTATTTTGAAGTACAAAAGTATATAGTATACAGGGCGATTCACTAAATTGAGATTCTCGCTTTGGTAACTTCTACGTTTACCCAAATTTAATATTCCCTCCATTTTTTATTTTGCTGTTGTGATAGACATATCAGCTAAAACTTTCATAAAAATAAGTTGTGTGAGATAGCCCTGCTTCAATAGAAAATTGCTTCGGAACAGGATAGATGTGACTTGATTTGGCCTCATTTCGTAATGGAAAATCTACGGTTGAAATTATGAAGATTTAAAGGCCACAGTGAGCGGAGCAACGGTCTACAGGACCACAAAAACCTTTAAAGAGTTAGGCAAGGTTTCAAGGAAGGTTCAGGTCCGGAAAAAATTGTGAGGACACTGCCTGGGAAGAAGAGGATCAGGGAGAAACTCAGGACAAATCCAACTTGATCCATGAGACAGATGCCTAAAGAGGAGTACATGAGCACCACTAGCATTTGAAGATTGATCAGGAAAAGACCTGAGGATGCTCGCTTATAAAATGAAGCCACCTCAGATTCTGTTCCAGGCCATAATGAACAAGCCTTCTTATCCGTGAGAGGAAAATTATTCAACAACTCTCCAAAGACAGGTCGCCATCAGTTCTCTGGACAGATGAGAAAATTTCTCGGTCTAGGCCACCCACAACACTCAAAATGACCGGATTTTGACGAGGAAGAAGTAAGACATCCCCGTGGAGCTGAGGACAGCCTTCAGAAGATATAAGCCACCCTCCGTCATGGTCTGGGCGGGTGTGACGTCGGACGGGAAGAGGGCCCCTTTGATCTCTGTCGAGGAGGGGGTGAAGGTCGACCAAGCGGTTTATTTTTACCTTCTTTCCGAGGAGGTAGTCCCATGGTACAAAGAGAGTATCCAACGACACCTTTAGTGTTCCAGCAAGATGGGGATCCATCCCACACCAGCAAATTGGTTCAAAGCTTCTGTAATGATATGTTTGCAGACTTTTGTGCCAAGTACTTGTGGCCCATCCTCCCAGATCTGTACCCCATGTACTATGGAATATAGCCCATTCTGGAGAGAAGGTTGTAAAGCAAGTCCTGACCATCAGTGGAGATTCTAAAAAAGAAACTGCTTCAGGCATTGGCCTCCTTATCTGAGGAAGAAATATCTGCCTTTGTTGCCTCCACCGTTAGGAGTTTCAAAGCTGTACTGAAGGCCAAAGGAGGATACGTGGAAAATTCATAAAATATATATTGTTTATTTACATACTATACTATTATTTTTATTGAAGCAATATTTATGACAAATTAATACAAAGATTATACATCGTATACGTGTGTCTCAATTGTAGTGAATCACCCTGTAAATATTTTGACATATATATTTAATAATAGAAGGAAAGAGTATTAAAACCTATAAGACGATGAATTAGAAAAACAAACAAAATGAGAGAGTTTTTTTGTTTTGATTGAAATACAACTTTATTAATCCGTATTAACGTTAAAATCTCAACACTTTGCCCAAATGAACATACTCTAATAATACTGTATAAATTTTCATCAGATCACTAAGAAGGGCAGCTTTTGAGTTTCTAAATTTATAAGATGAAGTTTCATTTTGACTCTAATAAAATGACTTTTCTTAGCTCGGGCCACCATAAAAATAAACAAAATCTCTTGACCTTAAATTAAAATCAAAGAATTCGTTTAAAAAAATAACTTTATGCGACCCAATACAATCTATAGATACGCATACTCCAAAAAAACCATGTTTTGATGTTTCCTTTGCTTTACCCACAGAAAAACAAAATGAATCTACTGAGACAACAACATATTATTGATAAAAATGTCAATTATGTATATAACAATGAAATAGTGAATCCATAAAATCGATCTTACGAATATAAAATCACAATCCATGCAAGCACGATTATGATATAACTTATAATAAAGCTTTTTAAGCGATATAAATAGACTTATCACCATTTATTTTTTCTTGCCTATCCAATGCGATGCTATCCAAGTCGCTTCCGGTAATGTACATAGTCCAATGAATAGAAACATAACTGATACAACCCTTATATCAAATGAATAAACCAAATTGTTAAGACTTATATTTTTATTTTTGAAAATTATTATTACCAGCGTGTAAGAAGATATAAGTAGAATGAAATGAACGTTTTTGATGATTGTTTTAAATATGAATACTCCAGTTGAGGTAGATATATTGTGTTCATTTATTGAATAATAATACATTTAAATTTAAAAACCTAAACGTTCATATAATATTTATACGCGCTCAAATATTTTATAAAGATAAACAATCACTTAATTAAATTAATGATAAACAAGCAATCACTTTTTTTATCTAGCATTTTCACATATATGTACAAAAAAACAGTTCTACTTAAGACTTGAAATGTTCACATATATTTTTAATATATATTATTTTGTGACGAGCTTATTTCCAGAATTATGTATTGATATATAATTTATAATTAATATGAAATAAGAATACTTTAAATTAAAGTTTTTTCTTGTCAACATACAATCAGAAATTAAAAAGTCAAGAACGGAAAATTCCATTTCCATATTTCTTACATTACAAATTCAGTAAGTCATTGAATTATTGTAGAGGATTCTTGTCCAATTATAATTAGTTTTATGGGTAAATATCTCGAAGTAATTCAACCAAAACGGACTACATACATACAAAAAGATGTTCTCTTGACTAGATAATGTAGTTCTGAGAAAGAATTAAGTATGATTGTCTTTATAAAGTTTTTATTATTTCTTGAAGGCTTTTCAACCATGAGTTCATGGAAAAAGGGATTGTATTTTGGGGGGGTCTCAAAAATAGATGTATTTTGGAATAATATGTTTAAAAATAATTATACTGTTAAGTGAGAAGAAAAGACTCATGACAGAGTGATTTGTAATTTCGAATAGCAATAACTATGAAGGACAAATAAGTTTAATATTCTTTTTAATATATTAAAAATGACACTTTGCAATGAATTGAAAAGTACAATTAAAAAATTATTCAAGAGTTTTAACATATAGTAAAAATTGTTGAATCTTGTATTTAACTTTACTAGCAAGGGATATGAGCGTCTTCGATAGTTCTTTGCGTGTATAAATAGGGATTTATTTAAGAATATATAGTATTGTTTAATCAAGTACCATTTTTGTAAACTATCAATATCATATTAATTATTTCTTTTGCTTGTATATCTTTTAAACTTTGAATTATTGAATTATTTAAGTCCCTGGATTTATTTTCATATTCCCCTCACAAACCCTTTCTATATCGCAATTTCAACTTCAACTCGATGAAAGGTCATATAAATCCATGGGACAGAAATGCCTGCAGGAGTAATAGTAGACCATAAAGTTTTACGGAAGAATAGGGGAGCTGAGAATGGTCTAGATGAAAAATGTTGGAATAGTTCCGGGCTAGCTAAAACAGAATATGTCAAATAAAATTGACACTCGACAGAATATATACAAATGAAAATCCATAATTTGTATGCAATGAGATAATATTCTACGCAAGTTTGTAATATATTCTTAGTATTTCAATTAGCCTGGCATTATTTTTTTCATTAAAATTCACATTACAAAATAGTAAGTAATAAAAATAATATAATCGTATGGATTCAAAAATGAAAACAAATATGTATAAGAAAAGGATTTAAGAATGATAAAAAATGAGGTTTTATAATGATACACAAATATACTAAGAAGGCGTCCAGGGCAAATTAAGAGGTGTGAAGCTCCATCAACTCCTCCCTTAAACCCAGTACCATCGTTGGGGAGTAGCCTGGCATTAATGATTGGTTGGATGAAAGCATAGCTTTGCATAAACGTATTTTAAGAAGTTCAATTTCGTCTCAACCGATATGGTACCATTTATAGAGAAATATTTTTACTACGAAAGTAAAAACTTCCATGTCCATCTATGAGATATATAATTCAAACATCTTTTTATAGGAAAATATTCGTATCGCAAAAATAAAATAAAACTGTGTTTAAAAATGACATTTTTAATAACATAACATGTGTTTATATATATATATATATTTATATATATATAATATACATATATATTTTCTACTAATAATAGATATTCAGTAAAACATGAAATTTCAATCAACATAAAAATTACTCACTACTTAGAAATATTATTTTGCTTATATGTATTATGTGTTTTAAGAAGAGGTAATGAAAATAAATGCTCAGCATTTAATTCGATTGTTACATTGCTACATGCTTAGAATAGTTGGTGCATAGTTATTTCAGTTCATACTGCATTTCATACATGAATATTTATTTCAAACCTTACCTCAACTGACCTCAATAACTTAATCGTTGAAAAGATTTGCAAAATCAACTCTATAGGTTTTTAGAGGATTCAACTTATAAGTTTTATATCCTATTGACAGTTTGTCGGGCTGTTGATTGATAGTCCAAATATATTATAACATTTTACTTTGTCTGTGTCATATTTAAAATAATCCGTAACTTGTGGCTCTGTCAGTATTCTCTTGTGCTTCCAAAAAAGTTTTGAAATATTTGGTGGGTCATAAAATACAAAGATTTTCTTCGTCTATGTCAAAACGTTAGAACTTCTTACAAAACAATACTTATTGTATTTTCTTCCCAGTAGGCATTGGTAGTATAATTTCAATTAATCAAAGAGAAAATATGAGATAGAATCAACACAGATCGAAAATGCCTGGTCTTGGTACCCTAGCCGCATCAGTGGGTTTTGGCTGCAGACGGCGGCTATATTGAATTGGAAACTGTTTTATATCCTAATAAAAATATTGATTTTATATCAATAAATATTATATATAAGCTTGGAGTTTTTTGAGTTGTTTTTTTTAAGCGGCAGATTTTTATACATAATAAGTTATTATTTTTACAACATTCATTAGCCAATTATTTTTCATTTTTTTCGGTTAAAAACATTTCATTCTGTAAACTGCGAAAATGTTTTCTGTGTAAAATAGAATACACTAAAATTAATACAGGAACAGAGTAAAACTATTCAGGGCAGTTGGAAAATACATAAATGAACATAATCATAATTTATCTGTATTTAGATCTGTATTATACATGTAAATGCATTTTTCAGCGAAAGTTAGTTTTGCTTGACTTTCAGTTCCATTAAATATTTATATGCATTCAATTTGAATGCGTTGAATATTGTCATAATATGAAAAATTCATCAAAACATACATAACTTCAAGGCACTTATTGCTCAAATACTGGCTGAAGAGAAAAGTGTTTACGCCCAAAAAACTTGGGAGCAATTACAATATTTTCATCGGCAAAGTACATCGTGCTGTCGATGACGATTTCAAATAGCAATGGTTCTATTTGGAACTATGGATCTGACTTAGTGGAAAAAATCCATCAATATCACCACCTGCTGCGAAGGTCATCGCATGTACGGAAAGCTTACAAACTTCAAGAATATTAGTCATATTTAGGTATCATAATTAGTTTTTGTCTGTTTCAATATTGCTATTATATGTAGGATAGTTTGACGCTTTAAAGTTTTAAAGAAAAAAATATGATACAATATTCAATATTGTTTTTTAGGAGACGCCATATTTTAAATTTTTAATTATATCATTATGATATATATTGTGAGTATTAAAAAGCTTCTTGAAAAAATAATACTTGAAAATATTTTTAGTGATTTTATATTTTTATAAACATAAGACTTATTACAATTATACTAAAAATAAATAAATATTTTATGGTCCCGAGAGGTTGAATCAATATATATAAGGTGATACATTATTTTATCTTATATATTACCAAAGAAAATATAAAAGATACTATATATACCCTAACATTACAGCATCCTTCATTATATATTATCTATATATATATATATATATATATATATATTATATATATATATAGATATATATATATATATATATATATATTATATATATATAACTTCAGCTTTCTGTGAAAAAAAAATGAAAGCAACCGGATTTTGAAGGTTAACAAAATAAATATAATGTTATAAATAGTATGAAATTACTATGAAGAAAATATTAATCTACATAGCTTTCTTCATTCGATTATTTTTTTACCGATTTAACAGTGCTTGTTAAAATTCGGCTAATTGAATGCTGACCCCCCCCCCCCACCCCCCAACCAAACATATCCCCTACGCCTATGTATATACAAATATATATATATATATTTTTGTATATACATAGGGTAGGGGATATGTTTGGTTGGGGGGGGGGGGGGGGGGGGTCAGCATTCATTAGCCCGAATTTTAACAAGCACTGTTAAATCGGTAAAAAAATAATCGAATGAAGAAAGCTATGTAGATTATATTTTCTTCATAGTAATTTCATACTATTTATAACATTATATTTATTTTGTTAACCTTCAAAATCCGGTTGCTTTCATTTTTTTCAACAGAAATGCCCGAACACCTCAACCGATTTGCCCGAATTTGGGAACTCACCCGAATTTTAGGAGGGCAGTTGCCCTCCCTGCCCCCCTGTCTCCTACGCCTATGTATTATATATATATTATATATACTATGTGGAACTAGTTTTCTATGATGTCATAGTGTAATAATCATGTCCTTGAAAGTATTTCCGGATATTTTTTTTTGGAATGAAATCATCTTTTCAATGTCATGTTGTTTTATAATACCAGGTTATTATTTTCTTATTGAGGTTTCTTGATGTGGAATGCCTTTTCAAAGGGAACATTATTTTAGGACATGACCCAATGAGAGAGGCTTTCGTATTAAGCTTTCAATGCTTATATATATCAGATCAATCGGCAGAACATTTAAAATTTTAAATCAATTCTCTATTATTTCCGGCTTAAAAATAACGTTGAAAAGACTGAATTTATCAGCCCCTTTGGAGGCATTGTAGAAAAAGTCTGGCCACCACTAAATTTGTCTAATCATATGAAGATACTTGGATCTTGGATTGGATCTAACAGTTCTAGGTGAAATCGTGATCTCATGATGTCAACACTGAAGAAATCGTGGTTTTTTTTTCACTCCCTCAACTTAAACGTGTGGGATAAAGTCAGAGTCTGGAATACCTATATTGTCCAGGTGTAATTCATTTACTTCGTGTTACACCTTTTCACCAAGGAACATCCGAAGAACTTCTAACTATGGAGACTTCTCTCTTGGGCTTCCACAAAAGAAGAAATATATCCCAGGATCGAATTCACAATCCACTCAAACTTGGAGGATTGGGAGTCTTGGACGTCCAAAATTTATGGAAATCTTTAAATTGCTTTTGGATTCGAAAGCTATGGGACAACAGCCACTATTGGTCTTGTTATATTAAGCAATATTTAAAAAATATTGGAATCGACTATAACAAATCCCTCTATCACGGGCTATCAAAAGTCTTACCCACTATGTCTATGTTGTCTGGAAGAATAAGATAATTTTGTAATAGCTCAACAGAGTGCATCAAAACATATTAAACGTTCTTAGCTTGGGAAATGCCTCTTTTAAATTCCCTAAATGTATCGATCCCAAAAACTTTGAATGCTCACATTGCAAGCGATGTTATTCATTCATCGAATTTTTAAACAGACATGCACATAACTATTTTACTAGTGTTTTCGGGAAGCTTTCTAGAGTGAAACGTCCATTTTTACCCTTCAGGATCAAGATCTCCATTTTATCCACAAAGATTTTACGCAATGCTTCCACAGTCTCAACAATAGTACCTTTGAAGCCTACTTAAAGAGACGTGGGATACAAAAAGTATAAGCGATTGTGTCGCCGCTGTGAATAATAGATTTCTTACATCCTCAGAGAAATGGTTCAAGTATCGACTTTTGACCGGTTCGCTGGACGTGGCAAACAAGTTTTTGAAGACAATCGAAAGAACTGTTTCTTTTGTAAAATACACCCGGAACCACATATCATCTCCTTTGGAACTGCCCTGCATTAACAGAGACTTACCAAGCCCTCCAAATATCACTAGAAAACCTCTTCAAGACCAAAACTTCAGAGGAATACTTTCTGACATTCACAAAGATTGCCAAATGTGACGCCGTCATAACTAAAGTTCACAACATATTATATAAAATGCGAACAGTTAAAAAACGACGACCTTTCTTGTATCATCCCAATTGCCTCTTTATATTCAAAAAAATTATTAGAGATATAATTTTTATTAACATGTTTGTTTTCAAATTATTTTGATGTTTTCTTATATTTTCATTAAAATAACTGTTATTTATGATCGTTTTTCACTAAGTATTGTGCACAAACCTTTTTGTATATCGTTGGTTGATCTGTCGAAATATATGCCCACTTGGCCAGAAAAAGAATGCTTACTCGTATATATTGGCATTAGCAATCCATTTAAACCTTTAAGCTAAACAATAATTCGGAAATTAGCTTCGTTGCGTATTTATTCTTTACCACCATAATAATATAATTAAAAATTATTTCGTAAGATTAGAATCATAATGCATTCTAAGGTATTTAGAAAGTAAGTTTAAAAAACAATCCTGAAAGCTTTGATCAATAAAACTTAGATATATAGATATATATGATTTTTTATTTTTGTAATTGCAACGGTATCAATTATTTGTAAAGATAAACTGTAAATACTATTTTGAATGGCCGCAAGGTTTATTCATAGAGTGTTTGACTCGAAAAATTGGATGCATAATGAAAAAATGTGTTTTTGATTGAGTTTGCCTGGGATACCCCATATATGATGGTATGGTATCATTATATCCAGATTATCGTCATGGTTTTTTTAGAGCACTAAGAGATCGCCGTGTACTTTAGTTATGTATTGGAATAACTACATGATGATATTTTATTGAGCTTATGTTTCCATATACATTAGGCCATTCATCCCAATACTTTACTTTCTTGCTTTTATCGATGTTGTACACGATTTACTTAATGAAGTACAACCCGAAAACAGGCCTAATTATGTAGGTTTGTACAATCTCGCCCCCCCCCCCAACCAATTATCAATTTCCTATATCTCTTGCTATAATAGAAGTGAATTAAAAATTTATGTATCTAAGAATAATAATAAAAACAGAATATATTAGCATAAATCAGATAATAAATATTCTTGTAACATAGGCGAAAGCCTTTTATATCCCATGATGCGATCATTACGTTTGAATGATAAAAAAATAGATATGCTATTTCTTCTATAAAGTCCAATGATTTCGTTATAATTGAGGGACAATGACAGGTTCATTCACGGTGGTCATTGGCATATATTAACATAACCCGTATTTAGTCATTTCGAACTATTTTTAGACGTCTTTATACATTTATATATTATATATCAATGAATACTAAAACAATAAGGAAAAGAAGGCTCGTGAGGAAATATACGATGAGGGATCTAAAAGGAAAAAGGAGAATACGCGTACATTCTCCCCTTTCCTTATTAATTTCATAACCAATTAGGATTTTGAGAACGAAATATATATTTTTTACTATTTACAAATTTTATGGACATATATTAAATAAACATAGATACTTTAAGACATTCTGCAAAATTATAATAACATACATACATTTTGTTTATTCTCCTTTAAGTTTTTCAATCTCTTAGAATTGTTTGTCATATTTTGACTGCTTGTTTTCTTTTGTTTTTGTGAATTTGATCATTGATTTCCGAAACATAATTTTTGGACATACAATTAAAAATTTACCAGCGATTTGTGGAATAAATTTTTCAAAGGAATGGTCTTCTTCGCATTCTGCTAAAATAATTTCCAAGCGTAAGTATCATTTTCCAAAAGTTTAATAAACGAAAGAACAAAAATATTTTTTGAAGAAGGGAAAGAAATCAATTCTATGAAGATACTTTTTGAATTTTGAATTTCTGAAAAAAATGCATAAACAAAGGAACACGTTAAAAAAAGAACATCAGAAGGACGAGTCAGCCCCCCTCGATTAATTTGATCTAAAAGTTTACTTTCATCATCAGTATTTTCTAAGGAGAATAATTTTACATCGAATTTTTATTTAAAGCTGTCAATAAATTGTGGCAAAAATGACAGGCTATAGTTTTACATAAGGAATGCGCGATATAACCAGAACAAAAGTAAACTATAGATACGTCATTAATATATTTAAATGAATCTTTAAAAGTAAAATGTTTTAAATTGGAAAATATATTTAAAGAAGAAGACTTAATCTTTTCATTTGTTAATTTATATCAAAGATGATCTTTTAAATTGTTCCAGAATTCAAAGTCGAAACAGGCTGCATAACTATCATGTCATGATAAACTGAATGAAAGCTCTTAATCATGACACAAAATAGGGTCTTAGTTACTTGATCATCATCCACCCCATAAAAATTCCCAGCAAAATATTCAACTCGTTTTGTACAATATGTTTCGTCAAAAATTATACTAATATTTTTATCCCTATTTTGACTTAGATCCTTGAAGCGAGCCTTTAGGTAAGTTATTGTAGAGTCAGCCAATCCAGTTTCTAAATTCAAAGATGAAGAAAGTTCCGTAAGGCGACGTATTGTAGGTAATGTGAGAACTTCTTTACGTAGATCTCAAATAAAGACTCGTTGAGAAACCTTTCCAGGACATAGATAAGGCGTACAAGGCAGGACTGTATCTCCGTTGTTGTGGACATTTAAACAACAAGGACAATTGTTCAATCAAAAAGTGTAATTTCTTCTCTTTTGCTTCGTCCAAATGGGGCAAGATATTTGTCAAATGATTTAAAGCTGTGTTTAATTCATTTTCCAAGCCAAATAGTTGATTGGTGAAGAGTTTGATGCCCATGAATTTAAGAAGGCCAAAATATTAAGAAGGGTGTGACATTTTGTAATATGATTGTTCTTGGTGATATGCTCGAGATGATTAAAAGATAGATCTCTATCTTTCACCCTGAAAAATACAACATAGCAGGGAATAAAGTCATCGTAGTTGTATGAATCAGTATCAATAAGAAAATACTGAGGAATAGTCAAATTTTGATATGTGAAAAACAATATATAAATAAGAAGGTTAAGGAATGAAGTTTGGCTTACCGTATATGGATTGTCATTTCTTCATTAATCTTTAGACTGAAGTCTATTGACGGTCCTCCATGACTAAAGTTCATCTTGAAGAACCATAGCTCTTTATCTTTTTCATCATAATGTTCTTGAACGCCGCTCGGAAGGCAAGTCCTATCCATTTTAATTTGAAGCTCTTCGAGTGTTAAAAATGAGTTGGCCTCTTCAAAAGCCTTAATCTTTTTTTAAATTCGCTCGTTTTCATTAAGGAGTCGTGAGGAGGAGGTTGAGGTGGAGGAACGCTTTGGAGGAGGCTTTTTTGAATAGTAGTGAGGAAGATTTGGAAAATTGGAAGGGACGGCATCTTTTTTTAATATCTTAAGACAAAGAGTTTTTCCAGATCTGTCTGAACGTGATGGATTAGAGTCAGTAGACTCTGGCTTATAATCGGAGGGCATGAAATGTACGTCACACAACGCAGAATGTCTTGAAGGTATCTATTTTTTCGCGGAACAGCCTTTGTCCAGAGTTGGCGTAGGGACTCATCCTTGGGGAACATATGAAAACCGTCTCTTTTTCCCCTCATTGCCCTTTGGTTTGTAGCCACTCTTGCAACCCGGAGCAACACAAACCTTCCCCATTGTCGTCTAGTTTGAAGATAAATGGTAGTTCTAAAACATTCCTCTACACACTTCCACTACTTCATTCACGCAGCAATAATATAAATTAGTCCATCCCACTTTGTATTTGTGTTTTGAAAGGTTGCGCGACTTTACCTTTCCTGATTGTTTTAAGTATATCATTGT
>CP045901.1:6575227-6606067 GCA_013387185.1 Caligus rogercresseyi | reverse complement strand
ATGACGTTTTGATAGAGCAAGGATGCCGAAGCGAATCGGCGTGCCGAAGCGATGGAAGACCCTTCGATTCGGTTCGGCACCGAAAGTGGCGTTCGAACTTGGCAAAAAAATCGAAAATTCTTTCTCAGTCTCATAGCAATATTGGAAGTATTTACACCCCCAATCCATGAGCGACAATTGTATTATTATTATGTCATTATTTTAAGAACGCGTTAGTTATTATTTAGCTTTATGAAAGGTTCAAACAAATATATACAACTTCATACTCGTAACTTGTATGTTGTTGTCAGTCTGGCGCCAAAATATCCGTTCTGTTCTCCTTTGTATACGTTTAATATTGAATGTATTTCTTTTATCCATCCCAAAACGTTAAAAAACGTACTTATGTTAATACGTAGAAGTACTATACACGTGGAGATGAAAGCTCGAAAAAAAGGTTTGTCGCCATCGAATGTCTGGGTTAAAGCATATTTTTTCACGCAACTAGAGTTATTTTCTTCCTCAGTTTACAAACAGTCCAAGTTAGCTTTACCATGGTGAAAGAGTGGGTGGCAATCGAGAAGCCTGCTCCATGTTGGAAGCATTTCCTAAAGAATAAAGACGATAACAAAGAGGTCAAATGTACGAAATGCAACAAAATCTTTAAAAACCCAACATGTGACACATCTCTCTACCACCTGAACAAAGTCCACTTTCTTCAAGTAGTTTCAGCCACCAAGAAGAAAACTTTGGACAAGGATTCAATCGCCCCATCAACTCAGCCGTCAATCATTGCGGCACTTACTCGAAAAGAAACTCAGTCAATGGGTGATGTATATTATTATAAATCATTGAATTTTTATAAAAGTAATATATTTGAAAAATGTTTTTCTTCCAATTTGATTTTGAACAATTTTTTTGAACAATTTGTTTTTGAACAACTTCTTTGGAACAATTTGTTTTTGAACAATTTTTTAAATAAGATAAAAATTAACATTCTATAACAATTTAATTAACTGTCCGTCTGATTTTGGAATTAATGTTTAGTTTTCGCGCGAATGACAAGCATCGACCGAATTTCATTTAGAACCATCGCCACCAGCGTTGACATTCAAGAAGGACTACGTGCCCGTGGCTTCAAGGTTGTGAAGGATCCTCGCTCCGTCAAATCTCACGTTTTAGCCTTTGCCGACGAAATAAAAGATGAGATCAAGATAAAATTACAAAAGTTACGCAAAACTGAAAAGTTTTCCATCAGTCTTGACGAGTGGACGTCGATTAACAATAAAAGGTTAGACATTTGCCAATGATATATTTCAGATCTACTTTGAGAAAAAAAACATTTGTATGATATACTTTCCTCGCTCTAGAGCAATTGATTCGGGGATTGTGGATTTTGCAATAAGCCAAACAGAATTATTGGTTTTTAATTTGGAGCGCTGTTTCTGTGTCAGTGTATATGTGCCTCTTCTCCCCCCCCCCCTTTCTCTCTCTCTCTCTGTGATCTGCATGTATCTAGGTGTCTCTGTCTGTCTCCTTGTTTCTCTCTCTCTCACATACAAATTTCTCCGCTTTAATCCATCTGTAGGTTCACATGTTTGAATGTTCACACTGGAGATCACCAAGTAATTTCGCTGGGTCTTATTCGCGTCAAAGGATATCTTCCTGCAGAGAAGGCCGTCGAACTCGTTGATCAACGACTACTGGACTTCGGCATCATTCGCGCCAGGGATTTGGTAGCGTCAACCACAGATGGGGCTTCCGTAATGCGCAAATTCGGGACATTATTGGATTGCCTTCATCAACAATGCTTTGCGCATGCGTTGCACCTTGGAGTGTGCGATGTGCTTTACAAAAAGCAAATTCAAGACCTGGAAAATGATGAAGGAGATTCAACAGATGAGGAGGAAGAGGGGGGGGGGAGGATGACATTGACGACAGTATTCAGGAAGAGGCTGCTTCAAATGTTCCTCCTTTCGCCGACTCACTAGAAGACGTCATTCGGAAGGTTCGAAAGATTGTCAAGACTTTCAAAAAGTCTCCCGTCAAAAACGATTTTCTGGCTAAATGTTGCTTGGCCGAAGGACTGAAAGAGACAAAGCTGACTCTCGACATAAAGATTCGTTGGAATAGCATCGTCACAATGATTGACTCTGTTCTACGCGCACGGAAAGCCGTCACTCTGGCACTCACGGAATTTTCGCTCACTCATCTTCTCTTATCCGAAGCTGAGATTAAGCTGCTGAAAGGAGTCTGCGATTGTTTAGAGACGGTGGCTGCAGGGTCAACGGGACTGGGATCGAGAGACATGGACCTTGCGAGAGGTGACCGAATTATGGAGTTCATCCTCACCAGATTAAGCAAAGACACGACCCAGTTTGGAGCTTCGATGCATCAAGCCATTTCTCAGCGTTTGGAGCAACGACGACTGCCTCAAATCTCTGGTCTTCTTCGATACTTGTCTGGTGACGATCTTGAAGAGTCATCGCTCATTTATCCTCCCCGTAAAGAGCTCATCAAAACCGCCCAAGAGCTTTACATCAAACTATTTTGGGAGGCAAACGCCGAGGTTAAAGTAGAAAACCCAGAACCTCCGTCTCAGACTGATGAACCTCCGAGCAAAAAGTCGAGAGCGGAGGAGTTGAAAGATTTTCTCAACGCCAAGGAAAAACCTAGCACCAATTATCTCTCCTCTGTCAACGGAATTAATGGACAGATTAAAAGAGAGTTCAGCAGCTTCGATGCGACGGGAACTCTACCGCCAACCCTCTCCAAAGTCTTTCACGCTCTCAAAACAATTCCTCCCACTAGTGTGGAAGCAGAAAGAGCATTTTCCGCCGCAGGATTATTCCTGACAAAACTTCGCAGCTGTTTAGATGACAGAAGCCTAGACACCCTTTGCATGCTGCGACATTTCTTCTTGCATAATAAAAGTGATCTCACTCTCTCTAACGCACACTTTTTCGTTTTTCGTGGCATTCTGTCATTTAAAATATTTCGTTGATAATAGTTTTTTCTATGTGCCATAAATATCTTTAATTATAATATACCCAGGTAGTTTTCTTTCAAAATTGTTTCTATGTGCCATACATCTGTAATTGTAGTATAACATTTTAGTTTTGCTCTCAAAATTGTTTGCCTGAAAAACAAATTGTCAATAAAACTAAACCTTTGGATTTCCTTAGCATCTATTATTATAATTTGTAAAACTGATGTCTAACATCTCATCATTATGATTTAACAAACATCATATTGCTCGCTATTAGTTTTTTATTGTTAAAGGTATAATAAGAATATCATCTTTCGATTTTTCGTTTTTTTTGATTGCCGAAAGAAGGCGTTTCAATTTCGGCAGAGGCCGAAAAAAAACTTCGATTTTGCTATACCCTAGTTTTGATGAAGACGATACTATTAAAAAGTTACCTTTAACATTATTTTAATGACATCATGCACATATATATATCTATTTATATATATATATATATATATATATATATATATATATATATATATATATATAATAGATATATATTATATATATATATAATATATAAGTAACGATACTTATCAAGGAAGACTTTATATATGAACTTATGACCTTAGCATTAAATGTTCCTCGATATAAAGTGTTCAACCTTTTTTATTGTTTTTACTTTCATAGAGTTTGATACCACATGTTTCATAGCCTGCAAATACAATAATATAACTATGAAATACTAAAATTGATATATAGCCGATTTAAGAAAACATACTTTTCAAGGCCTGCATTCGATTAAAAACTACTTTGAAGTAAATATTTAAAAGGAAATTAAATCCAGGATCCTTTCGTAAAGAATTATGGACTTTTTGCATGTCTGGTTAAAAACAAGAGCAAAGTATATTCCCCAATCATTAATAATATAATATTGACTTGTTTGTGAAATATATATTCTTTATTGATTCTTACTTTAAACATAAAACTTTTTGTCCAAGTTTTTAGGTTCAAAATATAGTAACTTATACGAGCAACTCAAGACTAAATACATGGATTGATTCTTTTCATCTTTCAAGAATTTTTTCTCGGATTAATGATGGAGCTGATTGATATATATGATTGGAAAAAATAATTTAACTAAAAGCTGATTTATCATTTATTTAATCACTCTATTTTTTAACTTAAGTGAAATAACATAGCACATCATAAATAATCATATTGTTTATTATGTTTTGACTACACATTGGCCCTGTAACAACACACACACACATATATATATAATATATAGCTATATATTATATAAAGTATATATAAAACATTCACTTACTAAATTACCATTGCACACCTATAGTCCAATTAGATGCGAACTCAGATTTAACCATAATATTTAATGATAACTGAAAAACTAGTTCAATTTGATTACTTTACAAAATGAAAATGTTATTTTTCATTATTTGTATATGAAAAAATCTTAGATGTTTTGTTTTAATATTATGTTTTTCATAAGCTTTGTTTACCAAAACAATGCCACTTGTACACAACAACATGTTTATCTTCATATGTTTCCTTCAAGCCAGGGGTTTTAACACAAAATAATGGAAGCTCTAAGGATTATAGAGAAAAATGGATCAGTATTTTTTCATCTATATATTAATCAATGTCTGTTTGCTTTTCAATCACCCTACCGTCATTGGGTTAATAACTCTGACAAAGAAAAAAGGGGGGAAAATCAATATGAATCCTAAAAAGGATTAATGGTAAAAGCCGAAAATTATTCAGTTCTTTCATCGATTTTATTCTTTTCTTTCTAATTAAAGAGATTATATGTTTTGATCATTTTGCAGAAGATGGAGATGGATTTTCATGCAACTAAGAAACTGGTTGAATCAATTAAGCAAATCAATGATCTGTGAAGTTTTAATTTACAGAGAAAACACACTGTTGGAAAACTGCAAATTTTTCAATTCAATCGATAACCAAAAAAAAAAAAACTTCAATCAATCAATAAATATTTCGACACATTTATTACATACTTCAAGAATAAAGGATTGTTGCTTAGGTTTGATAATTTTTCTATTTGTCATTGCCTTCTTGTCTACAAAAAAAATATTACTGACATATATATTAAAATGAAATAAATTATTTTAATAAACTACATAATGCACTATGCAATAAAAAGAGGATTGTTTAAGAGCATAGGTTAGACCCCTTGGGAGATTAAGGTCAATTTCGATCGACCTCTTTGACAATCCTTAGTTCGATGGACTGATTTTAAACGCTATAAGTCTATTCCATAGAGATAGGATCCGATCGAACCAAATAGACAAAAAAATAGAAATAATTTTAACGTTTATATATGTTATTTATGTGATCGTCTTTATAATAATTATTAAAATAATTTTGAAAAAATTATTATAATTCTATGATTAATATTCAGAGTATTATTACTCTAGTCTTCTTAGCTTTTTAATAAATATTATTGGCATTTGGTAATAAACTTAAATACATTATATATATTATATATATTCAAAAGACTCAATCGAAAAACTATTAAAAAAAATTCATCATGTAAGTACGCTATTAAAATGAAATTAGGATATTTTTGTCGACACATTAAATTAAAAACACTTTTTGACTAATGAATTTATACGCATATTTAAATTAAATACTTGGATTAAAGCTTTAAGAATATATAAACAAAAAAGTATATAATAATAAACACCGTGCATCAAAGAACAGAAACTTAGAAAATCATATCCGTCTCCAGTACTGTGTAAATCTATTTGCACACTGATTGAGTTCCACAGACTCCCATAGTACAAATTTGTTCGAAGGACATGAAGTGTATAAAACAGTCTGATCTCATGTAATAAATTATCAAAAAAAACGGCATTGCAAGGATGATCTATTCTCATCAGAGATGGATGTGCAGAAAGCAATTCATGATTCGTCTCCTCTCAACACAAATAAAGCTTCTCAAACTATATAAAACTTTTTTGCCCTTCTATAGATTTGTTCTCTATATGCATATTTTCGATTGTATTTTTTTATGTGTATACTGGAAATTTTTTATGTGAATATGTAAATAAATATTGTTTATTGTTATTATCGACTCACTCCTACTATTATTTGTTTATAATTATATTTGTCATATCTATATACATGATTTACATTCTCATGTGTTTTATATTCCCTTTTTTTGTTATTGTACTATAGAAGTGTTCAATTCCATACATAATAAAATATAACTAGAGGGTCTATGTCTGTTACGAAATTAATAAATATATATATTCCTCTTTTATGCATTCCATTCAAAGGGAAGGGGGTCATTTGGAACTATTTAAAAAAGAGACTTTATTGATATAGAGATATTACAAATAAAAAAATAACATTATAGTTTAAAATCAATCTCTAATCTAAAATCAATAGCACGATATACAAAAATTAATGATTAAAAAAACCTTGAAAGAAACAAAATTCTAATCAAAGTACAAACATAATAAATATGTCACAGATAATAGATAAGTAACAGAGATTGAATGTAAATATTATGTTTTTCTTTTGGCTAATTTCCTGTAATGTCTCATTATCCGTTGTAGAAATTGGAGATATCCAAGTAAGACGGTAAAATCGTACAAATCCCCCATATTTTCCACTGAATGGTATTGATAGTAAAGATCTTCACTGTAAAAGCCAGGTATCGCGTTGGCGTCGAAGTCATGATGGCCCGATGTCTTCAATAATAATAATTTATTATGGCCGATACTTTCTTTTTTCAACTCATATTATCGTTGACCTAACAAATTCCCTAGGAGAGCAGGACAGTTGGCAAAAGCATGGACAACTGAATAAACAACTGTCAACAGTCTTTGAATGCCTATTGAAAACAGACATTTAACAGAAATCATAGCTGGGAGGTAATTTTTTATCATTCAATAGTTTTGGAAATAGAACTCATAATTCGTTACTTCCAATACCTTCCAATACATTCTTATATTCATATCACAACACTTTTCTCAGCTTCCTCTTTTGTATTAGGTGAAAAGGACATCCTCAGTGCCATGATATGGGTAGTAAGATGATCCCGGCTGCTCTATTTAATGGTGTGTGGTCATGACTTATAAGATACTTTTCTTGAGAATCTTATATCAACATATCATCCAAATCCCCTCTCCCAAGTTCTTTGTATTGTGTATATAAACATTAATAAAAGTATCTTCGTCAAGCCTTACATTGCGCAGCCGGCAGGTCTTTATTAATATGTCAGTGAATTATTCCATGCGCCAAATATAGCGGATTAAAGAGCGCATGTGACCGGATATCAATTTCTGCGATGCATTGGTCAACAAATTCGGGCTCGAAATAAAAGACACTATCAAACAGTGAGATGAATATTTTAATACTTAAATAGTAAAATGCGTGAATCATTCACTGCATTGAGGTTGCATTCTTGTCTTGTGGACTGTGGACCGAGGAGGAGTCATTGAAGAAACTTTGATTGGAGAATTAGGAAAAAAGGTAATGGAATTGAATTTGTCCTTCTGCTCCTTGGATTCTGAATCTCCGGGGTTTCCTCATTCCTCAAAAGGACTTCTTCGAGTGAATGAGTCCTTAAGCCTCCTATCTCCTGATGGATCTTCTCTGGCCGAATTTCGTTCCTGGAAACAAGGATTTGATTGTTTTATAAGTCAAACAATATGGACACTATAGAGATAAGTGACCCGCGGTTACTTACACACATGCCTTGATTTGTTACTCAAAAGCGGACGGAGAGTCGTTCGTCATTAGAACGGATCGAGGAGATCGTGAGGAATCGAAGATTCATACGAAGAATCCGAACATTAATTTTGATGACTTGCTCTTTTACTAGTTTAAGTTTATTTAGTTTCATTTGTTTATGTTTTGATTATAATTGAATAGGTATGCGCAAACGTCATGGGAGGGGAGATGTGTGGTCATGAATTATAAGATACTTCTTGAATCTTCTAAGTCAACCGATCATCCAAATCCCCTCTCCAAGTTCTTTGTATTGTGGTATTGTAACATGATAAAGTAGTCTTCGTCAAGACCTTACAATGGGAAGGACAAATTTCCACATTATATCAAAGTCTCCTTGTCTAAATCGTGAACAGACTAAAATTTCTCTGATAAAGCATTCCATTCTAGTTCATTTGGCACTGGGAGGTTTTTGAAATGAAATAGCTAGTTAATATTTTGCCAAACTAAGTCAATCGTAAATGTAAATGAAAAAGTGGTGTGCCTTTCCAATTATTCTATGTTGGTTGCTATTATAGAAGAAAATTCCATTAATTTTTCCTTCGTAGCTTCCCTCCACAACATGAGTATTATTTTAAACCAGTTTGTATTATATACCTCAGAAGAATACGTCAAATTAAACTGATTAAACTTGATAACTTACATTCTAAACTTTTAATATAAATTATTAACTCATTTAAATACTTTTCAAGAAAAAGATTTGTCTTCTACAGTTTCAAACACAACATTACATTTTTTCTAGGTTGAAAAATATCAGGCTTTCTTTTTAAGAGATTTGCGCCAAGGTTAAGGGTGTATTATCATTTAATACGACTTATCTGCGAAGGTTATGTATGGTGGAGACCTCATAGACTTCTTATCAGTCATTCTGATACCTCTATTCAATTCTTTGTTATATATAAAATTTTATATATACATGTATTATATATCTATATATTATATATATATATATATATATATATATATATATATATATATAGTGACATTAGAATACCAATATATTTTGTGATTTGCTTCTTTATAAATAAACTTTAAAAGTAACATTAAAAAATAATATTGGCTACTTTATAAGGTAATATTAATTAGATTCATAAATAATATTGTCCGATTTATGGTCAATCTTCTTTAATATGGAATCTTTCGAAGAACATGTATGTATATATATAACATATATATGTATAATATATTTATATATACAGTGACATTAGAATACCATAAATTTTGTGATTGTGCTTCTTTATAAAATAAACTTTAAATTAAGAATAACATTAAAAAATTATACTGGCTACTTAATAAGGTAATATAATTTAGATTCATAATGTCAATAGTTATGTTCAATCTATTTTTACATGGAATGCTTCGACGAACAGTGTTTTTATTCATATTTCTTCTTTCACTCACTATGTCTAAATTTCAATTCCATTTTTATTATTTAAAAAACGGACGGCTTGAAACTTGACACCTTTTTCCTTATATTAAGCATTTTCCTTCTTTTATATAAGCAAAAATACACTTGGTACTTCAACTCTGTAACTTATCCAAGTATGGAAAAACTCTTGCTTAGTTGCTTAGATAGTGTAACAAAAGAGGTTCCCTTTAAAATTTGAAGGATTCCGTCCTAAACATTTTTTAATATATGAGTACTTGATAAATGAAATAACGTTTTTTTATGTAAGTATTATTATAGTAAATATTAGTTTATAAAGAAGAAAATATTTAAATTAAGCCTTTGATTTAATTGATGAATCATTCCCACTGAAATAAGACATCAGTAATGATAAACTTTTAAAGAGTTTTAATTATACAAGGCGTTTCATGATTAAGAAAAAAGATCAGGGATTTAGGAGCACCAACGTGGAAGTACACTGGTGAAATAATTATATATGTACCAGCACGATGGATAGTTTTAATACAAATGTAATAATGATGCGTCCTTTAATATAAGATTATCTTCAGGGCAGATAATGTGAACTGAACTGTTCATTATGTATTTTTACAACTGCAGAGAATAGTTTTACTCTGTTTCGTTATGAAAAAATTTAGTGTACTTTATTTTGCACTTTATGAATTTTAGCGGATTACCGAAAAAAATGTTTTAAGCCGAGAAATAGTTGAAAATAATTCTGCAAAATATAAAAATATTCGCGAAAAATAAAAATGCTTGATCATTTAGAAGTCAAAGACAAAAAATAAAGTATATATACATTAATGAATATAAAAGTATGGAACATAAAAGTATATTATATATACATATATATATATATATATATATACACCGTTTTTCATTCTCTTCTTGTTTGAGAAGCTCTTGTACATAATCATAATTCTATGACCATAAAAAAATTCATCCATTCATCAGATAATATTCATTCCCTTGGGTAGACATAGAATGCTATTAGGGGGATCAAGTACTTGTATAACTCACGCAATTCATGAAAAGTATTTGCATCATATTGTTTCTATCTAGGTATTCATTTTTGTTCAGATGTTGCAAGGGTGTCTTGATAGACATTTAGAAAAGTGTGGGTGGTAGATGTGTATTTTTGCAGACTCTTGATATGTTCAATTATGCATTTACAGAGGGATGTGGAATTATTTATGAATATACATTTCAAAGTAGTAAGAATTTTTTATTGAATAGTAAAATATTTGTTATTATTGTTTAATACCTTTCACACAGTTTATAAACTTTAAAATGCAAACATTATCAGCTTCGTATAGCATTGCATCATATCTTTCTTGGGTTAGTGATGGTCATCGGTTGATAAGGTACTCACAAGTGTTGCATATTGAAGTTAAAATCTTCCATTTGTTCAAATGAGACAGAAAGGCCCATATACGGTGTAGGTTTGAACTGGTAAGCTCATGTTTTCCGAGCTTGACAATACTCTAGTTTTCCAAACGTGTATGAACAGCCACTTTCAAAACTAGGATTTATAGAATACCTTATATGTAGATTTCTTGACGAAAAATGGAGATATGTCAATACATATGTAGTTTTGACTCCTTATTTCTCTTTTTACAAGGAAATAATCAATTTCACTTCCCGTCAGGTCGTTGTTACCTATGAGAGCTAAATAGTTTCCTACCTTTTTTGCTTTTAAATCATATTTTTGCACTTTCCTTCACTCCAAGACTGGTGATAAGAGCATTTAGTATCCCTTCAATTGCAAACCGAGAATCTGATAGGATTTTGACATCACCTGAGGGGGCTCCATATTACATAACAGCCCCAGGTGCTTAAGTGATTACAAAAACCTATACTTCAAACATCATAGCTTCGCTATTCGGGGATTCAAATTATTAATAAGTTGGCACGTCGCCTCGAGCGATTGCCCCGGTTTTACCATAACCATTTTTTTATCCGGCTGTATACATAATTAGGCCAGAGAAGTGAACATCGGTATTATTTGCCCATAGACGACTGCCTCAGATGTATTCACTTCATTCATTGACTTTGGTTCTAGTCATATGACTCGAAAAATGAGTTGACAAAAGAATACAAATATTTTTTTTTTGGGGGGGGAGGGCAGTTGATTGCAAAAACTAACATATTGATATCCTTATTCGAGTAACTATTTTTCTACAGCAAAAGAAACAAATGTTCCGTTCTTATATCTTCTTCTTCTTAGTATTATTATCATTACCTTTTTTTATATTATTTAAACCCTTTTAATATTTATCTGTCTCATTTTTAATCTCTACGACTACATTATTTTTATAGTATTTTATCATAAATGTTTAAATCAACGTCTTAGTTAATTGTATTTTAAATGCAAAAAAAATTTAGCAACAAATAGGATAGTGTGCATATATTGCACAATATTATAAAAATAATAATATTGTGATATATATATACAGGGGCGGAGTGGCCAGCGGGAGTACCAGGACTATTTCGGTGAGCCGCTGGCCTCAAGAAACATACACGGCCGTTGACAGCCTCCCAATGGCATATTGGGGCCTGTACAGGCCGGTGGGGCATAATTGTCTTGGTGGATAATTCTTCCCACTCCGTTTCTGTATATATATACATATATATGTATATTATATATGTATGTATGTATTATATATATATATATATATGTATATATATATATATATATATATATATATATATATATATATATATATATATATATATATATATATATGTGTGTGTGTGTGTGAAGTCACTTTGCTTCACCCTCTGAATGTCATTTTTTGGCAATTAAGGTCAACTTCCCTGGAGGATATTTAGGAAAGTTCATTCATCAATAAGTGCACTCAGGGCACAGAGGGGAGTTATTTCTTTGCATGCATTTATGCAGACGACCTCCCTCTGTTCCTCATTAAATATATTACACCCTCCTCTATTGTCCCATTATCCATTTATAAAAATGATGACTTGGTGGAGTGCCTATAAAAAATATGGATATAGTAAGCATTTTTTTTCTTCATCTCCACTGAGTTACATAGCTTATGGAGTGACTTGAGGGCATCAGAAAATGAATATTTTTAATAATAAAAAGATGGCAACTAAGAAAAAAATTATGATTAAGAGATTCAAATTACTTCAAACATAAATTTCAGAATAAGCAGCAATTGAAAATAATACGAAGTAGATCGCTGCGAATTCATATCTATAAATATATAACTTTTAAGCAGGAAACGACCGGGACACTTTTTTTCGCCTGGACCCGGGTCGGTTCGAGACTTAAATTTTTCAAGCAGGGCCGGGCCAAAACCGGGCCGGGACTTCAGTATGTTTCGTTCCTTCGTCATTCTGAAAGTGACGACGTTTTTTACAGAAAAGAAATTCCAAAAAAAAAGAGACAACACTTTCTTAGGAAAACAATTTCCAAAAAAAGTGACGACGTTTTTCTTAGAAAACATTTTCTAAATGTTTTTTTTAACTTTAAAATTATTTTTTTCTAAAAAAACGTCATCACTTACAGAATGACGAATGAACGAAAATATTAAAGTTCCGGCCTGGGCCCGGGACGTTCAAAAACAGCCGGGACCCGGGCCAGGTACCCGGTCGTTTCCTGCTTTTAAGTAACTCCACAAAGTAGGAAAAGGGATATTAAAATTAATATATGAAAAGCAAATATAAAATAAATGTATTTAATATTTAAATGATAAAAAGTGCATATAAAATACTTCAAATATATTTTAAAATTATTTTATAATCTTTATATAATTTATAAGTTATTCCATAATAAAATTTGTTTATTTGTTGAAAAGCTCAAACCTAATAGTAGCATAATACTTTATCCTACAATTCTACAAAAGCAATCGTCATACCTATTTTTATGCTATTTTATTTTTAAAACTTGGTATTCGTTAATAATTTGATTATCAGAATTGGAGTGTCCATTATGACGACTCATCCAATCAAATTAAAATGTATTCAAGCCTCTACAAAAATGGTGTCTAAGTAAATGATGTGATGGTAGGCAAAATGAATTTTTCGGATTAACTTTAACCATTTAAGATGAAAAACTTTTTGCTTAATAAGTATTTATAACCATAAAAAGCTAAATATTTCGAAATATATAGATATAGTCAAATCTGTGTTAAGAGCCACATGGCGATACCTGCCAACCAAAATAACCCCGAAATATATATATATATATAATCTGGCCGTTATTGTGGATTTCTCGATAGAAAGGCTTGGCTCTAGTTATTTCTAAAATCACTGCGACGAACCAAATATTTTTTGAATTTGGTAATAATTATTAAGAATAATTATCAGCTGTAAAAAATACATTTTATCATACAAATTGAAACAAATACCATCTCGGTTTTTTATCAAAAAAATCTTTTAACTACATATTTGTACTAAAATTGACATCTATTAAAAATATATAAGAATTGATCTTTTTTATTATTATTTATTATATTTATTTATTATTATTTATTTTAAAAGTTATTTTTCTCGTATACTGTATGTTAATTAATAAACTTGCATCATATTTGACACATTTGAAAGTTATTGCTTTACAAAATATATTTTTTTGGTCACGAAGTTTTATTCAATATTTGCAACAAATAATACAGTGTAATACATACTACACTAAATACACAAATAAATATATAATAAAACTCTCTTCAACAGTTGCGTAAAAACATAAATGAACGTTATAGTTCAGATTTACTGTTAAAAAGTGATGACCTAAATATAATATGACAATTTATTTGTTCCTTAAAAAAACGCCGATATTTTCTTAAAATGCTCTTGGCTGATTTTAAAAATTGAATTGATCTCGATGGTACGAATCGGACAACATTTCCAGCCCATTTCCAATCATCTGATGTTGCGTTCGGAATCTTAATTTGCAGAGCTGAGTAGCGGGCGGCGGCTCCAATGATTATTGCCCTTAGGTCCTCGACCTCGATGAAAGAGTTTGTCGTATTTTTTTTGCAACTAACGATTTTATATTTAAAAGTGCTGTGTCTATAGCTTTTTGGATAGGGGGGGGGGGGGCATTATATTTACGTTATAAACACCAATCAAAATAAAGGCAGGACGTTCAGCAAAGGCATGAATGATTGATTTGAAAAAAGCCCCACAGTTATTACAAAGGTAATAAATCTAAGTAAACGAGCAGAAATCTGAAACTGAGCTGTAAATTTGGCACTATCAATTATACCACATGTCGACCGAAAAATCCTCTGTTTCCATGATTGAGGAAGACCAAGCAATTGTTAGAAGCTCTCAGATATAGATCCAAAGGACTCTTCACTATGGGTATAAAATTTTAAAAACCAAGGCTTGGACGGACTAAAATCATTGCATGAGCGTTCTAAAGGAAATCGAAACCTACCTACATTGAAGACAGGAGCCGATCTCAGGTCATGGAGTGTTAGAATATTTTGAGATAAAGCGATTCTCTCTAATGCAGCAGGATAGCCAAAATTTTTGAGAAAAGGTTCTTTTTCCCTATTTTCATAAATTACATCCACAACAGTATCAGAAAAGAAATTAGGCAGAACCGTCCATATGATTCTTTGTATTGAAGCTAAAAAGGGAGAAAATGCTTCCAAATCGGGTTCGTTAAAGGAGTACCCATATGGAACCAATTGTAAAATTCGGAGGATGTATAAAATATTCTCCAGTCTTTGTCGTGTAAAACGCCCATTTCTTCTACGATTCGTAGATAGCATTTGGGTAAGATAGAGCCTAACTGACAAAGCCCACCTCCAGCAATATTTTTAGGACGTTTTAAGGAGGGTAGATATGACTTATGAAAAAGAGTACGCAGCCAAGAGTCTTCTTCTATTATTGCAAATTCAGCAATAAACGGGATGGATGTGGCTCTATACATCACCAGTGGAATAACTCGGGTATTATATAGGTCGATCCTTTCTGCAAAGATAGATTGCGCCATTGCCTAGCTTTGTTATAAACCATCCGACTCATTTGAGATCAATTACTCTCTGAGACACCATTTTTCCTCCATTCAATACCAAGAATGTTTACAGAAGACACAACCCGACAACTATGAATTAAAGAAGAACTATCTGGAGTCCAGGAACCCAACGGGAGTATGGCCGTCTTGTTATAGTTAATTGTCAGACCGGAATTATGTTCGAATTTGGTAAAGGACGAGAGCAGTATTTCAATTCTCTTTACTAATTGTTTTTCTGAGCTGACTTCTACCATGAGAGTTACGTCGTCCGCGTAAAGGTCGACCAGATGTCTCACACCATTAAAGACACTCCAAATCCCAAGTACTTTCTAATTAATGCTTTCGAGAGTTCATTTATCCCTGCCACAAATAGAAGAGGAGCTACAGGCATCCCTGTCTACAACTCTTCTTAAGATGAATGGGAGGACTGTTGATACCTTCCAATGAAAGGATAGATGAGCCATCGAACAATAGAGCCCTGATGGGGTTAAAAAAACGTTTTGGAAGAAGACTCTTAATTGACTTTCAAATATGACAATGGCGAATGGAGTCAAATGCCTTCCTGAAATCGATCGCAACCAAGGCACAATACCTTTTACGACGATTAATGGATTCTATTGCTGTGGAAATATTTCTAGAAATATCAGTAATTTTCCTACGCTTAAGAAAACCCTTCTGTTCTCCTCCTATTTTTGAATTTAAAATGGGTTCGATCTGTTTAGCTAAAACACCTGCTAAAATTCTGTAAGCGGCATTTAAAATGGTTAATGGTCTCCAGTGATTAAAATCTGTCCCGTCTCCCTTCTTCGGAAGCAAAACTATACGACCCCTGGAAAGAGTACGGGGCATTCTTCCTGATTGTTCCATAAAATTTCTTATGGTTAAGAGATACGGCGTTATCTCTTTGGAGCAAGGGTAAAAACACGTCCACAGATACCATCAAGACCAGACGCTTGCATCATATTTGACACATTTTGAAAGTTATTGCGTTACAAAATATTTTTTTGCGCCTATATGGTTCGATAGAATTGCATCTGACTGGATATAAATAAGAAGCATTATAGCCTTAAAATTAGTCTCTCATATTTTTATTACGATATACATACTTTATAATATTTTCTACCTTAACGACACAGCACTAATATAAAGTAACTTAATTATGAGGAAAGAAGTTTAAAAACTTAATCAACACTGCATAATGAATAAGAACGTTATTATAACGCTTAAACTAGAGAAAGGTGTTGGGGTACTTAATATAATGCTTGAGTGTAAGCTGTAATAAAGCTTTTATAAATACATAGACGTCTTATGTAATTATATACGCATATAATATTTGCACATAAAATAATTAAATAAGGCCGGTCATGTCGGTGAATATAATCCCAACAATTCTTATTTTTCATTAAATTAAAAGTATTTTAAAAATGAATGTAAATGAATAAGAAAGAAACATTTTTTTTGCTGTAGAAAAATAGTTACTAAGCAAAAATATGTTAGTTAAAAATTATTATCAAAATAGTTGCAAGAACGAAAATATTATAAACTTGCCCATTAACTTTCGGGCATTTTGAAAGAAATTATTGGTTATATATATATTTTATATAATTTATATATGCATATATATATGATATATATATATATATCATAAATCAGGAATGTACGTCATCATAGAACACATAAATTTATAAAAGTCATGAATATATCATAATATTCAAAATGTCAAGATTCCATTTATAGCTGTAATGGTCCCTAGAAATGCAGCATTAAAGCGTAGTTACAATAACCTGAATTTGACATTACGAAGGTAAATCATGTCTCTAATTAATTTTTTTTCTTATCTATATTTTTAAATAAAGTATATACAACATATCTATCGACCACTCCGGCTATGAATCTAACAGTATAAATTCAAATATGCATAAAGATTAACTTTTTCTTTAATTTGTATTTATTATAATATATTGTTTTTCCTTTTGACAAAAAATGACAGAAATTTGATTGTCATTATAGAGCATACACACCCTTTCGAATTTTATTCTTTATGGTCATTGGTTCAAATGAAAGAAAATCCTTTAATATATTATTAAAAAGTTGGCATTAGCATATAGTCATTTCATCTGTATAGGCGAGAATATCAAATTAGAGATGAAATATCATCTGTATAAAATATAAGGTGCTGTTGCGTATGGACTTTGACCTTGTTATGTACGAATCCATTGAATTGGTCGTGTTAACTTTACTTAATTTAATATTAATTGAAAAATCATCATTTATTTAAGTATGTTATTTTTTGTCACTTAGATAAATAAAGGCCTTGCTGATGAGGGAAAAAATCATCTGCTTATCCTCGGGGAAAATAATGAATCTTTATTATGTTACATCATATATGTCGATAAATGCCTTCACTATGACAAGTCGACGTGGAGGAAATGAATGAAAATACTGTAAACATATGTTTTTGTTGAGGGTTGAGGGAACTACAATCATCTAAACATAGCCAAGGATAAGAAAAAAAAGTTTTTCTTAGTTGTGATTGGTGACAGAAAAATGGGAGGAAATAATAAAACAAACAGTGGGTACTAACCTCGCTCAGCTGCTGAGTAGCGAACATCAGAAAAGGGGAAAAAATCATCCTTATAAGTATTAATTTATTTCTTCTTCATGGGACATGTGTTTGAATAGATTCCTCCACTTCCATCTATTAATTCAATAAAGCAGCAACAGCTTAAACTGTAGAAAAAGAATGACTATTATGGATCATCTCGGTCGATAACTGATCACCACTCTGACTACTAAATGTAGAAGAATAAGGGAAACAGTGCTATCAAATAAAAAATCATGTTTTTTGATAAGTTGTCGCGAACCATTTTATTAAAACATTATTTATTGAGAGAAATTACAGATGATAGAATAGAAATTTATAAATAAACAATGTAGCCTAATATTTGTCCACTAAATTATAAAAAAAGTTACTCATCAAGTATAAAAGAGAACATATCATATAAGACATAAACATTTTTTTAAACTTAGTAGCAAACGTGAAGTAATAAATAATATATTATTAAATTAAAAAAAGGATAATTTGCTATCCCTCCACAATAGATCTCTTTTCTTAAATAGCTAAATTAACTAAATCAAAAGTATTGGTTAGCAATTATTGCTCTGTGTTTTTCTCGCTTATATATCTACTCATGGACCGTCCATACGAAGGAAAAGAGGAGAAAAAAAGGGGGGGGGGGCAGCTTACATCACAGAAGTACTCTGATGTAGTCTTTTTTTCTTCTTTCCTCCTTCCTTACTCCTCAGTAATTGCTTACCTTTCACAAGATCCATTTCCTGCAATATTATATGCAAAAAAAAACCACCATGAAAGGACATTGTGTGAAAATGGCGTTATAATAAATATTACAAAACAGAGAAAAAGTTATGTTTTAAGAGTGCCTTGCCCTTAGCAAGTGTGGGGATCCCTTTCCTTCATTTCTTCAATTAACATTAAAGAAAAACATGAGCGTCCGTGATTAAGTTATACTACTAATTATAGTGTATTTATAAGTGTTTCCGCGCCATTTTTTGGGGGGTTGCACGTGTTTTATTCCTTCTTCTCAGTTGTTCTTCTCTGGACTCCCCTTCCTTCTCATCCCTCCACTCACTCAATGAGGCATGAGAGCCCGGCCGGAGTCCCAATGGCGGGGAGCTCAGTCCCTCCTCCTCCCCCTGTTTTAGAGCCTCATCGGCCCTTCTTCAAGAGCCCCAAACTCTCAAAACTTCCATCTTATCAAAAGTACTTTGACTACGTATCGTTTTGCAGCTGTGAGGAACCTAATCAGGAAAGTACCACCATAAAGTAACATTATTAATTAGAATGATTCATGGGTACTTCTACCGAATGCAAAAATAAACAATTTTTTGTGAGTTAGTAACTCTTTTTTTATTATTTTCTAATTCTTATTGTCGATTTGATGAGCCATTTATTGTCGAAATAGATAATACATATTAAATATTCTATGCACGTGGAGAGAAGCTTTAATTCATGCCTATTGCTAATGTGGAAATAGTCTATAGAAGATAATTTTAGCAAACTCAAGAATAAAAATAATCATTTAAGTCTGTAACTTTTATTTTTTTAAATCATCAATGACGATGAAGGAACAACACATATTCTATTTTCTATAGCTTGAGAGGACATTATTTATTTATTTCAAAATAATAAAAGGTAATATTGGAGGCGTCTCTGTAAAGGATTTATAAATGTCACAGACGTAGTAGGCCTATATGACAAATATTTGTAAGGCTTATATTTTCTTCTCTGAGCCTATCATGGTTGATAATAGAGCGTTGTCCTGAATAATTAAGTTTATTTTTTAATTTGCTTCCAAGATATTTTTACTTTTTTCTATAGACAAATAAACAAAGTCTCTTCATGCCCCAAGAGTTTTAACTAAAACGTATTTTTGTGAAGAAATACAAATAGCCCCATATTTTATGAAAGTTAAATTACTAATTTATACCCCTAAAAAAATTATGTAAATATGTAAAAAATGAACAAGGATTTATCAAAAGCAATAAGAAAAGTCAAAGACATGTGTGATCAAAGAAATAATTTAATGAATATAAGAATAAAAATCATTCTTAAAAGAAAAGCAATGACAAATATGATAAAAATCACTATGATTTTATTATTTGAAAAATCATGTAATTTTGATATATTCTATATATAATTTACAGAAGGTATTCATTTTTTAAACAATATAAACAGATTAGAATATTATCAATTATGGGGTTAAAATCGTGGGGAAATGGTATTTTCAAGCTCCTGCATTTGTATAAATAAACTGTGTTTTTGTAGTGATAAAATTAACTTCTTCTTGGTTGTTGCCTATATATAAATGAACAAAGTCTTTTGTACTAAGAACTAATTTAAAATGATTAAAAAACAGATCTTTAATTTGCATAAAATATTATCTACAAATGGACACTCGTAAAGAAAATGGTTATAAGTCTCCAAGGAATCCTTGCAGAAATGACACATTCTCTCCTCTCTAGATCTACCAAATATACTTCCCAAAGACAGTGTATGGTGACTATTCTGAACTTAAAGTAGTATAACGTTGGGTCAAGCCGATTTGAGTTTAAAACGCTAATTATGGTAGGTGCTATAGTTTTTTTTTTTTTTGCCTATATGGTTCGATAGAATTGCATCGAACAGGATATAAATAAGCATTATAGCATTAAAATTAGTTTATCGAACCTAAGATCTTATTAATGAGGTAGACCAAAAATGACCATCCCCTCTCGGGATTCGATATAGCTTTCAGTTTGATTAAAGTATTGATATAATGTAAATTTTTTAATTAATGCATTTCGTAAATATTTATTTCTTGTCAATGTTAAAATTTTTAAAAAATAATCTCTAGGGCCTATCTGTCTTTCGCGGTTATTTAATTCGTGTAAATTTTTGGTTTTTTCCAAAATATCATTTTGGGTAAAATAATCGTTCTGAATAAAAATTTATCCAACAAAGTCATTTTTTTTGCAAATATACATCCCTATCATAAAACTTAATCTAGCATTTATTTAACGGGATCTTGCCACAACATCTTTTTTAGCATTACTTTTATTAATTCTTCTGTTGGTTCTTTAATATCTCTCCAGAATGGACTTACGGATGATAACGCTTCCAAAACTTTAAAGGAGCTTTCCCTTTAACTTCGTCAATAGGTTTTTAAATTTTTCTTTATATTTTTCTCTTACTATAAAACTCCATATTGCATTGCTCTTAAAATTCTTTAAACCATTTAAAAATCAGTATTTTCCAGAAATAACTAAAAGAATGCAAACCAAGTCCATCAAATTCTTTAGGGCAATTAATTCTCTTCCATGTTAAGTTTCTGTTCCTTCCATCAGGGAATAGAAAACCTTGACAAAGTTATTCGACTTTCTTACACAAAGATTCTGTTAAAGGGGTTAAAATCAATATATGGGTTACTCTTGGTAGAATGTACGTGTTCCATATATGTGTTCTTGCCGAAACGTTCTTTTCAGAAAAAAAATAAAACTTACGCATGCCACCTTCAAACCTGGCTAAAACTTCATCGATATTTAGGTTCCTAGCCTAAAATAGGACATTGATGTGTCCTAGTAGTCAGTTGGATGGTTTGATATATTGGAAATAATTTAAATAAATAAACTTTTGATGTACTTTCACTGAACAAATGTCCAATAAAATCTAGGCAAAATACAATGAAAAAGCCTCGTTGCATTTACATCGAAGTAATATAAATAATCATATCATGCATACATTGTATTTTGCACTTGCAATGAAAAAAATCATCTCTTATGAATAAACTAAATTAGATACATGGGAAGCCTAAATAAAAAGGTTTTCAAAAAGTTGAAGGAGTAAACGATGCATGGAACTGAAATGTTAATGAAATATGAATAGGGTTAATTAAATATAGTTTAAAAAGTACAATAAGAACATATGTACATTTGATATGAAAATATACATTTCCAATATCCTCTATTTTGCCCAAAAACATTTTATACTTCATCCAATAAAAAAAGGAATCTTGTTTTTTATTTTATTTCTTAAAATACTTTTTTAAAGGCATATTACTTTAAGTTAATAAAATGAACAAATTAAGATATAAAGGGTTTACAAAAGAGTCCTATAAGAACATAAACTTTCCCACACAAATAAATCATTTACTCTTTGCATCAAGTACTTATTATTATTTCTTTAAATTAATTAGCTGATGGGCTCTTGAACAGTAAGGTCAGTAAAATATTTATCAATGAAATGCATTCGCGTCTTATTAAATTTTAAGTGTTTTTCTTCTTTGTATATATATATATATATATATATATATATGTCTATTGAAATCGATGCAAATGAATAATAGAAACTATATAAATAAGCAATTTAGCTTAAACTTTTAGCATCGATGCCGAACAAACATATATTAAAAACTGTTAAAGAATCAAATAAAAATAAAAACACTAAGAGACGTTTCTTTTTATTAATATTATTTTTTATAATATTCCAAAGTCTTAAAATACATAGAAAAAAGATATGCCCTAAATCTGAGGCAAATGTTAAAAATGTTACATTCTTAAATATATTTTCTTATTTAAACCATTTAATTGATTATAAGACGAACAAAAAAGGAAAATTATGATAAAATATTAAAATATTTGGATAAATCACGAACTCAATTGAAAAATTAACAATTAGTAATGTTTGTTTAAAGTTCGACTTTAAAATATTTCTTGGGTTAAATTTGGTATTCACTTCTACTTCGGATCTCCGTCGTCATTTAGTTCCTCCAGCAGGGACGCTTCTTAATTATTTAAAAATAATCTGGAGATTACTAGGAAAGAATGTGAGATTCCGGGAAGGTACTTTATAACACTTTATAACAAATATACATATGGTAGCGTATTATTTCTCATATTAAAAGTAGTTCCTTAAAAAGTCATCGTTGCATTTTCATAGCCATTTCTTACATTTTATATTCCTAGAGGCTGGGCATATAAACATCATAAAAGAAGTAATTTGTATGTCGTTTCTAGAGAACATAGAAGATATGTATGGTAGCACTGAATATTAGGGTATTTGTTTGGTCTCTTTGATGGGAGGAAAACTGCAAAAGAAAAAACTTAACAAATTGAACCTTAATGATAATATAATATCTAATAGCGAATGTACCCGGCGCTGCCTGATATTTTCCAGCTTGACAATAGTCTGGAATGGAAAAAATCACACCAATAATTTCAGTGATGTCATCATAAGTGACTTTTTACATTAAAATCAGACAACTTTCTCTATTTCTCATTTTTTCCGTTTTGTATTTCTTAAGGCTGGGTATTTAAACTTCGTAAAAAGAAGTTATTTTAAAGTCATTTCATAGGGAACATAGAGTGCCGAATATATGTATGGTAGCGCTAAATATCAGAGTATTTGTTTGATTTCCGTTGATGGGAAAACACCAAAATAAAAAAAACTTGAAAAAAGTGCGAGTTCATATCTTTATCAAGCAAAGTTGAGAGTGATTGTCAACACTCTCCATCTCTAGGCATTATCAAAATTTGATTAGCGCGATGTTGCGTTGTAAAAAGTTGTTATTTTACACAAAATCTAAATTTGGAGGGAAAGACAGAAACAGAAAACTTATTTTTAAGTAATCATGTAGAAATCGAATTTTCCGGAAAGAATAAAAAAACCACAACACGTCTTAATACCTCAGACTCATTCACAGAAAATTTGGTCAACATCTAACTTGGCAATTCAAAATAATCGGCAAAAAAAATAAGCATGGTGATGACGGATTTTCCGGCAATTGACAACCCCACTAAAACACTCCCTGAGCTCTCAAAACTATTCACAGACAATTTTGTCAAGATCTAGTGAACCGTTCGGGAGATACAGGGGAACGAACGATTGAACAATCAAACGATCGAACGGAATTCTTTTTTTATTAGTATATATATTAGATAAAAACAACAAAATGTAAAATAGTTTAATTTTAAGGGACACATAATTTTCACATAAAGAAGAAATTAAATGAAAGACATTGTCCCCAAAGATATCTATTCAACAACCGAGTTATTCATTATAAAATGCTATCCATCAACTACAGACAAATATTATTTTATATGAATATACATAAATGTCCCCTTTTTGAATGAGATTCTATATACAAAGGGAGGTTTTCTACTAACAAATAAGCCTGTATTCTACCTTGGAGGCCTGATAGCGAAATTAATACATATTCAGTCTGGATCTCTCGGATCTTGATCAAAAAATTATATATTAATGCTTATATCAGCCATTCCCAATCGGGTTGGTGGCGAATTGATATTCGTCCTGGAAAATATAAATCCGCAAGATTAAAGTGATATCCGATCATATGCTTTCTGGACGGCATGTGACTCGTCATAATGAAGCTTTTATTAATTAATTTGTATTCGTTCCTTTCATTGTTTTTTATTCCACACTTCAAAAAAGTATACAAAATTAAAGAAAATTCATTTAAGTGTTGTGTTTTGCGTACAAAACACAACATTATAAATTTTAGCTTAACATTTAACAATAATTTAAAATAATTTTAAGTATACAACACATTAAAAAACTTCTGGAAATCCTTGAATTTCCTTTGAAACCTTTTCAAAGCGAAGGAACATGTAGGGAAGTATTAAACGTATCTTGCCGCTGTTGTAAGAATAATTGACCTTAATTCCTACGGATTAACAGCAAAGTATTATTAGCTGTTTGTTTGTTGCTGTTGAATATTTGCAAATATACATTGTTATAACCTGGGATATATAAATAGGGTTTAATGACAAAATGCAATTCACAAAACGTTTATTTCTTGAAGGTAACATTTTTATAAAGGTTCCTTAATGTAAAAAACATTTTATTATATACAATATATATCTAAGGAAAGTTACATATATCATAACAAAAAATGACTAATCTACTGAATAACGTATCTATTGAGCCAAAAAAATATTTTTTGATGATATTTCTGTTATAAATCATTTTGACATATTACAGTTACATAAATAAGAGATACTTTTTTGTAAAATTTCTCTCCCACTTTCAAGAGGTTGAATAGGCATACAGTTTTTTCCTTGATGTCAAAAAAAGCGAACAAATTAATCTAACAAAATTATGTCTGAAGAAAAATGATTATTCTTATTTTACTTATATTGCCTTGTTTATTGTTTTGAACCTGCATAAAAGCTTGTGTCCTTCCATTTATTCACCGGGGCAGAGAAAAAAAAGTTATAATATCAGGTTGAGTCATAAAGAAGAAAAGGTAGAAACGAGGTTCCCGTGGATCTCGTTGACTGTCCTGGCAAGCTTGATCCAGATGAAGCGAAAGTCGGGTGTATTCATTTTCAGCAGCGAGTGGGGGTAACAGATAGAAATGGTGCGAGTGTTGACTATTTATACTATCTGAGTGGCGCCACAAGGTTGCTTCTCACACAAAAAATATGCGAGAAAAGCGCTCCCGTTGGATTGTTTGAGCTATCTTGTTTACATTTTGAGATAATGAACCTGACTCATTCCTTATGACTCAGCCTAATATTAATTTACCATCATTATTCGTTTCTTCGTATTATTCTGATCTGCGATGAAGGCCTTGCTGGAGATTTGATTGGCAAAATAATATATTTCAAAGTTGGTGACTTAAAAAAACGATGTTCGATTTTTATTATCTCCCGATTTTAAAGACATATTTTTTCATGTTGGGGACAAAGCATTTAAAAGTAAGGTTTTATGTACACAACGGTACTATTATATTTCAAATAACATCCATCTTGTAAAGAAATTACACTATTATTTTAGCTATTATAAGTAAGCTTATTTTTCATAGTGGTAATATATTAAATAAGTATTTTATTTCACATTAATATCAACTATGAATTTACTGTTCTTGTACTAAAATAAGAACAAAGCATTAAATTAAATGAATTCTTGTTACATATAATATTAAAAAAAACCAGAGAATGATAATCTTTATGTACAACTTTGAATTATGTAAATTTATGCTTTAAAAATAGTTTTAAAATGTCACATCTGCAATGAATAAATCAAAACTTTCTTCTCCCATTGAGTACAAGGTATGGAACTAATTGATAAGGCAAGGTATTACTTTTATAACATAAAACTAACAATAAACATATCATATATGTTTGGCATTTTTTGTATGCAAACAAAAGAAATAAATAAATAATAATTATTGAACAAATATATGGCTATGTAGGGCTTCTTAAAGCTCCTAAAATAATACCTTAATGCAGTGGTTCCCAAACTTTTTCTGTTTGCCTCCCCCCCCCCTTTGGTATATAAGAAATTTTTGCGGCCCCCCCCCCCAAAAAAAAAAGAAAATACACACATTTTGTTCTCAGAGTCCATTGCAGTTTATTTCACACATTGTAATTAATACAAACCTCAGCCTTTTTTTTGTCCATTTCCTAGCAGTGTTATTTAGTCTACAGTATTTATATTTTCATTCATTCGTTTTTCCTGCGCCCCCCCCCCCTGCAATTGCTCTGCGCCCCCCACTTTGGGAACCACTGCCTTAATGTATCATTAAAAAATCCTAATGTATATTTACGGTTCCAATATATATTATTTTACAAATAGTTACATAGTGAAAAATAGTATAAATTAAAGTTGTCCTAAAAATTAATAATAATTATGATATTTGTGCAAAAAATTAGGATTTTTATTTAAAATCACAGTCTAAAGAAAAATAATCCAACATATTTTTTTAAATTATCTACAATTTCATGAAATCTCTTTATTGATTTGCGTATCCCATTTCAATGTACGACTTTGTTATATCATGTCACTTTAAACTTCTTATTCGTATGAACATTCAAAATCGTAATTTTCTTATTTACGATATATAAATATGTGCCTTCGAAGAAAAGCGTTTTTTAGAATTTACACTTCAATGGATTCTATTTAAATCATTAAGGCACTGTCAAAAAAATAATTATATCTCCCCGTTATCAACTATTATAATAAAACAAGATTATTTTATTTTATCGTGTCTCAGAAATAAAATAACGAAAATAATATGTTTGGTATTCAGCTGTTTTTGTTTGGAAAAGCTGATAAAAATTGATGCAATACAACTATTATTTACACTTTTAATTTGATATGTACGACTAAATAACGAAATATTTTTGCTTTTATTATTGCGTTTATTCTTTTCATACTTAAAAACCACTGAAAACCTACGAGCCTTGAATCTATTTAAAAACAATGAAAAAACTCATTCCAATCTAACAGTTGTAGGAATCGAAGTGCTATTTAAGTTTTATATTTTATGTTGTTTTGATTAATCAGAGTATAAGAGTTTTATTTTTATGGTTCATTAGTTAAAGAAAATTCACTGTCAGAAAAAATTCGATTCACTAGCAATACCTGTTTCTTGGTTTGCTTTAATATTAAAATACTATTAAACTAAAATTTAAATAAATATGCTTTGGAATGTTGAAGATAAGTTTTTCACATTTATATATATATATATATATATAAATGAAAAGCGGATTCCATTACACCCCAAGGCTTTTTCACTTTTTCACTTATTCTCGAAAATATCTTATTTCTTATAACAATGACTTTATTCCTTTTCAGGTAAATGTCTAGAAAAAAATAAATCTATTTTTTCTTCATCTGATTGAGTTTAAATATTTTCCTTTTTTTGGAGTTATTTTGTCGTAAAAAATGTCTTCATATAAATTTTTTACAATGCTCAGAAATGCAATAGATATTGATTAAAAAACGATTATAATATTTTCAAAACATGTCAAATTCCATTACAAATAATATTAAATTAAACAAGGAAAAATATTAAAATATAAAAGTAAGACATTATTAGGTAGATTTAGGTTAATATGCTAAAGAACATTTTTTATACGATAGTTTTTTTACCTATAATTTAATTTAGTATAATTACATTTTTGAATGGGATTAAACATTATAGAGTTAAAGTTGGTATATCATACCAAGGATCCTTTCAAAGAAGTTGACCAAACCGACCTTCCCCTCTCTGGATTCGAACCTGCGGCCTCTACATTGAAAAGCCGAGCATGCTTCTACTGAGCTAATAAATTTCCTTAAATACATGTTTTTATGAAAATGAAAGCCAATATGCTAGGAGAAAGTATTTAAATCCAATTGACATTTTGATATAAGATTAAATATATTTTTATAAAATATAACAAACTTTTAAGCGCATCATTGAAAATAGGGGCAAATTTAAAAAAAATTTGAATTTAATATGTTTTCAAAAAAATAGCTTGTTTTTTTTTAATATGCTATGTAGTACATTTAAAGCTGTTTGAATTTATTTCTTACAACTTTGACAATATGTTAAATACATAAAGATCATATTAAAACACACAAAAATACTTTTGGTCCAAACCCTACTATGACGTAATCTTTATTAATCTTTGATATTCTTTACAGAACACAAACACACACCCTATGCCACTTGATAAGTATCAACAAATTTATCATAGTCAACGCCTTTCTACACGCAGTTAAAAGTTTTATTTAATATTAGTTGCCTTTGCCCCACCAAGAACAATGCAACGATATTCGCATTCGAAGCATCCTCTTAATAAACAGATATAATCAAATATTCTTAAAAGCACGAGCTAGTTATAATACTTTTTATTAAATTTATTTCGAATCATTTTTATGAACAGACAAAAATGTATGTTTTCAAAATATGAATTGTCTTTTTTGAAGCCGGTTTTCATATAGAAAAAAAATCTAGCGTTCCAAAATAATGAAAATTCAACTTTTTGTTAAAAAAATATATTTTAACAAATTTATCATTTTCAATAAAAACTATGTATATCTCAGAGGCGTAGAGAAACTACAGCTGAGACTTAATTTGATTTTAATATGAAGATTTGAAGTAAAAGAGTACATCCACTCTTAGTGAGCTATGTATTTCGGTTTTAAAAGATTCACATTAGAAAAAAAAATATTATTAAATAATGAAAACTCATCTTTTTTCGTTAAAACAAATTTATACTTTTAAAAAATATAATTCTTAGTAAAATTTATGTTTATATTATAGGTGTAAAGAAGCTACAGTTGGGACTTAATGTAATTTTAATATGAAGGCTCGAAGTAAAAGATTGAAGTACATCCACTCATTTGGGGTTTAAAAGATTCACAGTAAAAATCATTGTTCTCCAGGGAACTAACGTTTTTACCTTCCTATTTATTTATCTGACAAGCAAATCACATGCATGTAGTTTAAGTAGGCATATATTAAAAAGAACAGTATACTTTCGAGAATCTTTAAATCATCCAAATCAATATGCTTTGATTAACAAAGAAAAGTTTATTACATATTATTATGGACAAACTTAAATACATACTGCAATCATTTAACCTTTTAGATCAATAAAAATATTCAAAATTTAAATTTTAAAGGTCATTATAATTATTTTATTTTATATCAACTATAACCAACTTCTTCAATTTTTTATTTCATTTATGTACATAAATTAAATTATCCTTACATTCATATTTGGTAGTAAGTGATTTTTTCTGTTAAATTGATGGATTTTTTAAATTAATATATGACTTCTTTAAATCGACACTCATGTTACATTATCATTTACTCGTATATTTGGGAGCCTACGGCGCCAATATGCTCGCCCTTCGTGTATGGGTAGATTTTGGAGCTAGTTTGTGAGTGAAACAGACCTTAAAGAATTTAAGAGAGGAGAGAGAAAATAATTTTCTTTTTTGTACAAACATTCCTCATAAAATGTTTGACTTTGTACAAAGAATATGTTTTAAGTCAAATGAGATGCTTTTTTCTTTTTCTATTTCTCTAACTCCTCCTCTTCCTTTTCATTTTATTTTTCCCTCTCTTTACCTTGAAAAGTAGGAAGTAAAATCAGACAAGGTCTGATTTTTTTCCAATTCTGGCCCCATCACTTTGCAAGTAGTTTTTTTAGGTCCACCTTGACCAAGGATTCCATAGGTACCTTCAAAGTTCAAATCTGACTATAAATGAGGAGAAGATAGCGTGCGGAATACAGACGGACAGAGATTGGGGAATTATTATATAGATTACAAATACAGAAAATAATGTAATCAGATAGTTGAATGATGAGAGATAAATATAAAATAGGACCTACAATTTTTAACACTAAAAGCATGACGTCATAAATAAATAATTAAAGAAAGTTTCCAACGAATACCTTGAGATGTCATACTTTATGAATAAATTTCCTTGGGCTTATTACTGCTCAAAGAGAATATTTAGTGGCGAAGTCACGTATGCTAGCGTTGAATATCGGGATACTTAGTCCCTCTCCGCTGTTAGGAGGAAGATAAATAACTATCTTGAAATATGACGTCAGATCAAACTACATTTATCTCACTCTTTCTTTAGTTCTTTCTGTCGCTGTCTTTCTCCAAACAAAGGGATATTGTGGGAGGGGAAGAGGAATAAATGTGATATACTTTACTTCGACCCTTTATATTCTCTATAATACTACTGTTCAACAATAGTGACGCTATCGTGGATGCTTCTTCTTACGAAGCTATCCATCCCTGTAAAAAATAACAAACTTGATATTTATTAGAGAAGCATAACATTAAATTAGTATGAAGTTTGATCAATTACAATAGTTCATAAAACACCTAAAACAACCTTAATCTCTTTTTTGTCAGATATTAATCCTCGTAAGTTCACACACAAATAGGAGGATAATGTGTATAAGGAAAAGGACTCACTTTTTCCGCCTTTATGACCAGGTGAGCTCAATATAAGGACTTATATGTTGGAGGTCTTCTGACTTGTTAATTGCCAAGACTCATCAACACTCTGTAGGGATACCTTAGAGACTTATTGCTAATCCAATTATATAAACGATAGGTACAATATTCAGAAGCATTTCTAGGCGACATCTATGGTGATTGGCGTTGCTTTCTCTTTGGATTTTTTCTAAGAAAAACTAATACTACATAATATAGTGCTTAGGGAGAAGGAAGTCAGGTGAAAATACCGAAATCCATACTTTTATAGAGAAAGTTGCATATATTAGTATGCTTTGTTGTATAGTTTAATATATATGAAAGGTATTTGTTCTTGCGTTTATGTCGTTTCAAATATGAGCCTTATAAGTAGAGTTACGTCGTAAGAACTGCCTGTGTAGCAGCTG
>CP045901.1:6539212-6575127 GCA_013387185.1 Caligus rogercresseyi | reverse complement strand
CTTGACTCGAATAAAAGAAGGATATTGCTTTCGACGCGGTGGCGAGCGGAGCAATTTTCTCCAATTATCAGAGAGTTAGAATCCAAAATATGTAAGTCTTCTTAATTGTTTTTTACATATTAAATCATTTCTCGTATTCATTGTGTATTATTGAACAAGTATCATAATTTTAAAACTATGATAAATATTGTTATAAATTATTCTGTGCTCTCGGAGAAGGAATGAGATTCGAATTATGGTCCCAGATATTAAAACTCAATCCTATATACCACAAATATATCAAGTTGCCTATAATCTTATTTATACAAGGCAAGTTGTATAATTGAAGATATTTGAACAATTGTGATTTTGTTATACATCAATTTGGAACTCTACAATAGGGAATACTCCTATATATAATATATATTAGGGGTGCACCGAAAAAATCAGCCGAAAAACGCAAAAAAAAGACACATTCAGCTTCGGCCGAAAGCCAATTGAGTGGCCGGATCGGAGGCCGAAAAATGGTGACGCATGCTTTTGTTAAAAATGAAAGTATGAAATGAATGGGGAAAAAAAAACAGAATGTATGAAGGGTATAAATGAAACTCGTATCAGTTATCCAACATTTTTGAAGCTTTCAAATAAACATTTTTTCTTTGAAAAAACTTGTCTAAACATTTATTGTAATCAGTAGACTTAAGCGATATTTAAAAATAATGTTTGATGAGAAATCAAGAAAGAATGTTTATAATGTTGCAAGGGCTAGTAGGTTACTGCTGTCTCAGTATGGGAGAGGAAGGACACCTGCTGGTCGCTTTTGTAATGACAGCGTGGTCATCAGAGTGCACCTACAATGTTTCTGATCGGTTGTTTATGTTTTAAATGCCTAGTGTTTCCGTGACTTTAAATTGAACTGTATTTTCGGTTTCGGCATTCGGCCAAAGCAATTAATTTTTTTTCGGTTTCGGCCACAAATTTCCATTTCGGTGCATCTATAATATATATATATATATATATATATATATATATATATACATAATAAGATACTTAGGACATGTAAATGTTGTATACTTTCGATAATTCTATTGTAAAATATATCATTGAAGTCATCTTATAACGAATTCAATCTTTTATAAAACATAAATATTACCTCCTTGCAATATTCTTTTTAAACACGAACGATTTTTATTTTTTATGTTGCTCATTCGAACTGTTTATATTTTCTGGCAAGTCCTTGTGATATTCATTTTCATATGAATATACAAGATATTTTCAACTCATATAAAATGTATAATTTTGTGTTATACCTTTTCATGTTCGGCCTTTATTTTACTGACTTATTTTAGTTATTTCATTTAAATATAATGAATGACTTAGTTCAGTCGTTTTTTTAATATTTAATTATTAGGTTAATTAAACTATTCCTTCGTTCTTCAGATAAGTTATCATAAATATCAATATTATAAGATTGTTCAGTCTTTTTCTTATCTGAAAAAAAATATGGCGGTTGGATTCAATAAATTAAGAAATCCATGGTTTCTGGAAAGATAAATAATAAATATAACCATAAATCTTATTTAATTGTACAAAATAAGGATTAATTATATTCATTTTATAAAGAATTTAAACAAATGTAGGCCTTGTATAAAGATAAATATTAAATTCGACAATCAAGCTCTATCTTTCACTAGGGCTTAGAGGCCGTCATTGAAGCCGACGGAGGCCAAATTCACTGACTCCTTTAGTATTATTTAAAGTTTACTCCAATAAATATTATTATAACGGGGTTATTTTTAAGGATTGTTAGAATTTAAGCTGAAAAGACTGCTTTACTAGTTGCTTCTCTTTGCTCACAATTATGACATCATTATCACCCGTCTGCAACGTCACACACTTTTTTGTATACGAAGTGGCGCAACCTTATATATTGGTTACTTGAGTCGATGAAACATCGAAGAATGTTCACGAAATTTAATTCAAGATTAATCAGAGGTATGAACTTTTTTTACTCTTTATTCCTAAAGTTTTCAAATATAAGAAATTTTAATGACTAAGATACAAAGGAAACTCATATTTTGATAAAGGTAGGCATAGAAAAAATTCAATACCCCCTCCACTTCTTGTATACTACGGATTCCACACTCGGACTCCGTTCTGGATCCTTATTGGCTAAAAAAACATAGTGCGAGTAATATAAATATCAATTGGTAAAAAATACGGTATCAATTCAACAGTGGCTGTTGAATGTTAATTTTAACTTTGGGATAAGAATATTATTTTAAGAGCATCCTTAAGTATATTTTCTAATGGGCTTCGATCTATGTTTTTAACACCTCAACTGTACTCAAGTAAAAAATGAATGTTTAAAAAAATCGTCCATGACGATAAATCGATCTCCTCTCTGATGATAAGACATGGAAAATTAAAGAAAATTTGCTACCACCTGGCAAAGTAATATTTATTGTTGATTGTGCGAGAACTATCTTTTTAAGCATCCTTATTTATGGACTTTATGTATGTTGGTTTTATTTCTGAAGTTGAGGAAAAACACATCTCATAAATAACACTATGTAACAAAATGAAGGTCTTTGTTTGCCCCTGGGCTGAAATTTCTAATTTGAGTCCCATTTTTACGTAGATTCCAAAAATGCCACTCAAAATATCGTCCGAAAAAAGGTTTGGACTTTATGGCCTTTTTTGAAAAATCAGGATTTTCATCATTTCTAATGTTTCAGGCCCAGTTATCTTCGTACAATGTAAGAATAACCACAAATGTCAGTAGTATTTATTTTTCTACTATATCTGGCATTTCAAATCCGTTTTATAATTTATATATCTTTTGTACTATTCGAAAAATCGGCTGTATATTTCAAAAGTTGACCATATTTTAGTGTTCTATTTAAGCGGTGATATATTTTTTGTTTCGAGTCTATTTACTATAATCAATATGTAATATATTTTTGGTATATGTCAATGCATTTCAGAACAGTTTTTATAATTTCGATATCTGGCATAAAAGTAAAGAAAAGATGAATTTAGTATGACGAAGTATTGATCATATTAAGTAACTACTTTTAGGTGATTCATTGAGGTTGCATTAAATATTATTGTGATTTGTACTAAGAAAAAAAAAAACAGGTTAGCTTTTTTATTACATATAATTATTTACAAGTGTCATAAATAATTTTATTTTTTAGTGAGTTACTGTGATGGAAAAATTGCATTCCAATATTGTTATCAAATTATTTAAGGAACTTGCAAATAAAAAGGCAAACCTGTTTTTTTTCTTCGTTACAAATCACAATAATATTTAGTACAACCTCAATGAATCGCCTAAAAGTAGAACCCTGTTACATAGTGTAATCATTGTATTGAATATGCAAAGAAGTTATATATAGAGACTAAAGCATAATGAGTTTATTTATGCTTGAGTAATATTCCTATCCAAGCCTGCATCTTAATTTTCTTCTCCGCTTTCAATAACAATATTCCTACTGATGCAAAAAAATCCCAATAAACTTTTGTTTGTCTTAAGTTCCTTTTTTTTTTTCTTTTGGGGTCGTAATTAAATTATGGCTTTCCTGATTACTAATAATGAAAGTATAATCAAGGTCATAGCCTCAAAATTGATATTTATTATTATTTGAAGAAATTTGCGGAAAACTATATTTTACTAATTTTTAAAACTTTGACCTCGTTGCGCGACCTCGTAATGTTGACCGATTTTGTTCAAACTTTGTGTGTCGTCTTCTTTTATCACTAAGAAACAGAAATCCACAATGTTGCTAACATTTCAAACATTTGAAAAATAAGAACAGCCCTAATATATATATATATATACAGGGTGATTCACTTAAATTGAGACTCACATATTACAAACTACAATCTTTTTATTAAATTTTACACAAATAATTTTAAAACAAAAATGATAGCAAAATATGTAATTTACAAAATGTATTTCATTAAATTTCCACATATCCTCCTTTGGCCTTCACTACAGCTTTGAACCTTCTCACGGTGGAGGCAACACAGGCAGATATTTCTTCCTCAGACAAAGAGGCCCAGGCCTGAAGCAGCTTCTTCTTCAGAATCTCCACCGATGGCCAGGACTTGCTACACACCCTTTTCTCCAGAATGGACTATATTCCAAATCCATTGGGTTCAGATCTGGGGAGGAGGGAGGCCACAAGTCTTTGGACCAAAAGTCTGCAAACATATCAGTGCAGAAGCTTTGAACCAATTTGCTGGTATGGGATGGAGCTCCATCTTGTTGGAACAGTAAAAGAGCCGTAGGATACTCTATTGTACCCATGGGACAAACCTCCTCTGAAATAAGATGCAGGTACACCGCCTGGTCGATCTTCGCGCCCTCCTCGACAAAGATCATAGGGGCTTTCTTCCGTCCGACGTCACTCCCGCCCAGACCATGACTGAGGGTGGCTTTTGCCTTCTGAAGACAGTCCTCAGCTGTACGGGGATGTCTTCCTTTTTCTAGCCAAAAACCGGTCATTCTGACTGTTGTGGGTGGCCTGGACCGTGAAAATCTTTTCATCTGTCTAGAGAACTGACGGTGGGCTGTCTTGGGTGAGCTGTTGAAGAATTTTCTTCCCACGAATAAGACGCTTATTCTTTGTGGCCTGAGACAGCATCTGACGGGGCCTCTTCTTATAGGGGAACATCCCCAGGTCCTTCCTGACTAGTCTCCACATGCTGGTGAAGCTCATACATTCCTCTTTAGCCATCTGTCTGATGGATCGAGTTGGATTCCCCCGGAGTTTCTGTCTGATCCTCTTTTTCACAGGAAGCGTCCTCACGTCTTTTTTCGGACATGAGCCTTCCTAGAAGACATCCCTGACTCCTTAAAGGCTTTGATGGTCCTGAAGACGGTTGCCCTGCTCACAGAACCATTTAAAATCTTCAAAATTTCTGCTGGAGCTTTTCCACAACGAAATGTGGTCAAAATCAAGTCACGTTTTTCTTGTTCTGATGCCATTTTCTCCAATAAGCAGGGCAATCTCTCACTATTTTATTTTTATGAAAGTTGTAGCTGATATGACTATCAACAATAACAAACAGAAAAAAGGAGGGAAATTTAATTACGGGCAAGCGTAGGGCTTATCAAGTGCGAGTCTCAATTTAAGTGAATCAGCGGTATATATATATATATATATATATATATATATATATATATTATATATATATTATATATATATCTATATATATATATATATATATATATATATATATATATATATATATATATATATATATATATATATCTATATATATATATCGAGCTGGGATTCGGTAGAGAAATCTACCGCCGGTTCGTTATTGGTATATACCTTCTACCAATCGATATCGGTATTCGGTAGATTTTATATTATATATCTACCGAATATCGATCGGTGCAATAGATAAAAAAGAAAGAAAAATTATTTGTGTATCTGCTCTGTGACTTCTTCCTAGGCATTTATATTGGACAATTTATAACAAATGATAATTAAGTACATAATTTGTTATAATTTATTAGAAATTATTCGAAGTTTAATACATACTAATCTTATATAAATTATATATGTACTTGGATTTGGTAGGAAGGGGAAGGTTATATATATATTTTTTCATTTACTGTCTCTTATTGTCCGATATTAAATGCACTTTCAGGTACTCTAGTATTCAATGCATAGTATGTGTTTATATTGAATGTATGTTATGTATCTGCTTTATAATACTATAAGTTGTCTATTGGAGCTACGTAGTTGTTTATTTATTTTGCAAAGTTTAAGTTCTTCACACAAGGGAGCGCTTCCACTTTAACCTTAGTACATAGAAAAACCAAAACCAAATTTTTTCATTGAAATATTTGTTCAATGTTTTATGAATCAATATATAATCTACTTCAATCCAAATATCAACTTACGATGACGTAGTACAAATTACTTTGTTTATGTTGGGCAAAGCGACAGTTGAACGATATTTATCTGCTATTGAAGGGAATAAGCTCTCTATATTTATACATAAGTCATACTTTCAAATATACCATACCGATTGACAATCGTTACGGTATTTGGTAGTTTCTACCGAATATCGTATAATCGGTTTGGTATTTGAAATCTACCGTCGGTATTATCGAATACCGATTTTCATTCGGTAGTCGCAGCTCTGATATATATATATATATATATATATATATATATATATATATAAATAATATATGTCAACCAATAAAGATTTTTTTTGGGGTCAATGCTCCGATTAGTTCATAAAAAATCATTTCTCTCTTATTTTAACATAGTTATTTATATTGATGGGGAAAAGATGTTATTTTTTCAACGTGATTGGTTGATAGAAAATGAGAAGGACTTATAATCCTTCACCACCGGCTCTTGAGGAGTGTAGATAATATCAGAGAGAAGAATACCATCCTTCGAAATACAAATTGTCTCTTCTTCATTGGCTTTTGAATGGACGACTCCAATATCATATATTATTAATTAAATAAAGCAACTACTTGATCTCAGGAAAAGTAAAGTTTTTGTTTCATCATGCCTGGAGATCAATGGTTCATCACTCTGACCAGTAGACGCTGAAAATAAATAAACCATTGTTACCAACTGAAACAATTTCGTTTATTGGTGCCTTTGCGAGAGACACCTTTTTTCTATCTCTCTAATATTTGATCTACATAAAAAAGCTGACAGCCCTTGTTCGTAGCTATATTATCATCTTCTTTTAAAAGCTCTTATTACCTTCATAAAGGATTCATTACTTGCTAGATAAAATACCTCCAAGACAAGTCCTGAAGCCTGCTCTCCCCTCATTTAATATAAAAATTCTTATCATTCCTATTGTATTGTACATACACATGTCATATACTGTGCATGCGTATGAAGAAACTCCTCTCACAAAGCATTTACATGACATAATGCTTAGCTCTTGATCGTTTAGTGGGGGAAATACGTTTCAGCTATTGAAGGACTCAGAATCTCCCAGTCCAAAATATTAAAATCCATCTTGCGAGTATCATTACTTACAATAATAATAGGATTAGTAAAAAGAAACCCATTATTTTTGCATTAAATTGAAGGTTCTAATTAAGTATAGTTAGAATGATCCGATTTAGGTCAAATATGCACCGTTTTGTTTGATAACGTGTTACCATTTTGAAGGAATGTCATAATGCCTCACTCATAGAACCTCTCGTCCCTATTGGCAAAAAAGTGGGACAGTCCTGGTTTGGCTACTGTTTGTGCCAGCTCACTGTGATTCGAACACGACCGTTTTTGCTTGACGTAGTCGTAATTGACCCACTTTTCATCACCAGTAACCATCCACTTCAGAAATGGATCGATTTTGTTGCGCCTCAGCAGTGATTCGCAGATGGAAATTATGAGCTTTTTTGTGCTAACTCGTGTGACACCCAAATATTGAGCTTCTTTTCTTATTTAAGTGGTTCCAAACGGTTTTTGTGCAATGTTTAGCTCCTTGGCAATCGAAACAGTGCTTATATGACGTTGGACTCGACGATTTCCATTATTTTATCGATATTTTGGCAATTGGCTTTCCAGAGCGTGGTGCATCTTTGACATCAAAATTACCGGAACGGAATCGACGAAACCAAAATTGTGCGTGATTGGCTGTTACAGTATCATAAAAAAACTATTCTTATGTTCAGCGCCTGGCTTATGTTTCACCTTTATCGAAGAAAAAACTGTAAAATATGGTGTATTTTCTCTTTGCTGATGTCCATCTTTGACGCGTGCTCAAACAATACTTAATCAAGCAATCATAAAACTGACTGAGTGTCTTTTAGTACGAAATCTTATCTTTCCAACGCCATCTAGTGTTACCCGATCGCACTTATTTACTAAAGTCATTTATTGGGAAAATATTGGATTTCTTTTTTACTACACCTATTATGTAGGGATTATATAAGTTGCCATATGGATTTATTTTGCACCTTCGAACCCAGCATTAATCCTAATTTTTTTCAGCTGGCAACATATTTTTTTCTTAGTCTTACAGTCAGAGTGATGCTTCATTTATCGTCAGATATACTGCTGCAAGATAGGTACATTCATTCCTTCCCGTAGTAAGAACTTGTTTAGCTTACTTAATATGAAGTGCTGATAACGAAGGAGTCTAATGTTGATTAAAAAATCAATTCTTCAGTCTCAGAGACTCAATGAATGTTTTATCGTCTTGATGATAAATAGATCCATACCCTTTCGATAAAGCATATAGAAAAAATATATACATTACCAACTAAAAATATTTGGTACTTGTTGAGATTGCGTTAGCTATCAGGATAATATTCTATATCAGGTATGCTAGGGTGAAATCGGTCAGGGGCCAGATTGTTTTCAAGTGGGACCTCGGGGGCCAAATTACCGGTACATTTTGACCAGGCAATACCAAACAAAAAACAAAAGTAGATTTAAATTGGTTCATATTATATCATACTATATTATTTATAAAAAACACTTCTCAACCACTGACGTAACAGACCGGATGTGATGTCCATTCGGGCCGGATCCGGCTCGCAGACTGTCACCTTGGTAACACTGTTCTATATCAATTGTAGTCTATACTTTATAATTCCATAAATAATGGTTTGAAAAACGGAGCTTGTGCATGAAAATAGGATAATTCTAATATTGGTACCTGAGGATAAAAATATAGTAGCTAACTTGTGTTACACACAATAATTTACCCATGAGCTGTGTAAAGAATATCATTAAAGACATCACTTAATTAATTTATCCAATGTCTGTCAAAAATGATAGGATCCCAATATGGCATTTGATCAATGACGTCATCTACTTCGTTTCATTGTTATATTCAAAAGACTGCTTTTTTTTATCTTCTTCTAGTTTTTTTTCTTCTGAGCAAAAAACAGCTTTGAGAACATAGTCCATATAAATCCTTTAGGACTGACTTTTCATCGATAGATTGTGAATGTAGTATTAGGGTATTGGATTTCCATGGATATTATTATTAATATTATTCATTTTTCGATTTCCCCCTTCACATCTTTCTTGAAGATATGCTTTCAAAATGAGAGTCGTATATACTATGAATGATGTAACGCTTTTCTTTATTAAATGACATATAAAGAAAAATACTATCGACTGCATTAATGGACTTGTACGACTCTAATTTATTAGTTAAACATTTACAATATTTACTTATTTTACATAACAAAAACAATAGTTAGAAATGAAAGGAGGGATATCATTCTGGAACTTATATCTCGAACATGATTGGTATTAAGAAAAGAACGTAAATAGTAATAATAAAAATCAGCATTATGTAAAAAATGCATTCAGGCACTCCTGAATGCTTTTTTGAAGTTGTTTAAACTCAGATACAATTTCATTCTGAGTCTATTTCTTATAATATATATAATCCTTGTAGTATGTATATTCCATATATATATATATATATATATAAGTAATACGGAAGGCTTTGGACTTGAGGAATGTTTTTGATTTGTATTTATTGGATGCTCATTTTTATTAAATTACGCACAAAACTAATGAAAATTAGAATATTTTATGGAAAAACATATTTTTATGGTAAGTTTAAGATATCCCTAAAATTATAGCAATAAAGCTGCCATTTCAAGGGCAAAGAGTGAGGGAACCAGTCCCGTCATAACTGGTGGCGTGAGAAGGAAGCTAGTTGTGATAGCTATTGGAGTATTATTTCACGTTCTATGTGTTCTATTGTTGGCTATATTTATTGTACATTTTTTATATAAAAAGCCAATAATTCAATTCTAGCTCCAATTTAAACAAAAAGTTGTAAGAAAAAATGATGGAAATTGCTTTGTTTTCAATATTATCATGTTTTCTACTATTGTTGCTTTTTAAAGATAAGGTTTTCTTTTCACTTAGTTTTTTTTTCTCGTACAGAGAAAATATATACTATTAACTTCATAAGTAACAAATGCATTGGATTACTATGAATGCATTGTTCACTATGTCAAGTTGTGAGTTATGTTCTTTATATCCTATTTTGCACCGCCTTTTATCTAAAGACAGCTCAGCTTCCTCAACTCTTAATGCTAAAGACAGAAGTTGGCTTCCGAGAGGATTCTAGGTTCGATGGATCAAAACGCTACATGCGTCAACACGGTAGAGGGAAAGGTCAAATTTGATCCGACGAATTGAAAAAGACTAAGTTTTAAACGACGATTTTTAGAATTGAAATAATATTTATTCATATCCACACGGATGTTATTCTATCCAAAGAAATAGGCAAAAAAAGTCAAGGCCTCTTAGTTAATTATTTTACTTACTTCGTTATCGCAAAAAATATGTGAAAATATATGTATTTAATCCTTTTACTGCAATCGTTTCTCGGATACATGCTTTGTAGTTCTTTCCTAGGTGTTTACCTTCATTATTCTTTAATATTATTTTATTTTCCAGCTTTAATCTCCAGCATATTTTTTCTTTATGTATACCTCCTCATGACATAATGTAAGGCAATTGATATGTTCTAAAAGTTCCTATACGTATACAAAGATATTTTTTAAATATAATGTTTTCTTTATTGAGGCATTATTTAAGTCGGTGATATAATATATGAAGTCTGACAGGAAAAAAAGCAAGAGTTCTTTTAAATCATTCTTTATTTTTCAGTTGTGATCGCATGGGACTCCAGTCTCTCACGTATCTCTGGGAACGGAATCAGAGTGAATCCTTCAAGAGATGATTTCCTGTCCCATAGATGCCATTGTCATCAAGGTTGCGACCTGGGCCTGGATGAGTCGCATTTAGGGAAGAGCATATGTAAGCTCCAGCCCCACTTGACTAAGATGGTAAGCAGAGTTTATGAGCTAACGTAACAATCATACTACTTATCAGTGTGGTTTTTCTGCTAATTCTTACGTAGAGCTTTAATCCAATGTACTTTATACTGAATTTTACTAAATAAGTAGCTATGAAAGCTGCTTAAAATATGACATTTCTCTGAAAGCGACTCAGAAACCGTCGATCATCTTAGCATGATATAAGTTTTCTTCAAAACTTTATTTATATTATTAGCTTGTGATAAATTAAAATGACTTTTAATGGGTCTCAATAAGTCAATATTTTTGACTGATTTGTATTTATTACGTCATAAAATTATATTCTCTTCATCAATGACAAATAGTTCGGACAACATTTCTTTGTTATATGATATAGATGCCATTGTTGGATGCAAGGCAGTAACAGTTTCTAAAAATGGGGCAGCATGAACATCTTATAGCAACAGTTTGGAAGAAAATATTATTGTATGAAATAAAATCGAAAAGCCTCATGCATGAAACAAGATAATTGAATAATGCAGTTGTAACCCAATAGGTGCTATAATTTTTGAATTTTGTTAATAATTAATTATTTTTACATAATTATGACGCTAAAATTAATTGAAATAATATTTTATCTCGTAAACCCAACTATATTTATATATATACTTTAAAAAGGAGGCCTTCGTTAAAATGATGAATGTAACTAAACTTTTAAATAAATATCATTAGCCCAAGTTTTACAAAATAAATATTGTATAAGATAAAAAGTGTCTTCTAGATCCAATTCACCAAGTCCACCCCCCCCCCCCCTATTTGTTGTTTTGCAATTGTGTATAATACTTCACAAGATGTTATATAAAAGTTAAGCCTTATTCTTATTTGTCCCAATTTCAAATTTGGGATTTGATATATTTGTTTACCTACTTGTATAAATTAGTGTCACTGTTGGATTAAGTGTCTGTCGATTTTAAGTCATTTCAACAAAGTTCCCAACTGTGTTTATCACCAGTAAATATCAACAGGCATTGACCATTGATGCAGCTCCTATTTTTTTCATGGCAAAGGTCTTTATTCTATTATATAATAAAATAATAAAAAATAAAAATGGCTTATAAAAAGGGGGAGATTTGTGTGTTTGGTAAAAACATAAATAAACATATAAATTAAAATTAATCCTTTTGCTGGAATATTCTTAAGCTTTGAACTTTTTTCTTCCATTTTGCATAATAAATATAGTATTTATTTGGGCTTTTTATGGGCAGTTTGATTAAAAAACATGAAAGAAATAGATGAAAATTGAGTTATTTACAGAAACGAGCATTTTTTTTTTTGATAATCAAGTATGTATTGCTTTGCACTATTATTTGATGCAAGGCCATTGCTGCTTCTATGTATGATCAAAGAAATCACTCTAAATGCATTCTACATATATGGATTTGGCAATCAATGTATATAAATGAGAGACCACACATTCGATATTTATGAGTAATAAGGTAGGAGAAGAGACCAATAGATATGGAAATGGCCTCATCATCAATGTAGCTATACTAAAAAGGATTCTTGATTGTGAAGCTAAAGCGATGACGTTTTATAATTGAGGAATGCTACAATGCTAAGAATGCACATTTGGATATTTAAGAAAATAGATGGACCTTTATATTAAGTGGATTTTCTACAGAAATAGAAAAATAGTACATTTCAAAAGCTCTTTACCATAGAGAGCTTATTCCCTTCAATAGCAGAGCAACATCATTCAGCTGTCGCCTGTGTCCAACATAAACAAAGTAATTTGTACTACGTCATCGTAAGTTGATCATAGAGATAGAAAGATTTGTGTATATTGGGCATTATTTCTCTAAAGAATCCAATAAGGTCTTTATGTCTCTATGGCTCTTTACTGACTAAGATGGCTGTCCCATTTTGTAATGAATGGGACTAAAAAAGGAATCCTGCCATTAATACCCATGTATACCGTCACCTTAAGTAATGTTTCAACAAAATAGTCCCTTCCAATGACGTCACTGGGTATACCTTTTGTATTTTCTCCCTTGTTCTATTAGATTTGATATTTGTACTTTGCAGAGCTGGGATTCGGTACCACCGATTCTGTATTCGGAGATTTTATTATACATATATCTACGAATATCGGATAGATAAGAAAGAAAGAGAAATTTATTTATATATCTGCTCTGTGACTACTTCTTCATATGCATCTAGTATCGGACAATCTATAACAAAAGACAATTAAGTACATAATTTGTATAATTTTTTGAGATTATTTGACTTTAATACATGTTATTTTATATAAATCATAGTTGCACTCGGATTTTGAAGGAAATGGAAGGCAATAGCAAACAAATTATTTCCTTAACTGTCTTTGTTAACCGTTGTCCGATATTAAATACGCTTTCAGCTCCGGAGTTGTTTATTTATTTTGCAAAGTTGAACTTCTTCACACCAGGTAACAACAATTCCAGTTCTAAATACCGATTTACATTCGGTAGTCGTAGCTCTGGCTATCTCAAGGGATAGTAGCAAGCAAGGAGAATATAAATAAGGTGAGTCAAAGAGGAGATCTTTGACTTATGCTCTTGTTCAAAAGGGATATTTTGGTGACGTCACGATGCTACAATAAAAAAACATTATTTATTAGTGCTATGATTTAAAAATTATTTCTCAACTTTATATCTCAATTGAAAATATTTCATTAAAATATTGTTCTGTTGCGTGAGAAAATTGTTATGTAAATGATTTATCATTAGTATTCATTATTTTAAGTAATTAGCAAATATAATTTCAAACAATAAAATAATTTTCACCATAAATATTTTAATTTATTTTAAGAATTTATAAATCAAAATAATAGAATTATACATATGTACATACAAAAAGGGGGAACATAAGAAATACATATAATTACGCTAATTAGTAACCTGGCCAATGTGTTTAAGTTTTCACTAGCATTTTTCAGTTGAAGTAGCTATTAAGAAAATTGATTCGAATCTGTGTTTTTTTTACAAAAGCAATAATAATTTATGTTGACCAATTTGGATATAAATTGATAAGTGTCTTAAAAAGTCTTTGAAAAACATGGGGTCTTTATCGATTGCGTCTTGATGGCTATTCTGAAAAAATTGGAAATGATTTTCTAAAAAGTGGCAGAACTTCAAAAATCGGGTGAAGGGGTGGTAATAATCCAATCCAAGGACTTTGAGTTTCTTCAAATCCTTCAATGTTACTCATCTGTTTCCCCAAATTTGGGTGGAGGTCTTTCAACTTCCTGGCTAAGTATCCAGCGATATAGGAGAGACCCTCGTTGGAATTTTTCTGTGTTTGCCGACTAGGCAGAGGAAGGAGTTTCCGTGAGCGCAAGTACTCAAAGGCCCGGGTACATATACTCAGTTGGTTGAGGGCGGTAGTTACATCTTCTTTTGAGTGGCCACAATTGAACTTTGTCGAAGGATTCATGAACTTCTTGTTTGAATCGCTGTGTAATTCTTTTCCATTGAGGTTCTAATTAAAGTTTTATGAGCTAAATTTGAGACACTTAGCTTTGTAGCAGGACAGCTTCATTTTCATGACTGAGAGTTCCTCATTCCTCCTCACTAGTTAACTCACAATTTTTTTTCGTTCACGGGCTTCTTGAGGACCTATCTGAAGGACTTGGACACACTTGAGGAAGGTGATCCAGGGATGAAGAGTGAAGAAACAGCTTGAGACTTAAGCTTCTTCCTAGCAAAGATGCCAAGAAGCTCAGCCTGAATATTCCTTTGGAAGTCATCTGGAGTAAAATGACGATCGCAGATCTTCGCATTCTTTAGGCCAATCCTGTCGGATCTTCTGCATCGTGCAATCCACAGACGTTGGATATCGAGAACCTTCGTCAGAAGTGCAAAATATGTACATCTTGAGGATTAGAGCAAGAGAGGATGGCACAAACACAATAACTTCCTCCAGAATATGGCATTTTCACTTTACAATACAAACTGAACTACAAAATCAAGCGTAGCAGCTGTGACATCACAACAAAATAGTCAGCTGACGCCCTGCAATTGCCTACGTCGATTCCGATTGCCTCACCTTATTTATATCTCCTTGGTAGCAAGACTCTCCCTTCTTTCACTTCTTTGATATATCGACTTTAAAAATATATTTCAGTAACAAACGGGGACTTAAGATGGATTCCATCAGCTGTTGACTCCGACACTGCTCTACCCCTCTCTCATTCAGTCTATCCAGTCATTAGTTAGGCTTTTCATAGTAGTATTTTTTGGTTTAGTTCATAGAATGGATACACCATGCTTGCCCACATAATCCATGCTATATTTTATTTTGTACTTAGTTTTTCTTTTAAACATATTTTTACTGTTTTTTATTTATATATTTATTTTAGACTAGTTACAAATGTACTAATATGCCCAATGGCAAAATATACTCGATTACACCTCATAAGAAAACTCTATGTTAATAGACAATAGTTAACGCTCCAGAAACATTACTTGTCGTCCCAATAAAATTATATGGTTAGCTTAATCATTCAAAGTATTTTTAAATTATAGACCTCGGTTTATTTAAGCATACCAATAGGACATTTAGAGGAAAAAACATGGAATTTTTTATTTGTACTTCCTTTTTGCATAGTTTTGAATTAATGTTAAATATGTTTCTTGAGTGGTTTGATATTTCCATTACATATAGAGATGCCTTCTTGGGGAGTAAACTGCCATTATTTTATATTAAAGATTTTCCAATACAGACAGAGAGATAACAAAGAAACGCGGAATTCGACAGTGTTCTTTGACGCATGACTGAAATACCAAAATTTATGTTTGCTTACGTAGTTTGTGTCAAATTGGTGATAGTTTTTTAGACATACTAAAAGTCTCAAAGTATATTTGTTTTATATCCCAAAATACAAGATAATAATAATAATAATTACCTCCGCCGAAGGAGGTATTGTTTTCACTGACGTTGGTTGGTTGGTTGTTTGTTTGTCAGCAGGATAACTCAAAAAGTGCTGAACAGATTCGGATGAAACTTTGTGGAGTTGTTGGAAATGCCAAAAGAAACAGTGATTAAATTTTGGCATCTCTGAGTGCTTCTTTAAGATGCAAAATGAGCTAAATACTAATAAATATTTCAAGTTAGCCTACTCTGCCAATAGATGTCGCTGTGCTGTGCTCTCCTCTTTGATGACGTCAGTTTCTTTTTCTTTCCATGTACCTCTAGAGTGTAAACAATAAAGAAGCAGTATGTAGAGTTAAAGGGACAGTACGTAAAGGGTTGGAAATGACAAAAAGACCAAGTGATTCATTTGGTGGGGATCGGCGGAGGTTTGCAGTCCTCTAGTTAATATATATTTTTAAAAGAACATATGCGATATTATTTTTTTGTAATTGATGATTTAACAATAAAGTTATTGGATAAATACATTAGAAAATATAATTCAAAGTCTACAGCTACAGCTTTATAATTGGTTAAGTGCCTTTGTGCATTGAGTATTTGATGAGTCTATCTAATTACCGTGTTGATTATGCACTTTTCTTTCCATATGTTTGTTTATACTTGCACTTATGACGTCATAAGAGGCGGCTGTCTTATTAAAAACATTATTCTTTGTATATCTTTTCTTAACAATTACTTTATTTTTATTTTTTAGGCTGACAAGTATGGGATCAACGTTTGTGGCGAAGGGGGCGAGTACGAGACTTTTACGCTGGACTGCCCATTATTCAAAAAGAAATTGGTTCTGTAAGTAATTTAAACTGCAGCCTTAGTCGACTCTATATAAAAATACTTATTAACCTTGAGAACGTTGAATATGATTCCGTCTCCCACAGAGCTCTAGAAAGCTCTAGAAAGCAATATAAAGGAATAAAGTTGTCACTTTTAAAGTATTTTTATTTCATTCTGTACGAAGTAGTTTTGATAGTTTAAGAACAACAAACAAAAAATACTTTGTTGTTGATATTAATCAAATTGTTTATGCAGTTTATGATATATATTTTTATAAGGAGTATAGATTAAATGACACTATTACGATTATACGATCTCGCTGGTCCTTACAAACAGCCATTGAAACTCAATCTGCTTTTTCATAAGAAATTAAAACAAAAACTGTTGCGGATAGAAGACTGATCATACTCTTGTTTTGAAGCTTTGAGTCAGTATATTTTATATGTCAGCGCCATAGAGGTATAAAGACATAGAGAGCTTATTGTATCCTTCAGATAAATACGACATTGTGTCCCGAATAGAGCTGAACGATGACTCTCTGCTATTGGAGGGAATAAGCTCTCTATATCTTTATATCTCTATGGACTCTTCAGAGAAATACGTCATTGTGTCCGAAGTCAGCTGAACGACGACTCTATGCTATTGGAGGGAATGAGCTCTCTATGCCTTTATATCTGTATGGTCAGAGCCAGCTCACCAATACAAGTATAAGAAGTAGACAAAAAAAGTGTGCAGATTGTGTCGTTACATTCGATACTATAAATTAGAGTTCATATTCCTATGAACTTACATATACGACATTCAAAAAGCATATTTATTTTGGATGTGAGGAATTTATTACTTTTTTTTTGCCAACAAATGTTTCGGATTGTTTTTACCACTGTGAGTTATTGTGTTTTATTTGTTGTGTTCTTTAACCCGCCTTTCCCCTCTCTACAAATATACTTCTGAAATAAAAAAACCACATTATTGCTTCATTGCACAAAGTGTAATAAATCCTTCTGGATAAGGAATAAGAAAACAAATCTCTTCCTTGACAGCCTCCTTTGTTATGCTGAACATATGATATCCCAAAATGAAGTGTAATTTATGTTTATTTGGCTTGGAAAGATTCATGACGATAAGCATTGAGTTTGATATGTTAGAAGAATAATATGTAGCTAAGGATTGCACTATATGTAGAGCCCTCTGGTGGTTGGCTATAAAACTAATTGTACCATAATGTACAACCTCAAGGCCTATTATTGCTTCTTTTGAAAGTTCAATATGACATAATTGTGAGGCCCGGTCGTAACTCTATTGATGGGGAAAATGGCTCTGAAATATTCGATTTTTTAACTCTCGTTCATTAAAAAATACTCGAACCATTGACTCGTTCATTAAAAAATAATAAAATCCTTGACACTCGTTAAATAGTAAGATACGTTCATGGACTAATAATTTTGTTTTTTAAATGACCCATGACTCATCCTAAATATTCGTTCATTTGGAACGAATTACTTATGAACGCAAATTGTTTACCTAGAACTCCATAGTGTCTATTGGATGTAGATTTGATACCTCAAACTACCACAATTTTGACATGATGAGCTTTGTGGCGCATTGACGATGGGCTTGGAAAACTGTCAGAGCTGTAGCTCGCAACAGTTCATTGGACCACCCTAATGAAACTAAATTATGACCTTTGAAAGCGCATGATCAAAATGATAATGTGTAATTTCTATTTAAGCATTCTGATATATACTCCATGGATATTGAGGGTAACTTTATTTCTTTTTATAGAAGACATCAAAGCTCCTAAATTAAAGTCCAGACTCTAACAAAGCTCTTGAACTCAATGACCCCTTCTCGTTCGAGTTATAACTAGAATTCCTTCTTTATTGGTATGTATTGCAAAATGATGTACAATTTTTTTTTTTTGGAGATATATAAATATAGAAATATCGCAAAGTTTCTTGTCAACGCAAGGTGTGCGTTTATTAAATAAAACAAATAAGACAATCAAGATAATAAAGTTATCACTTGGTTTATTGCAAGACAGGCCAGATGAATCAGTAGTGTATGCATATGCTCCTTTGAGAGTCAAATATTTTTAAAGCATATATAATAATAATAATAAATTGATGCCTCTTTTGTCTACGTGACTATAGAGTTATGTAAATAATAATATTGTATCAAAGGCTCTTTGATACAATATTATTGGTTTCTTCATTGCTATAAGACTATCTCTTTCATGGCATGAGTCTAATCTTTCGATTATAGTTGCAAAGATAAGGATAGTGTCGGTGGATATCAATAGCCTAATGAATTAAAGTGCATGCTTCTTTCATAATTACTTTCTTAAGCCCAAGCAGGAGTTATACTCAAATTGTTGTTAGTCTATGTTTTCAAACTTCGTTTTGAACCAAAATTATTATTATCAAATTTCTATTGAAAAACTATTAGCTAGTGTCGAATGGGAACTTAAAAAAAGTTTATGTTTTGAATTTGAGATATTGAAAACTTATATAATAAATATAAATAATATAATTAATCGAAACAAAATAATTAAAACCCATCTACATTTAAGCAATAATAATACGAGGCTTTTCTGGAAAATAGTCGAACAGCATAAAAAAAATATCCATATAAATATAATTATATATTTACATATCACATAATAATACATTTTTTATGACAAATATACAAAACACTAATATCTTGAAAAAAAACTGTTAAAGCGCATGGCTAAAGTAATATACATCCAAAATAGCAAAAAAAACAATCAAAAATTGGATATGCTCGAAATTGACAAATATACTAAACACTACCGTAGTTATTTAGTTACGTTGTGGTGAGTCGTCGAGCAGTTTCAAAACTTTTATCCTAATAATTCTCTTATTTACGCTTGTTTGAATATTATTAATAGCTCAAGAGGCTAATTGCAACAGCGCTAGACCAAAGTATTGAAGCTCTTTGCCTGAACTCGAATACTGAATATTAATACTACTTCTTATGCTTCTTTTCAGGAATGGGGTTGTATTCTATTAATCAACATGACAATGACTCAAAGACGGGCTTCGGAGATACAGAAATAACTATTGCCTTATTAAAAAGTTCCCCTATTAATATTATATATATATTGCCTATTTGGTTAGTTTGAGTAATTTCCTTGTGGATACGCAAAATTATTATAGTATTACATATGAGTGTATTGAACCTAGGATCTTTTCAATACAGTGATAAATATTGATTTTCTATACTTCTCAGGAGATGCTAGCCTGCACCCAAACGCTAATTACCTCTATGTATTATAGTTGTTTCATTCAACTACAGTCAACTTCACTAAGTCAAAATTGTATGAGTCGAAAAGTCGCCTAACTCGAATATTATATCAAAAGTTCCATTTTTTCTCCATTGACATGTGTGTAATAAAAATCGTACGAGTCGATTTGTAAGTCGATATTTCGCCTAAGTCGAACAGATATTTGACAGTAACACATACATAAACAAGAAATAACTTCACATAAGTCGAAGAGGCGCTCACTTTTCAAAACACAACCCGCATGCACTGCGCCTGCCGTAATCCAATCTGATAATTAACCTTCGGAGGGGGCCTCGATAAATTATTATACACCTACCACGGGTGAGTGATCATCCCAAATGAGAATATAAAACTTGAGAATATAAAGCTATGTTCCTCCCTCCATGCGAGGTAAAATTAAAAAAGAAAGAAATTGGTCCTCGCCCACTGCTGCATCGCCGATGATTTGCGAGTGCATGTGAGCGAGTGCACACACACACGCTACCTGTATATCGAATGTTTCTTCGATTTAGCAATCAAAATGTGTAACTCGAATTTCGCCTAAGTCGATTGTTTTTGCTCAGTCCCGAGAGAATCGACTTAGGCGAAGTTGACTGTACTTTGTCTTTAAATGTACTTTAATCATAGAAGATGCTTGATATAAACTCTGTTTTTTCTCTAAGGGAGATGGAAACAATACCCCTGACTAACCTGCAGCTTTCTTTAGTGCCCATAAATGCAAGCTTATCTACCTTTATTGCTCTTAATTCAATAAAGTCCTCCACATTTAACTTTCGATTTATAACTTTTTAGTTGTTTGAAAAAACAATATGACAACAATATAAAAAAATATTACTACCACTCGAAACACTTTATATTTACACTTATCACTCTTATGCAAGCAACCAAAGGTATGAATAAACCAACTCTACACACTGGGCTACTACCTATGTATACACACTGCAAGTTATATTTGTTTAGCATTATCTCTTGTAAGTTTTCTTTGCGTTCTTGCAATACATTTACCAAGTCAAAATAATTCCAAATGGCGGCCTCACTTCCTGAATGCAAGGTACATAGAATACAATGCTTGTTTATTCCATGTTTTCATGGAAAGGGAAAAGTCATAAATCTGATTATTATTTTTCACGTAATGGAAAATCTATTATAATCAAAAAAATTTTGATGACGTTAGCTTTCCGGTGTGATATCATCTAAAGCCTTTGGCAAGCAAAAAGTCATTTCTCTTGGCATATGCATTAGCTGAATGAGATACGATGCAATCTTGACAATAGACAAAAGGTGAATCCTACGGTCAATTCCAGAGATGTTTAACCTATGTTTATGCTTCATAAAATATGTACTATAATAATTTACCTTATAAGAACTCGAACCTCAACAGAAAATAAATTTTGTCTCAATTGTCAAGAGTTGCTCGGACATTTGTTTGTTTAGCTCCTAGATCAGCCCCATCACACCGGAACTCAATCCGGTATCAGCCGGTAATAAACTGTCAGGAGCTAACCTTTATAGCGAAATAAATTAAATTGATACAAAAGCAAAAAAGGCTCTTAGAAGATACTCCTCCATGGCTTTTTCCTTCTTTGCATCTCCTCGGCCTGTTCGTCCATCTCCATTGCTCTGACATATAATCCAACTAAGAACTTAAGAAGTAAATCCTATAATAAATCCAATTACTTTATCCTATATGATTTCCTGTTTATGAAATATATTACAATGCATGTTTTCTAACAATGAACGTCACTGTTTTTTTGTTATCTTTGTGATAAAGAATCAGGGCCTTTTGCTATAATGAGATCAGCAATAATAATATAATAATATTTTAACAACAACAACCTAGATATCTATATGATTTATCATTCAATCTAAACCATATTTATTTTCTATTTTTCTAGGATTCAAAGTGCTATCATGACAAACGGGCCCGATGTTCATCATCTCCTCTTGAAGTCACTATGCTTGTAGATAAAAAGAGCGGCGGGGAAAAATGCCAATGTGAGGAAGAGGGGCTTTTACATCTAGTGGCTCTCTTTTTTCAAATATTGTACTTATTTTATATGAAATGAAAAATGCATTTATCATTATATTGTTCGTTTAATTGAAATATAATCTTTCTAACTCATGTATAAAAAAAGAATGGGTTTATATTATTTTTCAATAAAGAGATATACCTTAAAATATTTTGTTGTCCAAAATACAGTTTATTGCATCCATTTGTTGTATTTGAACGTTTAGGATAAAAGTTTTTGTTTGCCTTAAGTGCAGGTCGATATCTTATGAAAAATTGAACTCCATTGATTACTATTATTTGAGGTCGATCAGCAAGCTTTTTGTAAATATATACAGTAAAATTTGTATTTTCTATTCCATCACATTTTTTCACTGATATTTGTACAAAAATATTATTATTAAAAATTATTTACTTACTTTAATTTTATGTACTCATGGATGCTTCCGTTGTAGAAATAATGAGAGACTTAATGCGTGCATACAAAATAATGATTCTAGGGCAATATATAGTTAGTAATATTTCTATCCTTAAAGTCCACTTATGAAGTAAACTATGTTTTCCGGCTATTAACAAAGGTGACGTCACTGGTTAGCACACAGTCCCAGTTCTTTACAGTTGGGATCTGTATAAATCTAACGTGCATAAATTTGCAAATTTCGTGTCTTAGACTTATATCTGGGCTATCTATGTACAACTAGACAATCATACAGTTTGTAACCTATCAACTCAAAATATTTTATTTATCTCATAAGGTCCTAATCTATTTTCTAAGATTTCATCAAGGAATCACTTGTCCTTAATCGAAGACTATAATCATTGGAGAAAGTGACTATTTGAAAATCAAAGACTCGTCAACTCAAATAAGTTGACATATACATTTGATTCTCAATTTATTATATTCATTTCTTTACACCCGAAAACGTGTTCTGTGGCTTTTTTTAAAGATAACTAAGTACCCATTAGTCTTCGCAGCAGCGGAAAAGGAGATCAAGAAAGTGGTTTACCAGTGACGCCACCTTTGTTAATAGCTGGAAAAAACATAGTTAACTTCATAAGTGGACTTTAAGAGATAAGAAATATTACTAACGGGGGTAATGTCCGGGGGGTGATTGGCATGGTGGGGTGCTGGTCCAGGGGGTGATTGTCGGGGGGTGCTAGTCCTGTTACGAAAAATAATAACTAGGCTAGTTCAGCTTCTTCTGGAAAAAATAAAAATAAAAGATACGTCTTCGAGCCGTCACCTCACCCTCTTGAAGAAGCTAATCAAACAATATCACCGGTTTTTTTACTCCCCTTAATTTTTTCAATTTTAATTATTTTTAATTAGTTGAGTTTTGGTCTTTTTTGTGTATGTTTGAGGGACGGATCCCAGAGAACTACGAACTGTGGCCTTTGATCCAAGGTGGAATCGAATACACGATCTTAGCCCATACCCCAGAGTACACAACATTATGTTGTCTCATTCAACTTCGGTAAGCCAAACAGTGAGTAAGTAAGAATTGCTGAAATCTGCTTTAGAAATGAAAGAATGGAAGTTTGGTCTCAATAAGTGAGTCATTTAAACTGTAATGTTTTTTTGTGTATTTTTACGCAATTCTACCTATTTTTTATACTTACAATCAGACACGTCCGTTGCTAAGTGTGACATTTTTGTGGTACAATCGTATCGTAACTCTAAAAAAGGGGATATTCCCGTGAACATATCTTTTTATATTTTCACACAACTTCCCACACGGATTATCACGACCTCAGTGCCTTAATGAAGTTAAACCTTTGTTTGGTGATGAAGCAGCATACTATTGCACTGTGAAACACTGGTTTAATTTATTCAATCATGGCCTACTCTTGATCAAAGGCGAATCCTGTAAAGATCTAATCGGATCGGAGAAAGAGCCTTGACAATTGATTTGTGTACTCTCAAAAGGCTTTTAATCAGGGTGAAGAAAAACAATCAAACCGTTTTTAATTATAAATAAGTGCATTTGCATTAAGTCATAAATATATATAGCAATGACTACGTTTCACGTGACAAATACGAAATCATCAGCTAAGCAAAGGACAGGAGTAAGAGTTTATTTATTAGATGAAATAATTATGATTACATATATATGATTTCACTTTTGAAACCTAAAGGCTTACTAAATCTAAGATATTTTTCATAAAAATAGATAAAAACGACTTTGAATGCCATATTTTAAAAAACTGTTCGAAATTAATTTATTATGTTTCATCTTTATTTTTATGCATATATATATTTTTTTTTTTGGAAAGTGACTGTTTTATTCATAAACTAATAATATTTATAAAACATAAAAATTGTAGATTATTACTTCTCTTTTTAGTTTATTTTGTGGCAACATGGCATGTTGAATAAATACAATGTTTTCTGGAAGTTAAACTATAAGACGAAAAACAATAACAATTATACTTGGTAGCATTAATTTTGGCAATAATAAATGTCCTAAAGGCGTTTTCTTCCATCGTGATTAATGATGTATATGATATAAATATATCCTTAATTGCAGAAAGAGAAAAAAGTCCTTCTTGACATATAAATTAGAGATAAAAGTGCTATTTTCATCATAAATATCCTCTTGCCTGATAATAGTTTTTGTTGTAAGCTTTTAGGATTAAAGATTGTAAATGTTATCAGGGCGCGAATTTGCAAGTTTGGATTTAGAAATATGATCTCCTAAGGGGTTTGCCATCAAAGGTGTGTTAATGTTTCCAACAATTATACCTTAGACGGAATATCATCTGCTATATCCTACGATTAGTTTTCTCTATAATGGTTATATACAAGCTAATCCATTTCTTATGCTTGAGGATGTCCATAATTTATAATGCAATGTTGGCATATGTAATATAACGAAAATCTTTTGCAACTCACTTTTTTTCGTATGATGGTTATACGAAACCGACAGCAGACGTTGGCCAAGAGTGCAGCTCTGTTAAGGGACATGTGTACGTACCGTAATATATGTTCCTTCTATTGTGAAGATACCACAAGTCCAAGATTTAATTAACAAAAGTTATTTAAACAAGCTAAATGATTATAATGTTTTATGCATTAACATCTTTTTAAATACATTTTGTTTTTTAGCTTGTATATATTTTTTATGAACTGTGGAAAAAAATGATTATAAGCGTTTTATTTACGGAAATAAATATATATTTTCACAGTTATATTTCCTAATAATACATTCAATATATCAAACGCAGATAATATATATGTATTAACATATTTTCTCTACCTGGTTTCTTTCAATTATATAATTATGTTTATCATAAATCTAAAACCACCACCTTTTATAACTTTAATTATGGCCGAAAATGTTTCATGCCATATTTTATATAATGTTAGGTATTTTTCAATTTAAAATGTTCAATCAAATATAAAAAAGGTTCCAAAAATTAAAGGACGAACTTAATAAACATACCAAAAATAGTTTTGTAATTAAATACTGGAGCTCTTGTTCTCTATAACCATTCACCTCACCCTCTTGAAGAAGCTAATCAAACAATATCACTGTTTTCAAAACCTCCAATATTTTTATTATTGATTTGTTGAGTTTTGGTCTTTTTTTGTGTATGCTTGAGGGACGGATCCCAGGAGAACTACGATCTGTTTTTTCTTGGCACAGTGGGCATATATTTCAACAAATTAAACCAGAGATATACAAGAAGTTTGTACAGATATGAATAAATGATCAATAATTATTTAAACGAAACAAATATAAAAAAACATTCAAATAATTTAGAAACAATCGTATTAATAAAGGCATTTCAATAAAAATTCATATTTTTAATAATAATAAAATATAGGGAAGCAATTGGAATGATAAAAGAAACATCTTCGTTTTTACCTGTTCGCATTTTGTATAACCATTCACCTTAACCATTCATATGAAAAATACTTTTCTTAACTATCAAAGTATATTTTTAACAAATTTACTCGTTTGAACCTTAAAAAATCCTCAAATATAACGGTCTTGTACAGGAAGACTTTGTAGCTATAATTCTTATAAATACAATGACCCTACCTACCAGTTCTAATACCAATATTTATTTTCTTGACAGAGGTCTCCATAATTTATGTGAGATATGTTCAAACATTGAGCATTCAAGGTATTAAAATAAACCTACCCTAGGATTAATACACTTGGATACTCTCTCTAGTAAGATTTTGTTGTAAATGTATATAAAATATTTATAATAAGTGTTTATATTTTGCACAAGAAAGGCCCATGATGATCATTAAATCCCCCTAAGAAAAAATAAGCATTTAACAATCTTTGATTATTATTGAGAAAAATGGTTTCACAGATAGAAATGATATGTGGGCAGGTTTTAATACAAAGTTGTAAGCCATTTATAAAAAATATTCACAAGACATCTTCTTTTATTTGTTGGATTCATTCTTTCATGAATCATAAGAATTAACTAGAGGCATATATACACTCATAGAGTGCAAACCTCCGCCGTCACGGGGTCCTTATGAGCCTTCCGAGGCGGATTTTTCACGACTGGGGCGGCGTAGTGGGACGGGGGAGGGTTCCCCTCGACGGAAAGTCCGAGAGGAAGACGCTCCCGGCACCCGATTTCACAGCACAGCGACATCTATTGGGAGAGTAGGCTAACTTGAAAATATTATTAGTATTTAGCTCATTTTGCATCTTAATTCTGTACTCAGAGACGCCAAAATTTAATCACTTGTTCCTTTTGGCATTTCCAACAACTCCACAAAGTTTCATCCGAATCTGTTCCGTACTTTTTGAGTTATCCTGCTGACAAACAAACCAACCAACCAACCAACGCCAGTGAAAACAATACCTCCTTCGGCGGAGGTAAATATAACGTCTAAAAGTCTTTTGAACGGCTTTGTTTTAGAAGACACTTTATTGATTATATATATATAATTGTATATATAAACATTTTAGTATAAAATCTCACCTCTAGACAAAAGTTAGAATAAATGTTGTACAATCATCATAAGAACACGATCTTCGTATACAAGCTAAAAATATATATCGATGAACCTACAATTGAACATGCTCAATTTGTTAAAATATATAAAAGCAATAAATTTCATTTATTCATTATTTCTTAAAATATTTATTTCCTTCATTTAACATTTTTAATCCTATAAGCAGTGCCAAAGAAAGAAGGTTCCCATTATGTTAAGTGTTTGGCCAATAATAAGAATACTGTATTTATTAATTTTACTAACCATCTTCTGAGGTTTATTTGTTATAATCCTTCAAAGATCAAGTGCTCCAAGGGAATCGACTTGACCTTTGCTCCCTTTAGAGAGCCTAAGTGATTACAAACAAAAAATAATGTTTCAATTCTTACAATACAATTCAATACAAACCAAACCAATTGAAACCAAATAATTATAAATGAATTTTAATAGCTGAGACTCAATATTTCGAAGTCCACAATTATGAAACCCCAAAATAATCCTAAGATTCTGATTGCTTAGGATAATAAAACATATGAACAAGAAATATTTAGCCGTTTTTTATGTGCATAAAAATTAATGACATAAAGTGAATGGGTATGATGCCACCCTTGCCTCCTGAATATATCTCAGGAAGATTTCATCTACCTCCTTCGTGCCCAAAATCCGTACTCTTTCTCCTTGACAATTTTTCGAGAGCCTCCATCTACCTTCTCAGCCTCCTTAAATGTTTTTTGAAATGCAATGGGTAGTTACTCTGGGAGAGTTTTATGCACTTATTAATCTTTTTCGGAGCGTGTCCTACACTAAGGACCAGAATTATTATTGTTCAGTGATAGTATTATATAATATATATATATATATATTAGGGCTGTTCTTATTTTTCAAATGTTTGAAATGTTAGCGATATTGTGGATTTTCTGTTTCTTGGTGATAAAAGAAGACGACCTACAAAGTTTGAAAAAAATCGGTCAACATTACGGGGTCGCGCAATGAGGTCAAAGTTTTAAAAATTTAGTAAAAATATAGTTTTCCGCAAATTTCTTGAAAATGGTGGGTGTTTCAGACTTCAATAATAATTATTAATTTAAAGGAAATTTAATTTACTACCAGACGTATTTTTTTGATGTTTTTAATAAAACAAAGTTTTCAGTAAAAACAAAGAAAAAATGGAGTGTGTAATGTTAGCATATTTCATAGCTTTTTTGTATCAATTAACTTCACTCGCCTGTAGAAGATGACTTGTTCGCTTCAGAGTAAAATAGTACTTTTAAGTTTAGTAAACCTTTAGATGATAAATCCAAAAATGACCTTGGTTGCATTCTATCAATTCAGAATTCAGTACAATCTGAGTTTACATCATATGATTCAGAGCCTGTATTGACCTATAAGAAATCGATTATGAAAAAAAAAAAAAATGTGTTTTTTAGATTTGCGTCAAGGTATCCTCTTAAAATTTTACTTTGTCTCTGACGCATTTATAATCCATTATATGCGTCATTTTGTACGCGAGATATGTTTTTTAATGTACAACTCTCTACTTATTAATCGACATGATTTAGTATTACAAAATATTAAAGCTGGTTTACCAAGCTTTCATTTGATATGTTTGGTGTTCAAAAAATCGCTATACTTTAAGAGAAATAAGCAAATACATTTTTGCACGTACTCTCCCAAAAATTGATCTTTTGATATGAGAATATACAATTACTGCTTGGTAACCAATGTTACCTGGATAGAAAGAGAAAGAAAGAAGGGAAGCGAGAGAGTATTTTGCCTCACTTCTCTTATAGGTCAATACAGGCTCTGAATCATATGATGTAAACTCAGATTGTACCGAATTATGAATCGATAGAATGCAACCAAGGTCATTTTTGGATTTATCATCCAAAGGTTTACTAAACTTAAAAATACTATTTTACTCTGAAGCGAACAAGTCATCGTCTACAGACGAGTGAAGTTAATTGATACAAAAAAGCTATGAAATATGCTAACAATAAACACTCCATTTTTTCTTTGTTTTTACAGAAAACTTTGTTTTAGTAAAAAGCATCAAAAAATACGTCTGGTATAACATTTGGTAATGTAATTCTTCCATAGAGATATAAGACATAGAGAGCTTATTAGATTATTCAGAGAAATACGTCTTTGTGCCCAATATAAACAATATTTATATATCTATGATCAACTTCGATGACGTAGTACAACTTTGTTTACTTGGCAAGGAGTACGAGATCTAATGTACAATAATAGTACCTATGTAGTCACTTTACACAGTTTTATAAACTAAAAGGATGATTTCTATAGCTGAACGACTGATGACGACGTCGAGTACATCTCTTTTAGTATACTGTGTATTTACCATTAGGAGTGTTCCTCCATCTCTTTATAGCTTGGGCAAAGAAGGCAGCTGAACGACGATGTTTCTGTGCTATTGAAGGGAATAAGCTTTCTATTATTTATATCTCTATGAATTCTTCCCGTTTACATCATGAAAAAAATCAATTCTACAAGAGACTTTTTGATTACGTGAGATTATTAATAAATTTATGTCGTTTCATGAAAGCATGAATTAAACATATATAACATTCCACATACCTTGATCCTATAGACCCAATTTGGATACTATCTGTTCGTTGTTGTTATATATAAAAGTATAGATAAGAACCTTATTTTTTTAAGGGTAAATAAAAAGTAAACCTGTGAAAAAAAAGACAATAATAAAAATTTATCATGTGAGAAGGATACCCATATCTTCTCCATATAACAAGAATATCAATAAATTCCTTCTCTTCGAAAGGATTCGGGGATCTTTGCTTCAGAGGAGGTCCGATACTTCCCATCAAGTTCCCTATCTCATTAAAAGACTTTGCGTCGTTTTTGAAACATTCAAAGTGATTTATTATTTAAAATATTGGGAAGCGTTTTTTAAAGTACATATGTATTGTGCCATTTTATGTTTGAAATTTTTATTCTATGTTTTAATTGTTGTCTTCTTCTACAAAGTATTTTTAGACTACAATGTCTATTACTTTTGGAATTTTAAGAACTGAAATATATAAAATATATTATTTAAAAAAAATATAGAAATTGCCACAGTATATTTAGACAAAAAGACATGGTATATAAAAACGTAGCCTGTTAGCTCACTGGAAGCGTGCTCGACTCTCAGTGTTGAGAACGCAGGTTCGGCTTGTCCCCAGAGGAGAAGTTTAAGGTTTACCCACCTAATTAAAAGATGAGATTCATGTTTCCCCCCTGAGAAAAAGTGTTCTCAATCATCTTCCTTTTTCTCTATATGTGCAAGAGGTTTCTTTTACATCAACCTATGAAGCTTGACAATCGATCGATACGGTGGTCATTATCTTGTCGTGGACGCGCATTTGACATCGTTCCATGGAGATTGAAAGATCTAAATGGAGAATCATCCATGTTCTCCTTGTAAGTCCTATGATCATAATGAGAAGCCGCTTCACAGATTCGCACCAAAATGTTTCGATACCGACTTGCTACATCATCATTGTTAAGTCAGTGGTTTCCAACTTTTTCTGCTGGGCCCCCTTTGGTACATAAGAAATTTCTGCACCCCCCCCCCCCACCCAAAAAAAGGACATACACACATTTGTTCTCAGAGTCCATTGCATTTTATGTAACACATTTTAATTAATACAAACCTCAACCTTTTTTTTTGTTTTTGTCCCTTTTCTAGCAGTGTTATTTAGTCTACGGTATTTATATTTTCAGTCATTCGTTTTCCCCGCGCCCCCCCTGCAATTGCTCTGCTCCCTGGGAACCACTGGTTTAAGTCAAGAGTGGATTTCAGGAAACGAAGTTGCTATTGCCTGCGGGGAGGCCAAGGAGACTTCATTCCATTTCTATTGCTTATGTCCTAGAATTGCCCGGCTATTAAAATGGCGGAGGAGGAGATAATATACGATGCATATAAGATATAGCTCTCGCCTTCTGATTGGCTCATTTCAACCTCACCATCCTTTGAGGAGGGACATTTTGAAATATACATGATTTTAAATATATATCAATTCAAGATTAAAGAATATCTTTTCTCAGCATTAATATATTTTTCTATATATTTTGTAACTAACGTGAGAAAACCTTCATATATATTTTACATTTTTATTTTTCTTGTCAAGATTTCTCTTTACAGTAGGCTTTCTTTGGTCTTTATATCAATTCCTTAATCCTCGAAGTATGATGCTGTTTTAACATATAATACATATATGATTTCAAGCTTTTTTTCCTTCGAATTCCAGAGAACACGAATGAATCTCCCAGCATATAATTGCTCAAAATATATCTTAAATAAACGTTATCTTAACACACTAAAACAATATGCCGCATTGTTTATAAGTGTTGCATAACAGACTTTCGCACATATCAAAAAAATATTTCTATTAGCTTACAAACTCTGATTTGATTCACGATATACATTCAAAAATTATTTGGATACGATTAGAACAAATATTGACGTTCATTTTTAAAAGCAAGACATATTAAATTGCTCAAATACTTATTTATATACACGTATTTGTAACAATTCGATGAGCACATTTTTATAGTAATATCTTCTACATAAATGATCAAATTTATGAGTTATAAGAAAGACGTATATTGACATTAGGGATCAATATTTCTGTGCTTCTTTGAAACAGACATAACCTTATATAAAACTTTGATTATCACATAATCAAAACTATTTCCAAAATATGTATTACTTAAGCTCTATAAGCATTAGGATATCAATAAATATTTTAGCAATATCAATATTAAAAAAGCAAATAATGTATTTTTATATATTTTATACGCAACTACTTTGACTATTAGTAACATACGAAAATATAGAAAAAATAAACTATTTTTAACCCTTATATCTTATTTATACGGCATTTCATTGGAATATATATATATATATATACAGGACTTGTTGATTTATCGTTCATTGTTGTCGTTCGCGAACGATGAACGACACATTTTTTGACGAACGACGATAAGGAAAATTACTTATCGTTCTTCGTTCGTTTTTTGTGCCAAAAAAAGACAATTTTTTAAAAAAATTTCATGGGACAAATTTCTTTTTAAAAAAATTTACTTTCAGAAAATTCTTTCTAAAAAACTGTCATCACTTTTTCAGAAATTTCTTTCTACAAAAAACGTCGTCATTTTTTTTCAGAATGGCGAACGACAAACCAACGATGAATGACGAGCGATTCAATTAAAATTAACGATGAACAACGAACGATAACTTTTGGCGAACGACAAACGAACGACGAACGACAATTTTTCGCGAACGTCAACAAGTCTGATATATATATATATTTTTTTTAAAGAGAGCTTTTCAAATCTTCTGATCCATATGTTGCTCGTTAAAAATTAGTAAGTATTTTTATCAACTTGTTACGCAATTGGAAGGGCAAAGAGACATTGAAAGGCGGCTTCAGAAAAAAATGCCGATATATTTTGATAACGTGAAGAATAATAAAAAGGTTTGCATCATCACAAAAAATCAACTTACCTTGTATTCTATGTATTCCCGAGAGAGGAAGATCAACTTTGTTTGACTTCATTGATAGGATCCTCGGTTCAAGGGATATCTTGTAGCGCTAACCGTTTTATGCTAACCGTTTTATTTATATCCAGTCGATGCAAATATGCAAAATATTTGTGTGAAAAAGTATTATATGCATTAATTCAAAAATATATTTACTTGTTAATACTTTTTATTATACTTCATACATCAAATAAAATGTATTTTTCCTCCTCTTAAAAAGAATGACAAAAAAATATGTTTGTAATATTTATGTAGGCTTTGAGAATACACCCAGGAATTACTCATGTACTCAGGTTTCTCTTTTGTCAAATAAGTTATGTTGCTCATAGCATATATATTATATTGCAGTTAAATAATATTAATGACAGTCTACTTAGCACACTGGAAGAAAAATGTCACGTTATGGTTTTTATACCCATTAATATATTGTTTCATTTTAATAACGCCAGCTGCTATATAATTATGAATAATTGCCGCAGTTTTATAATTAGTTATTTAATAGTTCAATCTTTTTTTTAAATCCAAAAAGTTTTTTTGCCTATATGATTCGATAGAACTCCACCAGACTGGATATAGCATTATAGAGTTATAAATAGTCTTTCATCTTACCTAGAATCATATTAACATTGAACTTCCCCCCTCAGCAGTCGAACCCTGCGCCATTGAGAGTTGAACACGCCTTAATACACTATCGTGCTCCTTTATTAATCAAAGCTTCTCAGGCATTAGTTTTAAAAAGATGTGAATCTGTATAATTGCAAGCTTAACTAGAAGCACTCAGAGAGTGCAAACCTCCGCCGATCCCCTCCAAATGAATCACTTGGACTTTTTGTCATTTCCAACCCTCTACGCACTGTCCCTTTATTTACACTCTAGAGGTACATGGAAAGAAAAAGAAACTGACGTCATCAAAGAGGAGAGCACAGCACATCTATTGGCAGAGTAGGCTAACTTGAAATATTTATTAGTATTTAGCTCATTTTGCATCTTAAAGAAGCACTCAGAGATGCCAAAATTTAATCACTTGTTCCTTTGGCATTTCCAACAACTCCACAAAGTTTCAGTCGAATCTGTTCCGCACTTTTTGAGTTATCCTGCTGACCAACAAACAAACCAACCAACCAACAAACCAACGCCAGTGAAAACAATACCTCCTTGTGCGGTGGTATCAATCACTTTGGAGAGTGTAGTTTCCCATGCTGATAGAGAAAGTACTTTTTTAGTCCAAGCTATTCGTCCATACATATTATTTAACACTTTATACATATAAGCATATAAAAAAAATGAAACCCATAAGACTGTTTAAAATTGTACACACATTTATTATAAAATATATTTTTCAATATAATATTTTATAAAGTATTTGCAAATAAAGAAAGTAAACTATTAGAAAAAATATCGATTGCATAGTTTGAAATCTCTAATCTGAAGTTCAATACCCACTATGTTAAGAAATAATCAATAATATATATTAAGAAATATTTACATCTCTTTAAAGCCGAACAATACAAATTTTATGAATATAAATAATAACGTTAACAAGTTGCAGCAAATGACCATTTCGGAACATTTTTAGGTATAAAATATTTATTATTGTTGGGACAGTTTTTATTACTTTCTCTAATAAAATAAAAAAAGGAAGTTATTTTTTGTTCAACTGAATTTACTTCATTGCTCATATGTTGATATGATTTAATTTAATCATATAGGAAGGCAGCTCGATAGCCGTGCGTGCCAAGGCGTGTCCAACTCTCAATGTTGGGGCGCAAGTTCGAATCCCGAGAGGGAATGGTCAATTTTGGTCTACCTCATTAATAAGATCCTATGTTCGATAGACTGATTTTAATGCTATAATGCTTATTTATATCCTGTTGGATGCAATTCTATCGAACCATATAGGCAAAAAAAAAAAAAAAAATTATATTGGCAAAAATGCATTTTATTGTTTTAAATTTGTTTATGCGAAACCTGAAATGCACATGAGAAGGTTCGCCTCCTTATAAGGGAAAGTCTATTTTGATGGTCACATTGAAAATATCCTAAGTTTGATGTTATGTAAAATCAGACTTCTCATTGTTTTTTTGTTGCAAATATCTCATTGCAGATTGTGCAGATGTCAAGAGTGCAAATGGAATGCCAAGTTGTTTACTTACGGCGCGGCGATGAGATCTTAGAATAACAGCTTCATATATTTTTTTGAATTTAATATTGATGGTGTCAATTCGATTATTATTTCTCATAATCATTTCCTTAATTCGTTGATACCTTTGACAGTTTCAAAATATTATATGTAACTTTAGCAGAAAAACTTTATTCTCAACTATATAATTGAATTATTTCAAACATTATTTTACTTTCTTTTTATAATATGCCATTATATTTTATTTTTTTGAAAAAATTGTTTTTTTATCCTAATTTTTTTGAATTGTACTGTGATTGATATTAGTTAAAGTTTTTTTATTTATAATTAATATGTTTAATTATATCAATAACTATTCAAGCAATTGAAATCTTATGAGAAATTGATTTTAATGAACGTTTAATATGGGAATTTGAATCATGTTTGTTTTTAAATTCACAGTTCAGAAAATATATATACATAGATTATATATACAAATAGATAATAATACATAGTAAAACTATATAAATAAGCATTTAAGCTTAAAATTTTAAACATCGATGCTGAACAAACAAATTAAATACAATTAAAGATCACATGATTACAAAAAAGTAAAAACAATTAGGGGCGTTTATTAAAATATTATAAAAGTCTTCTGTATATACTATAAGAGAGTGTGATATTCCGGATAATATTAAATACAGATGCCGCTAATGTCCATGAAAGTCGGAAGCAAGGGATTTTAAAGTCCAAAGCTGCGTAGCGAGCTGCGGCAGATATTATCAATGGTCTTAATTCCGATGGAATAATTGGACTATCTGTAGTCATCTGCGGGCTATTAATCCTTTCGCCCTGAGGAGGCACAATTATGGCTTTCCCCCTTGCGGAGAGATCCCGTTTTCCAAGGCCAAAGAGTACTGTGGCTAAATTGAATGATGTTGTGAGAGTTTCCAATTTTAGAAATAACTATACACTCGAAAAATGAAGGAAAACTTTCGAGAAAACTCATTGGAACTTCATATTTAATATCCAACCGCAAAAACTATGTTTTTTGTTTATTAGCTATTATATCTTTCATATAAATTATACCACAAGAAACTTGTGTATTTTCTTTCCATGTATTGAATTTCTATTTTTATGTAAAGAGTTTTAATGCAAAGATGATCAATACTTTCCCTATGTAATTTCCTATATACTGACTAAACTATCGATATTAATGAGAAATACTTCAACATAAAAAATGTTATCTCTTGTTTCGTTTGAACATGGGTTAAGACTTTCTTCTTCCATCATCATATTGAATATTTAATATTTGCTTCACAACTAATATTATGTTCTTGTGGTAAGATTTTTGACCTAACACATTTACAGCACTTTGTTGACAAGTTCACATATTTGATAGGGTGTAAAAAAGTCCTTCTCTCTGCTCC
>CP045901.1:6521547-6539112 GCA_013387185.1 Caligus rogercresseyi | reverse complement strand
GAGGGCGACGAATGGTACCAATTCGTCTCTTCAAGTCGGAAAATCATTATTATGATGAGTGACGAACGATAGTGACTTGAGTCAAAATGGCACTCTGAGTAGATCGAGTTTTTTCATTCAGATGTTGAATACTCGAATGGTGCAGTTCAAATCTGCGTTTGTTAACACTTCGGTGCCGCTTTGCCTAGAAACTTCCCAGGCAACTGCCACTGTTTTATGGTGGGATCCACCTGTTCCAAGGTTTTTTGCCACCCAAAGTCTTTGAATTGTCATTCGCATTAATTGTTTCCAAAATGGTCCATCCCTTGAAAAGAGTTGCCACGATCGTGTCCAGTAGGTCTGCAGCGATTAGTAGAAAAGAGGGCCCATGACTGAGCTCTGTCTTAGTCCTAAGCGAACCTCAAGATAAGTAGATAACTGCCTCTTCCAATACATCATACACTATCCCACTTTGAGGGTCAAGAGTCTCTTGGCAGCATCGCCCATCCAGGTCATCTTCTTAATTAGGGTCCTGACTTCGACATGATCAAACGATCCTAAGAAGTCCCTGATGGAGTTGTGGGACCACCGCCTGTGAGCATCGTTGGAGGTGATTGTTGAGTTCACCATGTTTAGAAGGTTGGTGATGTAGGACTCTCTCCACGATCACGGTGACAGCACAGAGGTTCGAGACTTGTTCTTTTTAGCACGGAAATCATAATGACTTCATTCTATTCGTTTAACCAGCTACTAGTCTCGATGATTTTGTTAAATCAGGTGGACGAGTGGTAGAGTGAGTGCATAATATGCTACCATGTAAACAGATATTGGGATATCATCGATCCCATCACATTTTGATATGCCAGTGATTGTAATGCCCTTTTAATCTCCTCTGCGCCAACTCGCAAACTGGCACGGGTTTCCGCTGTTGTTTCCCTGTCATCCTTATTTTCAGCGGGACCTAAGTCGCCTAAAGGTGCCTGCCTTGTTGATAAAGAAGTGGTTGCAGCGGTTCGTCACTTCTTCATCTGACATGCAAATTTTTACAAGTGCACAGCACCACCCTTTGCTTGGCCAACACTTTCTGCTGCAATTTTCCAGACCGCTGCTTGATCGCCCATTTTTATATGTTCCAGATAAAAACTTCCATGGTATCGACGGATGAGCTTGAGGGCTTTATTACGAAGAGCATTGCTCTGGTATGTCCTCTCTACTTGGACAATCCCTGGCCCTCATGATGACTAGTGTCTTGCTTGATCCGGAGACGTAGTTGGGGCGTCTGGGTGAAGGCGCTACCTTATTTAGCATTTTAGTAATTGTCGTCCGGAGAACCTTGATGACTACCCTGGTCGTCATACAAATGTTGCCAGTCCAGTCAAACAGGGCCATCTCAAGAGTTATAATTATCGAGGACTTTCTTATTCCACTCATCCGTACTTGTCGCGGGTGTAGTATTCTTAAAGAAGTCAACAATGTCATTACTGACTAGTGGTCAGACAGCTCATGGACAGGGTATCCAATTTATGCCATTGGAATGCGGCTGTAGATATGGTCAAAAGTAACCAGCCTATTCTCAACCGTTAATATTCACAATATTGTAAGTGTGTTCAGATACTTGCCATTCAAATCCATGTTTTGTGCAGAAGCTCAACCAGTCCGTTGGAAACGACGCCTGTAGTAGCTTTTATGTTCTTGCCTGGACGGGTCAAGGCTGAAATCAGTTATCAGTAGTTTCTTCTGGGATTCAGAGAGCTCCTTGATTACCTGTTGCAATTATATCAGCTGACTCGTTTCAAACGTCAATCCCCGTATTTGTCGCCAATTCTTGTTACTATCTTCACGAATAAAACTTTATAAAACATATTTTATAAATAATTGTAGTTCAAAACTGAAATTTTGATCATTGACAAAAATGAAATAAAGTTGCAATAAATTTAGAAATACTATTGAAGAAGTTAGTTTAACTTTATTGGAGATTACTCTAATTTCTTGATGCCTCTTGACCAACTATGGTTAACATATGATTGCATTGATGATACTCCAATAAAATATATGATATTTTGTATTTTCATAATTAATGATTATTTATTAAGCTAGTTTTCTTCAGATATTGAATATATACATATATATTCGTTCAATGCCGAATGCATATTTTTTTTCCAATATGATACCTTGTTGTTAGAGCGTGACAACAAATGAAGGGTATTGTTAAGTAAATATATCTATAGCTTGACATTCTTTTATGTAAGTATTTTTTTCATTCTCCTCTTTCTCTGTGGTGCTCTCCGAAAAAGGAAATAACATCAAATATTTATTAATTCTGGAATTTTCTTCCTTTTTTTCCTTGGAAACTCATTGATGAGAGCATGTATCTAAACGAGACATATATATACGAAAACTTGGGTAATAATACAAGCAGATCGAATCTAATCACCTAAGGAGCCTGTATTTATTAGGAATGTACCGATATTTCATAGATCATTTATATCGAAACCGATATAATAAGGACAGAGGAAAGAAACAGATATATTCCGAAAAAAAATAAGAAACAGATGTGTCACAGAAAATCTATTGATATTAATAAATAGGTATATAAACGTCAGCGATCTCTTTTAATTAATCTACACTTTTTAATATTGTGTGATAGACATGTAAAAAATAATATAGTGTACCGAGTAAGTTCTATTGAAAATGGAGGACTACCTAAGAGCTAGACAATAAACAGTATCTCAAACTTTGGATATCATCAAAAAAATGTATAAAGTATTTTGGGTCAAATTTATTATCCATTGAAGAACAATACTTTTCAAATATTGGTTTGTTAAAACTTGGAACATTATGAAAAACAAACATTTATTTCAATTGAAGGTTGATTTAAAACTTTACTTGAAGCTATTTTCTACGATTTTTACTTCGAAAGATTATTTGGTTCACACGAGAATGATTATAGGCATGTAGTTCGAATGATAAGGATCCGTTGAGAATGGAGATACACGACTTTATTTCAATAGGAGGAGCAAAACAACAATGACAAATCATGTTCAGCTTTAGCAGCTGCCCTGGTCAAAATAAACATCATAAAAAATAGTGATGCACTGAAGCGCTACAGTGTTTCCCCCCCAATGTTTCACGAGTTAAGCAGATATCTTATAGGGAACTTGACCTGGCGACCAGAAAAAGTTTGTTTTGTTGTTGTGATGCGGGGCTTTGTAGAGTTGTTGGCAAGGTCTCTGAAGGTAGGAACGCGCTTAACCCTATCGATGCTGACGGTTTCTTGGGTTCCATCCTTGTCGATCTTTAAGGTTTTGTCAGTGCGGTCCACCACTTTGAACGGACCTCTATAAGGAGGGTCTAGAGCTTTGGCGTGAACTGGTGGACCGTTCGCTTTCTATATGATGAATATGCGTGCGTCAAGCTGTATTGAAATTTGCTGGAACCATTAGAGAAGGGAATTTCTTAAAAATGTTGTGGAAGGGTCAGAGGATATTGGAATAGTGGTTAAATTTATTGATGAAAAGGGAAGTGGGTATCCCTACAGCTGCTAATTTTGTGATGCCATCATCAGCTTGGGCCCGTCGAATGTCTGGCATTAAGTCAAAATAGCTGAGGAATCTGCGCCTATAATAGAAATGGCTGACATTAGCGATGACAAATATCCATCTAAATGTACGCCGAAGGCCAAATCCAAGGTGACCGAACGTTGGCCATACGTTGCTATGGGAGTGGCGTTAGCTGCTTAGTGTGTGTCCTCTAGTTGTTGCCCGGTCTTTGAAAGAAGCCTTTAATTGCCGATGCATGCGCTCCACCATCACAACAACTTCTTCTGGTCGCCAGGTCACGTTCCCTATAAGATATCATGCTTAACTTCGTGAAACATTGGGGGGGAATACTGTTAGCGCTTCAGTGCATCACTATTTTTATGATGTTTATTTTGACCAGGGCAGCTGCTAAGCTGACCATGATTTGTCAAATAAAGTCGTGTATCTCCCATTCTCAACGGATCCTTATCATTCGACTACATTGGTGACCCCTTCAGAAAAAAAACCGCAGCCAGGTTAGGATGGAAGACGCAAAGCACGATTTGGAGAGTAGGAATCAAACCATCCCGACGAAGGAGCCTCAACAGGATCTTCCGGGGAGCCTCATCACGTCGGGGTCACCAATGTAGTCGAATGATAAGGATCCGTTGAGAATGGGAGATACACGCCTTTATTTCAATAGGAGAAAAAACAAACAATGACAAATCATGGTCAGCTTAGCAGCTGCCCGGTCAAAATAAACATCATAAAAATAGTGATGTGCACTGAAGCGCTACAGCACTTAGTTCAATTCGTGGGATAAGATCGAGTCTCAAATCTAAAAAAAGAAAAGAGAAATAAAAATAATAAAAACATTATTATTTTTCAATAGTAGAAAAATAAAAATTTCGAAATTTCGAAATAAATTTATGTCCTATGATTATCAGCAGTCCACAAATGTTTTATTCGTCATATATTTGAACAATTATTCGTCAGATATTTAAATGGTAATTATTTGCAATATATTTACATTATTTTTATTTAAATATATTTGTCATATATTTATAAGATATAAAAAAATATACATATTGTTTTAAGTTCCATATTTAATTTATAGAGTAGTAAAGTAAAATTCATTGGCAACATTAAAAGAAGTACGTAGAAATTAAGTAAAAAAATATGACCTAATTTTGCAACTGCCTAAATGTTTTACTCTGTTTCCTTTATAATTTTTTTGTGTATTTTTGCAGATTACAGAATAAAATGTTTTAAGTGAAATAAATAACAGTGTAAAAATTAATCTACATAAAAAGACCAAAACCCAATAAAACAGGCATAATATGCAACATAAAAACAAAACAAAAAACTCACGAGGGTTAAAAAAACGGAGATATATATAATATATATATTACTAGGGATGTTACCCGGCGCTGCCCGGGATTTTCCAACTTGACAACAGTCTTTGGAATAGAAAAAAGATCATACGAATAATTTTAGTATAATCTATCTTGCCATTTTTTTAAAATAAGCATGGTGATGACGAACTTCCGGGAGTTTGTGACCCACTAAAACACTCCCTGAGCTCTCAAAACTATTCACTGAAAAATTTCGTCAAGATCTAACGAACCGTTCGGGAGATACAGGAAAACGAACGAACGAACGGAATTCTTTTTTATTAGTATAGATATATATACCTATATGTATATTAGGGTTGTTCTTATTATTCAAATGTTTGAAATGTTAGCGACTTTGTGGATTTTCTGTTTCTTGGTGATAAAAGAAGACGACATACAAAGTTTGAACAAAATCGGTCAACATTACGAGGTCGCGCAACGAGGTCAAAGTTTTAAATTTTAGTAAAAATATAGTTTTCGCAAATTTCTTCAAAATGGTGGACGTTACAGACTTCAATTATTATTCATTTAAAGGAAATCTAATTTACTACCAGACGTATGTTTGATGTTTTAAAAAAACAAAGTTTTCAGTAAAAACAAAGCAAGAAAGGGAGTGTGTATTGTTAGCTTATTTCATGGCTTTTTTGTATCAATTAACTTCACTCGCCTGTAGAAGATGACTTGTTCGCTTCAGAGTAAAATAATACTTTTAAGTTTAGTAAAACTTTAGATGATAAATCCAAAAATGACCTTGGTTGCATTCTATCAATTCAGAATTCAGTACAATCTGAGTTTACATCATATGATTCAGAGCCTGTATTGACCTATAAGAAATCGATTATGAAAAAAAATAAATCATAATGTGTTTCTTAGATGTGCGTCAAGGTATCCTCTCAAAATTTTACTTTGTCTCTGACGCATTTATAATCCATTATATGCGTCATTTTGTACGCGAGATAGGCTTGTTTAATGTACATATAACTCACTATTTTAAATTGACATGATTTAGTATACCAAAATATTAAAGCTGGTTAACCAAGCTTTCATTTGATATATTTGTGTTCTAAAAAATCGCTATACTTTAAGAGATATAAGCAAATACGTACTCTCCCCCAAAATTGATCTTTGATATGAGAATATACGATTACCATTTGGTAACGGCAGTTAGTGTAACCTGGATAGGAAGAAAAAAAGAAGGGAGAGAAGTGAGGCAAAATACTCCCTCCCTTCTCTTTCTCTTTCTATCCAGGTAACACTAACATAATTACCAGATGGTAATCGTATATTCTCATATCAAAAGATCAATTTTTGGGGGAGAGTTCGTATTTGCTTATATCTCTTAAAGTATAGCGATTTTCAGAACACCAAACATATCAAATGAAAGCTTGGTTAACCAGCTTTAATATTTTGGTATACTAAATCATGTCAGTTTAATAAGTAGAGGGTTATATGTACATTAAAAAAGCCTATCTCGCGTACAAAATGACGCATATAATGGATTATAAATGCGTCAGAGACAAAGTAAAATTTTGAGAGGATACCTTGACACACATCTAAGAAACACATTATAATATTTTTTTCATAATCGATTTCTTATAGGTCAATACAGGCTCTGAATCATATGATGTAAACTCAGATTGTACTGAATTCTGAATTGATAGAATGCAATCAGTGTCATTTTACTCTGAAGCGAACAAGTCATCTTCTACAGGCGAGTGAAGTTAATTGATACAAAAAAGCCATGAAATAAGCTAACAATACACACTCCCTTTCTTGCTTTGTTTTTACTGAAAACTTTGTTTTATTAAAAAACATCAAACATACGTCTGGTAGTAAATTAGATCCTTTAAATTAATAAAATTATTGAAGTCTGTAACGTCCACCATTTTGAAGAAATTTGCGGAAAACTATATTTTTACAAAAAAATTAAAACTTTGACCTCGTTGCGCGACCTCGTAATGTTGACCGATTTTGTTCAAACTTTGTATGTCGTCTTCTTTTATCACCAAGAAACAGAAAATCCACAAAGTCGCTAACATATAGGTGAAGTGATACTAATACCAATCAAGTATATTTTATATATATAAATACAGGGTGATTCACTTAAATGAGACTCACATATTACAAACTACAATCTTTGTATTAAATTTTTACATAAATAATTTAAACAAAATGATGCACATGTGTAATTACAAAATGTATTTCCATAAATTTTCACATATCCTCCTTTGGACTTCACTACAGCTTTGAACCTCCTCATGGTGGAGGCAACACAGGCAGGAATCTCTCCTCAGACAAAGATTTTCACGGTCCAGGCCACCCACAACAGTCAGAATGACCGGGTTTTATCTTGAAAAAAGGAAGACATCCCCGTGCAGTGAGGACTCTCTTCAGAAGGCAAAAGCCACCCTCAGTCATGGTCTGAGCTGAGAAGAGATTCTGCCTGTGTTGCCTCCACCGTGAGGAGGTTCAAAGCTGTAGTGAAGGCCAAAGAAGGATATGTGAAAATTTAATGAAATACATTTTGTAAATTACACATTGTGCTATCATTTTTGTTTAAAAAATATTTGTGTAAAATTTAATACAAAGAGGTATGTAGTTTGTAATATGTGAGTCTCAATTTAAGTGAATCAGCCTGTATTATATCATATATATATATATATCATTCGTATGAGAAACAAACATATGCCATGACATGTGTTTCTTACATATAATAAATTAAGAGTAGCGATTATTCATGGGAGGTATCGTATATACATAGCCCCTACACATATTAATGGGATCGAAAGTAATTATTAATGTCACTTATGTGAGCATATATGTAATGAATATTTTGATTGATGACTATCAGGGCTTTGTATGATTAATTTTGTGTCCTTTTATAGTCTCTCAGACATCAGATAATCTCCTCATTATGACATTTAGCCATTCGAATCCATAATGAACTTTCGTTCCTGCGGTTGTCTTAATTGACTTTAAGTAGGACGTAATAATTATTTTTTATGGATCAGATCAAACAAGGAAAAGAAATAACCGCTGTGGCATTTAATATGCAAAGCCATGTTTTGTGATTGAACCATAGAAATGGAGAGTGAAGAAGCAACGAATGGTAAAGTTGATGTTTGTTAGGTGTCCGTGACGGTGACAGAAAAAAACTTTAGAAAGATTGATACTTTATATATTTAATTTATCTCCATAAAATAGGAGGTGAAATGATGTCTATTCACTTATACAAAGTATAAGGTCTATTTCTATGTCGTTCTTTCTGCTGTTGTATTTCCCCCAAACAATAGAGAGTAAACAAATGCGCCGATACTTAACGATACCAACCATTACTTCAGAACTCCATATTATCTACGGATTGAGCACTTTTAACTATCCCTCAGTTCTTTTTTATTTTGCAGTTCAATATATGCAATTATAATGCGTAAAAATATGTAGTTAAAAATTATTCTGATACAAATACTTTAAACTTCAGCTATATAGAAAATGTTGCCAAGAAAAAAATATGCTATCTACATTCAGCGAAATAACTGCAAATGAGGAAGCTGAAAATGATTTTGTCAAACACACAGAAAATAGAGTTTTTAACTCACTCATATATGGTCACCAAAGACATCAATCTTTAAATTAAATACAAAGAACTTATCAACACATTGACATTTGGTAGCACATATGGACTGCAGCGGAAGAAAGATTGTAACTTTTTTGCAGGGATTTGCTTGAGACATCAAAACTTTTTATAAGAGTACAGATATGCAGTAGCTATTTTAGCGGATCTTTGCATATAATATTTGCAATTGCTAAGTGAAGATTTCAGTTACTTTTATACTGTACCGTCCAGGAAGAAATTAATTTTATTAACTAAATGGACATCAGGCATAAAAACTATACTCTTATTTACAGAAAAATATCTCTTTGATCAAAAAAGGTAAATATCAAACTGCTGAAGCATAAAACACTTGAAAAAGATAAAAATATATATAATAATTGTCAAAAATCATTAAATTTTAACAGATAATCACAAATAGGAAAAAAGTATATAAAATTTGAGAGTTGCGAAAACCAACATAACTATTTTCACAATGTTAATACATGCAGCTTCGATATCCATAATTTAGGGATTCTGTTTTTTTTTAAATATGACTATGAAGTTTTTAAATATAAAGATCTTATTCTTATAATAAGATTAACTTTAGAGCCATATATAAACAATCAATAGAAACCAGCTACAGAGTTTGTACTACCAGACAAACAGTGTATATTTGTAATTTTTTTGGTAGGTACGACCTGTGAATACTATTTATTTGTGATATATATTTAAAAATAAATCTCTTTAATACCAAATATTTTCAAGAGAGAATCCTTTCCTTATTCGAACATTAGCAGAACAATATCATTAGAACTCTTAATAATTTTTTATTCAAAAGAAATTGGAAAATAAACCTTTTACAGATATACCACAAAAGTATTTACTCAATTATAATTGATTTTGAAGTATTCTGATTCTTGTATTAATTATAAGCTATATAATTATAATTATACAAAACAATGTTTCTAGACTAGATTGTATACAATTTCTTAGTTGGGCTGTAACTAAATTGATCTGATCACTTTATTAATACATATTTATGTCACATATAATTCTACGGTTTAAAAAAAAATACTTTTAAGGTCTTCAATTTTAACCAATTTTCTTACTTTTCTTATACATAAAGCAACTATAAAACAGAATGCTTGAATTAACAAGAATGGTAAAAATACTGATAAAATATAGAGGCCAAAAAAGAAAATAGAAGATTTACTGAAATATATGTCTTTTAAATATAGCTGAGTTAACAACAAAATATTTTTATTAAGGTTATGTATTTATAAAAATCAAATTTTTATAGTATAACAAGCGTAGCAAGTCATATTTTGATGATTCCTTTTGTATTGCAATGCAATTGATTTTTTATATTCGATTGATAAAAGATAGACCCCTTGAAGGCATGCCCTAAGGTCTTACATATCACATGTTTATCATATTCACAGATAAGTTTTTCCTCAACGTGATGAATTCATTGATTATAAACTTATTTTGATTTTTTCATAAGGTGCATAATGGAACAAGTATAATTTGCAAATATATATATATATTAAAGCTATATATTGTGTGTGTAAAGCATCAGTATGAAGAGAGTTTCTGAGCTATATCTCTGGAGAAACATAATCAAAGATTTATGCTGTATGATCCAAAAATATCCTAGTTTTTTACACAAGAGGATCCACTTCAAGTTTGTAAACCCAATCATGATTGACAATATAAAAAATCCGTTTAACCAATCACGAAATTCATGACCTATAATGGAAACTAAATCCTCAAGCATGATTCTGGACACCCATATGATCCTTCAACATTGAGAGCTAAGTCTTCCTAAGTAATGATATAATACACTTTTTCGTCTATACGCTGGATGAGTTGCACCAATGAGGATATGAATAGGCATGGTTACATATAAACTAATCAATCTAAGTTATTATTATTCGCTTTGAGGTCGATCAATTTTAACCTTCCCCTCTTTAGTGTAGAGCACGACTTTACGCACTGAGCTACTGTGTTCCAATTGTGTGGTTTTGTGGTTGATATAAATTGGATACAAAAACCACAATGATAATAATTTTTTTTGGAATAATCAAAATGGTCTGACATCATTGATATTTATACTAGGATTTCCCTTGGTTCTATTCCCTACTATATATTACAATATTGATAATTTCATTGTTTACCTCGCATGGCAGCCATTTTAAATGCATATATGACGTCATAAAGTTGTCTGAACGTTTCTTCTCAATTGAGAATCCATTTAATTGTTTGCCGGTGATTAAGACATAGGGTATGCCCTTTTTTCAGTACGATTTAATATACAATGAGTAGTCGATAAGCCGATGGCTTTCTATGGAATCCAACATAAAAAAGTGATGTTTTTTAACAGAGAAGCAAATATGACAAAAAAAAAACTCTATTAAAATATAAAATGGATATATATTGACTTATCCTTTAAGCCTTCATCTTACTAAGGACACTACAAGTAAATATAAACACTTTCAGAAAACATTTTGAAATGGAGGATAAAAAGTGCTTCATACGTGCAAATTATAGTCCCTTTTTATAAATGTTTTTATATTTACATGAGTCTCATTCTTATAAAAAGTGATGCACATGAACTCATAAAAAGTGTTCTTCCTTAAGAATGGGATTAAAGACAAACTTCCCTTGAAGAAATATTATACTTTTGTATAAAATTGTATCAATAATGAATGAAGGGCAGTCTTGTGTTCGGAGGAGTAAATAATAATCTACAGGGTGATTCACTACAATTGAGACACACGTATTACAATGTATAGTCTTTTTATTAAACTTCTCATAAATATTGTTGAAATAAAGATTATAGTATAATATGTAATAAAAAATATATTTTATAAATTTTACACATCTTCTCATCTGGCCTTCACTACAGCTTTGAACCTTAACGATGGAGGCAACACAGGACCTGAACCTTCCTTGAAACTTTGCCTGACTCCTTAAAGTATTTAACGGTCTGTAGACCGTTGCCTGCTCACAGTGCCCTTTCAAATCTTCATAATTTCAGCCGTAGACTTTCCATTACGAAATGAGGCCAAAATCAAGTCACATTTTTCAAGTTCGGAAGGCATTTTCTACTGGAAGTAGAGCTATCTCACACAATCCTTTACAAAAGTTGCAGCTGATATGACTATCAGAAACAACAAAAGGAAAAATGGAGGAAAATTAATTTGGGAAAAACGTAGGAGAACCAAAGTGAGAGTCTCAATTCTAGTGAATCACCCTGTATATACAATAATTTATCAGACGTTGATTTATTCCAAGAGCAATGAATGAAAATAAAATGTAATAATAATAAAATGTTCATTTGTTTCTTTTAATTACCTTTTTTAAGCCGCCGTAAAATAAAAGTATGGCTTCTATTACTTATTTTAAAATGCAAGTATGATCAATTCATTCCTCAAATATAATTAATGCCAAACGAGTATAAAATCAGGCTTGACACAAAAAAGTTGTTTTTCTTCAAATCAGTAATCAAATACCATAAGCGATACTTCACGCCCTAATTAATATATGGTAATCCGATATAATAATGCACATCCTTAGAATTCCCAAAAATAATTTATTAATGTATTTTTTAAACGCAATTCTACTTACTTTTTTATAATTTTATTTATGTGTTCTATGTAATATAATTTTAAATAAAGACCATTAAAAAAAGTAAGGCGAACTCCATAATTCTACGTCCTACAAAAATAAAATAATATGAAATGTTTCTTAGTCCATAAAGAAGAATATATCAATTACTTTAATTAAGGATAATATTTTGACAGTATATTAGACAGTTGAAAGAATTAAATTATATTTATATATAATCAATTCATATTCTTTATCAATTGGTTCTGGCTGCCATTTAATACAGATGGATTGCGTTCATTGTTTATATATATATATATATATATATATAACTGTGAATATCATAATTATTGCTTATAAGCCTGTAACACATAAAAAATATATTAAATACCGTAGTATATAATACATAGGATCAAATTAATTGTATGTGTACATTTTTCCATCTCTGTTAAATAATATTTGTTTCTTCCACCGCATAATATTTCCACGTTCAGGTTTTAGGATGAATTGTAGTTATTGGATAATAAATCTAGTGGCTTTGTAAGTTTTTAGGGAAGAGTTAAATATATCAAACAGTGCTGTAGTAGTCAATTATTCACTTTGTCACCTTGGAACAGTTACAATCCGACTAACAAAGGTTTTTTGAGCTGTCGTGTAGCGAAGTTGTAGCTTTTTATTTCTAGTCATAAATAGTAATATAATGTATTTTGTATGATTAGATTATTGTTTTCTTTTTTTCACAGTTCATAAAAATATATACAAGCACAAAAACAGGAATGTATATAAAATGATGTCAATGCGTAAAAAACATAATTAACACATTAAGTTTAAAAATTTTAACATCCAAATAAGAACGAACACTGAAATACAATTATAATAAAACAACGTGACAATCTAAAAGAAAACATATAAAATAAATAATAAAACCTTTCTATTTTAAATCCTTGAAGTGGCGTAAAAGTTTTTTTTAGTATTGTCCTTAATTAGGGAACTCGAGGGAAAGTAGCGAATTACATCAGCAGCCCAACTCCACTTTCCATCGGTGACAGAGGGGATCATTCTTTATTTTGGTTATGCTTTAACAAAATAAGTACTAAAAATAATATAAAATCATCCACAATAAATTTAAGAAAATATGAAACCGGATTTTTATATGTCTTCTTGTTGCTGAAAAGCATTTCATGTGATAGCATTTGGAAACCCATGAATTATGAGTATAATTTTTTTACTATTTATATGATATTGATTTCTTTTCATCCAAAAAATGTAGCATTTTTAAACGTTTAAACATTTTAGGAGATTAAATAGGAAAAACACAAAGAACATTCTTGAAAAAACATAGAATAATTATATAACAATAATAATGTAGCACTGCCTTCCATATAGCTTTTAAGTTTCCATTAACATCTCGATGAAGTCTTATTGGCTTTTCCATTGGGTATCTAGATTGTCCTGGCACGTCTTTAGTGTAAATAAAAAGACGACAAGTTTATTTTGGAGCTCTGTAGGCATAAACCAAATAATGATTTTATGGGGCTTGCCAAGGTTCTTTATTATTAATCAAACATAAATTAGACCGGAAAATCATTTGAGTATGTTATATTTCTTTCTTGTAAGTGATATAATCAGTAATTAATATATATTTTATTAAATAAAATATTGTAAGAGCAATTCTAATAAATATATTGTTTTGCTTAAATAACACAAAAAACTATTTATGTTGGTGAAAAAGCTTTTTATTTAAAGTTTTAAATCTCTCAGACAATTTAATTTATCGATTAAAAAAAACCAGTAGTCATACACCAGAAATTAAGGGAAAGAGATGTTAAATATGTAAATTACTGGGGGTGTTCTTCTCCTTTTATTTTAAGGTCCGTTATAGCCGATCATCTAGTGTCGTCGAAAGATTAATTGCGGTAGAGAAACGTACTTGAAAGTGTTTTTTTTTTTTTTAAAGGTCTTTATTAAACTGTAATATAAAATATACAATAATAAATAATATAGGTAAACTTGTGTACATGGTACATAAATAAACATTCTAGTTAAAATTAAATTACCTATAAAGACCAAACCTCTATTCATAAAAACGTGTACTGACATAACTTAAAAACTTAAACACACATCAAGTAAATAATAAATTAGAATGTCTTGTTGTTGATGCCTTGAGGCGGTGGGTAGAGGAGTTTTCTGATGAGGACTCTTGGGAGTGGCCTTCTTGGAGGTGTAGTCACAATTGTCGCCTTGTGTCCCTGTGAACTTTTCTGCCTTTTTCCGCCGCTCTCGCTTGAGGTGCTTACGGAAGACGATACACTCCGTTTGGGTATCCAGCGCTCAGGATCGGGCTCCACGTTTAGGTCGTAGTTCATGGGAAGCTTCTTTTTCTTCTCGACAAGGTCACCGTTCTCCTTCCTGGACTTGTCAGTGGAAGGAAGGCCACTGACTCGAGGAACCTTCTTGCTTCCCCCAAAGAAGGCTGAGGACTCCAAAGCATAATCATGTACAATAAAAAATGATGTTAAAATTTAGATTTATGCGAGCGAAAATATAGCGACGTAAGCCTTTTTAAATAACTAAAATAACGTGAAGAAAATGAGCATTTGAAATTAATCAAGTCAGCTGCATAATTCCATGTAGGACCTGAAGCCGCAGGGATTTTTAAATCGAGCGCAAAATACCTTGCAGAAGCTGAAATCAAAATGGATCTCAATTCCGCTCTGTTTAATTGCTCCCCTTTTGTCAACTTGGATCCAATCAAAGCCTTGGCACTAAGAAGAGAAAAATGAATTGCCTCAAGCTGGCGATCTTTACTCCTCTGTATCTTCGGGAAACCATACAAAATAATGCCCTTTGCCTCTTTTGTAGACTCAAAATTTAGTTTCAAGAATTCCGTCAAAATATGAACATACGGACACTCAACAAATGTATGAACAATGGAATTAAAGAATCTACCGCAGTCCTTGCAGGGATAATTAAAAAAGATGCACCCTGTAGAAATTTGGAACTGAGAGGTGAATTTCTTTCCCTCCGTCACTTCCAACAAGGACTCTTTTATTCTAACAAGCCAAACGCTAGACAGCTCCAACTCTTCAATTACTTTAAGGCATTTTTTATTTACCTCAACCTCATCCGTAGGAGAAACGCTCAGCTTTAAATGCCATGGACCTGGATGTTGATGATTTATACCAGCTTTTTTTAAAGGGTACATAAATTTACCATGGGCAAAAACGGAATTACACTCCCTTGGTATATCATGAGAGTATATATACCCTTTTTTAACGCCTCACACTCTAAAAGCATTGGGTTTTCATTATTTTTGAAGAAGGCTCTCCTATGCATGTTTTGCCTAATAATATCTACCGTAGAGCAAGAATCAAAGATAGGGGTACTAGTCCAAATTATTCTCTGCACTGCAGCCCAAGTTGGTGAAATTGCTGTGAGGAGTTCATTAGAGTTCAGTGTACCCATCATAAGGTATTCGTATACAGAAGAGTTTGAGACTACTGCACGCCACTCTAAAATTGGGTCTCCTCGATAAATCTATGATAACTTTTATATAAATCTTCCTTAAGACTTTTGACCAAAAGAACCAGACCTCCTCCTAGCTGACCTCTTGGTCTTATCAACGCTTCAACATAAGATTTGTGAAACAAAGCATGAATCCAATTTCTCTCCTCCTTAACAACATTCCAAGCCAAATCCGGAAGAAGGGAAGCCTTGAATAAAACCAGGGGAACTATATGATAGTTGAAATAATCTATCCGAGTTTGAAGATTAAGGCGCTTCCAAAGTGAGATTTTTTGTAAATGGTTGACTTAAGACAGAGCCAATCCCTCTCCGAGCCTCTCTGTCGTCCATACTCCACTCCGAGGATGACTGCTTTCTCATTTACTGGACAATTTTTGATATAAATGCCCTTTTAGGATGCCAATCTCCTAAAGGTACAATGGAAGTTTTTTGGTATTGAGTTCTAGTCCTGAACTCCTTTAAATTTTTCAAAATACGACAATAAAATCTCAATTCTTCTAATTACTTGCTTTTCAGATTTGGCCTCCACAAATAATGTAACGTCATCTGCATAAAGATCAATGATGTGTTTAGAACCATTGAAAGATACACCGAAACCTCATACTTGCGTTTTATTGAAATGGCCAACTCTTCAATAGCCATTACAAACAGAAGAGGAGCGGCAGGACAGCCCTGTCGACAACTTTTTCCGAGAAGAAGGGATGACTTTCCTTTCCGTTAATCGAAATCGAAGAAGAACCATTGTAAAGCAGAGCTCTAATTGGATTAAAAAGTTCTTTAGGAAGAAACTTCTTCACCATTTTCATAACATGGACATGGGACACAGAGTCAAAAGCTTTACGGAAATCTACAGCAATAATGGCTCCATAAGATTTTCTTCCTTCAATGCCCTCAATTGCGCAATGAATGTTTCTTGAATATCTGCCAGTTTTCTACCCTTAAGAAACCCCTTTGATGCGATCCGATCTTCTTATTAAGAATAGGCTCCATATGTGAAGCTACAATTCCGGCAAGGATGCGATATGACTCATTAAGTATGGTAATGGGGCGCCAGTGACTTATGTCAGTACCGTTTCCTTTTTAGGAATCAAGACGATCTTGCCTTTCGTGACCTGCCTAGGCAGCTTCACACTTTTTTCCATAGCTCTTCCCAAACACAAGAAGGGGGCTAAATCTTTATGTAAAAGAGTAAAGATTTTTCCTCCCAAGCCATCAGGACCATATGCTTTATTTGATTTGAATTTATGAATGACGTAATCGGAAAGGAGGATAAAGAAAAAATTGAATCAGACGAATTCTTGATTGCCCTCGGAAAATGGGGCCTTTCTCCAGCAACAGTAGCCTGAAAGTCCTCATGAAACAAAGACAGAATGTCTTCAACTTCTGTAAGGACTCTCCCCCGATGCTCTATTTTTCTCAATTTAGTATTAAGAGTCGAATTAGACAAGTTAATATTCTTCAGGCGGTGATGATGATAGTTCTCCTTTGCTTTCTTCAATTTCGCCTCTTCATCCACAATATCAGCCAATCTGAACGTATTTATTGTATCTGATACATGTTCTCTCCAGAAGAGAGACCCGTCTCTCAAAATTTTATTGACCCTGCCTTGGAACACGCAGAAATCTTTTCGATGCTGTTTCATAAATGTTCTGGCCGCATAACGAACGGAGTGCTGAAGCATATAATTTATCTTTTGTGCACTATACGACGAATTGAAATGGTGGGACAAAGTTGACTTCAACGAGTCAACGAACTTGGGTTCTTCGACTACCCATTTCGGCAGGCGAAATGTTTTCTTTGAGATCTTACAGTGAAATTCAAGTTCTACTATTTTGTGGTCGGACGCTGGTTCTGGAATATATTGTGCACTACTTACTTTTGAGAAGACTATGGGCGACAACAATGCATGGTCTATCCGCGAGAAGCGATTACCACACCTCCAAGATAC
>CP045901.1:6472970-6521447 GCA_013387185.1 Caligus rogercresseyi | reverse complement strand
TAAATTCCGCCGTCACATTTTCAGGGAAGAATTCTGTGATTTTGTTGTAGATTTCTCTTATCATATTAATAAATTACTCCTATTTATTGTTGCTTAGACGGATTACTCGTTTTATTTGGAGAATCAGAGTCTGGTTTGGACCTCTTCCCTACCGAATAAGAACGAGTACGGTGCTCTAAAATTGCAGAAGGGTCTATGTGAGCTTTTTAGTGGGCGGTTTGGCTCAAAATTTCAAAAGGATTGTGCATTTTGTGATACAAGCATAAAATTTGGCACAAATGTACATTGATATATAGCAAACATTTTCAGATATTGAGCCACTCGGAATTTCTCCCTTCATGTCCGCCATATTGAATTAAAAATGGCCGCCATCTGAAATCTATATTTTCAATTATCTTTGGGTCTAATGCTGCTATTGACTCGACTCTTGTGTCTAAATGTATGTGTTTGGGGGCAAGAAATCTAATGGAAACAATCTGCATCGCATATTTTGTACCAATGAGCCGCCATATTGGATTTCAAAATGGCCGTTGATTGAAATTTACATTTTCGATTATCTTGGGTCTAATACTGCTATTGACTAGATTCTGGTGTCTAAATGTATGTTTGGGGGGCAAGGAATATAATGGTAACAATACATGACAATATCCATTTTCAAAATGACATCTTTATAACAGTACTTCACTTAAGTCATGAGAGATGGATATTCATCATCATGTATTTTACATACTTTGTATTTGGACATAAACAGTGTCATGTTAACCAATTCAGCACTGCCACAAGTAAATGAATCTTGTGGACTCCTCTTCATGTGCAATCCCCTTCACACACACAGAGGGATGTGCACTTAAGGGCAGCCTTCTTGCACTTGCAGCGTCTCACACACCCTTTCTGGCACTTGCAAGAAACCAGCTCGATGCAGGTGTGAGCTGCCTCAGGTTGCCTGGTCCAGAATGGTATGTATTGTCCTCCAGTCATTGACCAACCCCAGTTGGTTGATGGTGGGAGTTCTGGTGCTGGCAGCAGTATCTGACTCCACACATGTCCACCTTGATATACTGCCCTTTTGACATGTTCCTCTAAAGCTGCCTTCGTCGGAGGGATCAGCTGCACATTGTTCTTCCTTGCGAAGAGTTTCCGCCTGGCCTTGTCAATATCCGTGCATTTGCTGGTTCGGTCATACAACAGGATCACAAACCTCTCGATGATACACATTGCATCATAAAACGAATTATTTACAGTTTTAGGGTGGTCACCCCACATGATGCTTTCAAGTTTAATCAAATATAACAGGCTAAAAGTTAGCTATATGATCTAAGCTAGCTACTTCTCACCACATATCACTAACAAATTTACCTTCAAAATATAGATTTGCAAATAAAACGAATTATTTACAGTTTTAGGGTGGTCACCCCACATGATATCAAAATGTGACGCATACACTGCAGTAGTTAGAAAGAGGATTTATTTGTAAAGGAGAGAGAGACTACTGACCTGCAGGTTGTATGGAGTAACTGGCTGATGCAACTTTGAGATGATTCTCAATATAAAAGTCCCTCAATTGTATTTTTTTCATGGTCCCCCAGATGATAATTCAGACAATGAACATATTCGGACAAGATTAGTTTGTGTATTATGATTGAAATGTGTGTACAAATGTTCCATAACTTTGTCAATAAATCTAAAGCAAGTTTGAAAGTATGCCCAATAGGGCAAGCATTATTTTTAAATTGTTTTAATATGATTTAAAACCAGTTGTCCAAACAGAAGTCAAGGCCGGACGGTCACCCCACATGATGTTTTCACACTTCAGATGGCAAAAAAAGACCAATAACCAACATGTTTAAATAAAATAAGAGTGGGCACATGTAGAAGGAACGTATTAGACATACATGTTATATTTTTATTCATTTTTATGTTTGATATTAGGTAAAAAGTTCCATCGGACCAAAAAAGTAAGCGTCACGTCTTTGACCCTACTACAATTCAAACCATGTTGAAATCCAAGATGGCGGCTCAGTGGTAAAAAATACGCAATGCATATTGTTACCATTGGATTCCTTGTCTCCCATAACATACATTTTGGCACCAGAATCGAGTCAATAGCAATTTTAGATCCACAGATAAGCGCAAATGTATATTTTAAATGGCGGCCATTTTGAATTCCAATATGGCGGACATGAAGAGAGAATTCTGAGTGGCTCAATATCTGAAAATGTTCGCTATATGACAATGTACATTTGTGCCAAATTTTATGCTTGTATCACAAAATGCACAATACCTTAGCTATGCTGCCCCACTATTTATCTTTTCATTCCGAGGAAAGTCAGGGGTTGTTGAAGGGAGAGGTTCGTTTTGTAACTCACAAGGAGTAAGTTCTATAGGTGGGCTCAAAACGCCATTACTGGACACAGAAAAAGATTCTACATCCTCAGTAGGGTATCCGGACAATCCCCCCTAGACAATTCCCCCCGGACAATTCCCCCCAGACAATTCCCTCCTGGACAGTTCCCACCCGGCGAATTCCCCCCTAGACAATTCCCCCCTGGGCAATATCAATGCCATTGGACATTTGAAACCTAACATCAAAGTAACAGGATGTTTCTACAATTTATCTTCAAATATTTTGAAAGACGTTAAGAACCTAGGATTGCAGCAGCGATATTTGGAAGATACAAAATTTGCCATATATTGTAGAATGCTCTGTTGCCTTGCTTTTTTACCAGAAAAAGATGTTATTACTGCCTTTTTTTTTTTTCCTATATGGTTCAACAGAATTGCATCCGACTGGATATAAATAAGCATTATTGCATTAAAATTAGTCTATCGAACCTAGGATCTAATCAATGAGGTAGACCAAAAATGACCATCCCCTTTCGGGATTCGAACCTGCGCCCCCAACATTGAGAGTTGAACACGCCTTAACACGCACGGCTATCGAGCTCCCTTGCCTTTGCCTTTGAAGAGCTCGCACATAAAATTAAAGAAAAGTTTAGTACCGACTTCGACGAAATCTTCGATTATTTCGAGGACACTTACATTGGTCGATATGGAAGAAATGCTTCCCGTAGTCGCCCTATATTTACAATAAATTTGTAGAATATCTTCAACCAAACGGACGAAGGACTACCACGGACAAACAATAATGCGGAAAGATGGCATCGTCGGTTTTCCTCGCAAGTTGCTTCCTGCCATCCAATTCTATGGAAGTTCCTTGAATTCTTAAATAATGAAGAAAACTTGATTCGTATCGACATCATTCAACAGCTTGCAGGTCATCCTCCACCTCTTCAAAGAAGACGATATCGCGATTGTAATCACCGAATTTTGACCATTTTGAAAGATTATGAGAATCATGAAATTGTAGATTATTTATGAGCTATTGCTCAGAATATTGCATTTTGAAAACATTTAAAAATATGTTTTATATTGTTTTTGAATTATCTCTATGTGTGTACTTTAGAAAATATATAGAAAATAAAATTTAAAAAATATGTAAAAACACAACTTTCATAAAAAATGATAAACCAAAATTTTATTTCTATTATGTATGTACATATAAGTACTACTAAGTATACGTATACTAATGCATATATGGAGGTGATTTACCAGGGTTGGAATTTTAGGTACCAGGGAAGATGTATTTTTTTAATGATACAATTTGTTATTGTTCAAAAAGTATATTCATGTAAAGGTTGCTTTTAGTTATAAATGTTTTTTCATATAGATGGGAATTCAACGTTAAGAAAGTATCCAAAATCATTAGCTAAATATTGCGCATTTTGAAACAAAGAATATATTCCTTTTGATGTGCTTTATCTTTGGTTTGAAATCTATCACTCAAATTAGAGTTATTGACAACGATTTTTTTACAAATTAGTATAAGTTAGACTTATGATATATTTTCCTTTATTTTTTATTAGGATAACTGTCCAGGGGGGATTTGCCGGTTGGGTATTGCAAAGGGGGGAATTGTCCGGGGGGGAATTGTCTAGGGGGGAATTTGCCGGGTGGGAATTGTCCAGGGGGGAATTGTCTGGGGGGGAATTGTCCGGGGGAATTGTCTGGGGGGGAATTGTCCGGGGGGGAATTGTCCGGGAATCCCTCAGTAGACCCTTGTGTCTCAGGAGGGGATCCTTGATCCTCTTTAGAAGATGCCTGAATCTCGTGGGCAGATTCCCCACTCTTCTCATTAATAATAATACATACTATCTCCTCTGAAGGAGTTTCAGTGTCTGAACATTGTTGGTGGCTAGTAGAGCTGTCTTCCTCAGGAATTACGACGTCCTCTTGCGCCATATTAATTTCTTCTTCCCTAGCTTTTTCGGCCTCACGACTTACAGTCAGTCGTTCGTCCCATGCTCTTCTAAGCGCCTGCTGATAATCAGATAGCTTAAGTCTTTTGTTGGAGCAAAATTGTTTTAAGTGGCCAAAGCCAAAAAAATTTTGGCACTGAAATTTCACTCCTGCAAATTTAACTTTTATTAAGTTTCCTTGAAAAGGAGAATTTGTGGTATGGAAGAAGGATCAGCCATCATCTCCACGATATAATCACTATCTCGCCATACTTCCTTGTAGCTCTTATATTTCTCCTCTGCCTTTACGTCAATAGGAATCTTTTTAGGGTAATGACTCAATACTTGTCCAAAGTTTTTCATCCATTCCACCACACTTAACTCATCTACTCTTTTAAAAGTGTTTATAAGAGTAATTTTTAGTTTCTTTTTTCGGTCAAGGGAATTTTGTCTATTCCTTTCAATTTGAATATAACTTTTTCAAAGGAACCGTCTTCATTTTTTATTTTAAGAACTTGGGGATTCTTTAGTTGTTGAAGTCTCCCTCGAATATCAATTGGGAATCTTGTGTAGAAACAAGCTTGTCCAAGTCCAAACTTCGGTTTGCCCCCGCAATTTCCTGCTCCATAAAGCCATATTTTACCGCAATATCGTATATTTCGACATGCTTCATATTATTGTTTTTTATAAATAGATCCTTCTTCATTCTCTAGTGTTAGAACAAAGGTTTCCCATTTATAACAATTTTCTAGGTTCAATTGAACCACTGCCTCTGGATGGATGCTTACATTTTTCTTAAGGACATGGGCATATCCTCTTTTTACGCTCCTTGATGTCTCGGACGCTTCGTCCGGAGGCTTTTCTGGAGGTATAATAGATTCCTCCATCGGTTTAAAAAGTTCCGTTTAATTAATCTCGCACCTTCCCCAATAAGGTAACTAAGATACACAAACTATGTACCCTTACCTCGACCAAGTATACTATATATAAGGTTGAGGCATCTCAGTCAACACTGCTAACAAGGCGAGTGACGTCACACCCGGGGCAGAAATCAAAACAAACTCACCGAAGAAACATAATTATCAATTTTTTGCAATTTAATTTACAATGATGGACCCAAATCTTCAAATAGACAAGGTAATAATTTTTTTTTAATGTAATGGAGTTTATTCATCATACAATAATTTATGTTAAAGGTCGTCCTGAAGAAGAATGATAAAAAAGCTTGTGCTATATATGGATGTAAAAACCCCAACGGCATCGTTTACCACGATTTCCCAAAGAACTTGGCTCGACAGAGGATTTGGAAGAATCTGTATAAGAGAAAGGACTCATTTAAGCCAGAAAATGCACAAGTGTGCAGTATGCATTTCGCTCATGATAGCTATCAAAGGGATCTAGAACATGAGCTTCTCGGTTTGATCCCACGAAAGAGGCTAAAAGTAGATGCAGTACCAAGTCTGCTACTTCCAACTTCTACTTCATCGTATCTTCAACCCAATTCGGTGGACCAAAGCAATGAAAAGACTCCCAAAATTCGTAATGAGTCAACTACCTCTCAATCCCCGGGATCTGAACTCCAAGTTCGACTTGATTCGCCTCGCTCGAGGAGACAAATGAGTAGAGAAGCCAACCGAATTGTAAACGATTTAATGGCAAAGGACGCGGAACATAGGACACGAGATGTCGGTGTACAGACCGACCATTCTTGTTTTGTAGAAAATATAGATGATCTCAAATTAAAATTTAAAAAAGCTAAGTCTGATCTATGTATACAAAAAAAACAAAGTAAGAGTTCTCACAAAGAGGCTCATACGACTAGAAACCAGTGTAAAAAAGCATTCAAAAATTAGGAAGACTCTTATTCAGAAATGTACTCCAGCCCAGGCAAAGAGATTTTTAACCCCTGATAAAAAATGGTTCCATTACTCCAAAAAAGATATCGTTACAGCTCTGATAGTAAGGTCTATGAGTAAACTTGTATTTGAATACCTCAGGCAAACAAAAGTCTGGATATATTGCCTATAAAATGCAGCACTCATTTCCAAATCTCGGTAAAAAGAGTAATGACATTATACTAAGTAATGATTGTACACCTTGGTTGTACCATTTATCAAGAGGAGGATTGATGATGCCTTCAGATTCTTTCTTATATGATTGTAAATTATTTGATGAAAAGTTTAAAGAATTCCATTCGCCATCTCTGGATCGTAGTCCTCAAGTCATAAATAGATTTTTTAAAGTCCTGGTGGAATCATTTGGGAGTAAATATGACAAATCTGTTCTCTTTTTCCCAAAACACGAACTATGATAAGACTACGATATCTTAATGCCCAATTAAATTTAAAACTGGAGGGAACGAATTAATAAGGGGGAAAAAGCAACTCGGCCAATTTCATTTATAATTATTACTTGTGAAATATTTTGTACAATACAGTTTGAAATATATAAGTCATGTAGAAGTATGGGGAATGGTTTCAATCCGTTTTGACTAATTTATTGAAATATCAACAGTATTTGTAATTTTTTAATGGATCCTTCAAGCGTGATGCTTGAAAAAAGTCTGGAGAACTCGGGAGGAATGTAGTGAGTGATTTTTATATGTATCAAGAGTCTGCATACCATACGATTGGTGTAGTGGGTAGCTTGAGATTCGAATGGAAGATTTGAATTAGTAAATTAAGACCAATTGCACAAAAATTGGAGAAATTTGAGCAATTCTTCAATATTATAATTACATATAAAAATATATGCCCCGGGTGTGACGTCACAGTTTTTTTATTTAGTTTTGTTTACATCAAAATGCTACGACCTTATATATAGGATACTTGACCTCGACGAGGGTGAAGAGAAGAAAAATAGATAAACAAATTAAAATGTCTTTCCTTATATATCCAAAAATCCGAGAACGAGGCACGAATTCCGGGCTTCGCCTGAGGGTAGTCTCAAAAATAACGTCCGAATGTTTATCGATATTTTGCAACTTGAACTTTACTCCTATTAGCAAAAAATATATAAGTCCCTATATTATGGTGCTAGTTTTTTGTGATTACAGGAAAACTATTGAAACAAAAGTTGTAGTACGCAAAATTCTAAGGTATAATTATGTAACAATGTTTCGAAACAATCGAATACTTTTTGAATAAATGACAGTTTAATGTTTGTATCGTTAATAGTTCCGAAACGGTACATGGTATCGAACTTTTTTTAGTGAATCTACCTACATTTAACTACAGCTTTTGATTTCATAACCATGTCTGTCGGACGAACCAAAAGCAAATGTGGCTTTTCGATTTTCAAAATATTAGCAATAACAAGAAGAGCTTTTGGTATCGATAATAAACGTTGTTTGTGCTATTTATGAAGAATTTAGCTTCAATAAAGTAACTGGCGAAAATCTGCACTACGAGCTAGAATCGATTTTTTTCGATTTTGGCCCTTTTCGATTGTAGGGCCCAAATAAATATTTTTATGAAAATTTAAATATTTTTTTTTTCCGAAGTCCATTTTTAGGTCGAATCGAGATCGTAGGATTCGAAAATTTTGATCCCTGATATACTTAAAGACCCCCCTTACACGATAAGCAAGTTTCCAGTTCGATTTGAAAAGTCGAAAAATTTTATAAAATAAAGGGAAACATTTAGAGCCAAGAGGCCAAAAATCGTCAAAAACTGAAGACCCTAGACAAACGTCATGAGCATGGGAATTTCCCCAAAACAAACAAAAAAAATAGGCCTTAGATTAAAATTTGCTCAATTTACATACCCTATAATAGGCATTAAAGTTTCCTTGGTGCAGGAATTTTTACTTCCGGGACCTTAAAGAATTTGACCCTAGTCTTTGTAAATGGGATTTTAAATCTAAGGTCACAATTTTTTATGTAATATTTTTTTTGGATCGAACTAAACTTTGGATATGTTCTAGAGGGTCCCTAAGACTGTTTAAATTCTAAATTTCAGACCCCCTTTTTTAGCAAAAATTTGGAGAAAATTGATAGGAAACACAAATGACCTTAGGCAATACAAGACTGAGACGCTTCACCCTTTGCCCTAAGGCGTACTATCGGGCACAACGTCCATTTTGTGCATGTATACTTTTTATGGTTGCATATGACAATCCTTTGAGATAACTTGCGACCCCAAAGTTGAGAATGACTGATTTAAAACATCAATTTTTGATAATTTAACCTCATTTTAACCCTTCTATTGTGTTCGGGTCAAAATTGACCCGTTTTCTAGTTTGAATGTGTAAAAATTACCATTTGCTTTTTTGCTCTAGAATGAGGCTTCATCTAATCCTCAGACACACCCGATTGAATGCAGAAATATCATTTTTCACCATTTTAGTAAATTATAAAGGTCTCCAAAAAAAAAGTTACATCTGTGGTGTTACGGGTCAAAAAGGACCCGGCAGAGAATACTGGCTGTTTTATGCATCACTAAAAGCTATGGGTTGCTCTGAGGATCAATTGTGGCCCAATATGCCCAGTTATGGCCCACATACACACACAGGCTTCTTTCACATGCACAGACAGACACATATAGAAGCGCATTCAAGTACACACACATTCAAAAACGAGTGGTACATTTTAAAACACTGTGTCTGTGGGGCCAACTAAAGAAATTTACCACTCTGGTTCCATTTATATGAATGTATACTAAGCCAACAATGACTTGAAAAACAATATTGGAAGAAAACTGGTGATTTTAAGCATTTTAAAGCATTTTCAAATCACGGGTCAAAATTGACCCGCGAACACCACAGGTGTAAACAGCTTTCTAACACAATATAAGAGTTAAAGGATGCAAAGATCATCAAATGTGACTCAGGATTTAATAAATATGTTTTAAATTCACATGAGACAATCGCAATATTGCTTTTTAGTAGGGGTGCACCGAAAATTCGGCCGAAAACGCAAAAAAGACACATTCGGCTTTCGGCCGAAAGCCAATTGAGTGGCCGGATCGGAGGCCGAAAAATGGTGACGCAAAATGACTCAAGCAGTGCAGTTACTACGTGACGCGTAAAACAGAAACATAATAAATAGTATTAAAATGAAAAATGTTGCCTCCTTGTAGCTTTTTACGGGCTGTGAGTTGTTTTGTTTATCTCGCCATGAACGTCATTGCTTGCAATGACAGAACCGCGGGAATATGTATCTATTAATCGAACGTTCTGTGAATGAAGCTCATGATTTATTAAAAATGTCGGCCGTCTGGAAGTACTTTAAAGTCAAGGAGGGGGAGAATAAGTATGCAGTGTGTGAAGAGTGCAAAAGTCAAGTGTCGAGAGGGGGGCTCACTGCCAAGACTTTCAGCACGTTGGGGCTCATCTACCATCTAAAGGCAAACCATCCGTCTAAATACGAGGAGTTTCAGAGGGAGACCAAAACCAAAGCTAACTCGGCTACATGTACAGCAGCTAGCACAACCCCTTAAGTCACTGATATGTTCGAGAGGAGCAGGAAATTCAACAAGGACAGTACAAAGGCAAAGGGAATTACCGATAAGATAATGGAGTACATGGCTTTGGATGATCAGCCTTTCAGTGTTGTGGAGGATGTGGGGTTTCGAAGACTACTTCAACATATCGAGCCCCGCTACACCTTACCCAGTCGACGGTACTTCGCTGATGTTTGCCTGCCAGAGCTGTACAACAGCATCGCCGGTCGTGTGCACGAGCTCTTGACCAAAGACAGCGATCCACCGTACGTAAGCTTCACCACTGATATATGGAGTTCCGATGTCAGCCCAGCAAGCATGTTGAGCCTAACCGCGCAGTGGGTGGATGAAAACTTCCTGCTTCAGCGCATAGTCCTCCAGTGTCAGGAGTTCAAAGGCTCCCATACCGCAGCTGCGATATCAGGTGCGTTTGACAGCATGTTTGAGCGCTGGGGCATAGACCGCACTAAAGTGCATGCAGTTGTGAGCGACAACACTCGTAATATGGTGAAAGCCATGGATGACAGCGACCTGCGAGGCATCCGATGTGTGGCCCACACGTTGCAAATCGCTGTTAATGAAGGCGTGCTGAGCCAACGCAGTATTGTTGACATAGTGGCAACAGGGAGGAAGATCGTAGGCCACTTCAAGCACTCCCCCCTGGCATATTCTCGCCTCCAGACTATCCAGGAGCAATTTGGCATGTACCCCAAACGCTTCCAGCAAGACGTCAGTACTAGGTGGAACAGTACTTTCTACATGCTGCAAAGTCTGTTGGCTCAAAAGCGTACCCTGGCAACTTACATCGCCGATTACGACCTGCCGGCGACATTCACCCCTTACCAGTGGGTATTGATTGAGAATGTTCTCTCTCTCCTTGCGCCGTTTGAACAGCTGACGAGAGAAATAAGCTCAGCCAAAGCATCCGCTGCTGATGTCATCCCCTCACTTGCAGCACTGACGCGTCTGCTGAAGAAAGACGTGGAAACAGACCACGGGGTCAAGACAATGAAGACTGCACTTTTAGAAGCACTGAACAGACGCTTTGACCAGACAGACACGGATCCAATGTTCTGCATAGCAAGTGTGCTTGACCCCCGATACAAGGACCATTTCTTCGATGGTGACCAGAAGCGGAGGATGAGGGAAATGGTTCGTGAAGAATTGGACTCCCTGCCAGACAGTGAAGCGAGGATCAGAGAAGGGCCCACACCGAGACCGATCCGCACCGAGGCCGAGTCTGCCCCCTCACTCTCAGCCATGTTCGACGAGATCGTCCAAGAGAACGACCCAGATCCCAGGCAGACGAGTGCTACAGCTCAGCAGCTGGACTGTTACCTGTCAGAAGTCCTCATCCCCAGGAGTGATGACCCACTAACATATTGGAGGACCAATCGAGGGCGCTCTCCCGAGTTGGCACGGATGGCACGCAGGTAATTGGTTAATATACTGTAACAATACAAACGTTTTACAATTAAGGAAAAAATGTACTCTGAATTGTTAATTATCTGTTGCCTAGTAGTCTGTAGCCTATTGCTTGACAACTGAACCTACAACATTGTTTCCAGGTACTTGACTGCTCCATGCACAAGCACGGATAGCGAGAGGCTGTTTAGTGCTGCGTCGAATGTCCTTGACGAGAGGAGGAACCGACTGACATGCGACAAAGCAGAGAAGTTGCTGTTCGTCAAAAAGAACCTGCCACTGTTTCTGAAGGACCTGGCTAACTAAACTAAAAAAAATTGTGTTGGGAAATGTGTTTAAAATGTGTTGTATTGAAAAATCATTTTTCAGAGACTTAAACTTAATACAGAAAAAAAAACAATTAATATTGTATATGAAGCCATTTAAGAAAAAAAGATGGGGATAAAGAGATGAAAAGGGTAGACAAAATGTGTTTAAAATGTGTTGTTTTGTAAGTACTGTTGTTTAAAAATCATTTTACAGACAGGGACTATATACAGTTAATGAAAAAAAAAACAGTTATTGTACATGAAGCCATTTAAAAAAATAAAAATAATAAAAAGACGGGAGATGAAACGGGTAGAAAGGGTGATGTTTGTTAAAAATGAAAAGTATGAAATGAATGGGGAAAAAAACCCAGAATGTATGAAGGGTATAAATGAAACTCGTATCAGTTATCCAACATTTTTGAAGCTTTCAAATAAACATTTTTTCTTTGAAAAACTTGTCTAAACATTTATTATAATCAGTAGACTTAAGCGATATTTAAAAATAGTGTTTTGATGAGAAATCAAGAAAGAATGTTATAATGTTGCAAGGGCTAGTAGGTTACTGCTGTCTCAGTATGGGAGAAGGACACCTGCTGGTCGCTTTTTGTAATGACAGCGTGTCATCAGATCTGCACCTACAATGTTTCTGATCGGTTGTATTTTGTTTTAAATGCCTAGTGTTTCCGTGACTTTAAATTGAACTTTTATTTTCGGTTTCGGCATTCGGCCAAAGCAATTAATTATGTTTCGGTTTCGGCCACAAATTTCCATTTCGGTGCATCTCTACTTTTTAGTCTTTTAAGCTATTATGATTGATCCGATTTATTACAGAGTTTTATCTTTTAAATCGTTTGTATTAACATTAAACGTAATGTCAATAAAATGTGCATTTTTGACAAGTTCATTTCATCCATAAAATAATATACGCCACTACAATAGAATGATGCTATCGATATACATACATAGTAGTAGTCTTCTAAGATTTATCAGGCGCTCTGTCTAAAGCATAGTCCTATAAATATTGTTAATTGCTCGACTACCTCCCATAATTTTGAACCAATCAATTGAAGGAGTTGGTAAAATGAAGTAAGGCTCAAGTTTACTTATTGCTGGTCAACATAAACTCAGATATGCAGATATTTAATTGCAAAGTTTCAATTGAACCGAAGTGTTTGTCATTAAGACATCGCAAAGTTTCTTAATTGTTGCTCTCCAGCATTCTCATGGAATGGGTCTATTCCGAGATCCCTTTATTTAATAACTATATGAAGTATTCTTCTCACTCAGGGAAACGAATGCATTTAATTGATTTCGTCATTCTTGACGATAAATGTATCCTCACTCCAGGTGTCCAGAAGAATGGACCAGGAAAATACGGCCAAGGAAGAGATGGATCTAGATGGAAATGATGAATCATGGAAAAAACGGCCATGGATGATAAATATTTGAGTGGAGTAAAACAAAGTATTTTACAAACACTATTTGTCAATTTCATTGAGTCAATAACAGCAAAAAGTAATTGATTCTAACAATTTTAAATAAATAAGTCTGCAGTCTGTGTCTGAGGAAGAACCATTAATTTTTATTTCATAATCATATTTTTCTGCCTTATTCTTATAATTTTTTAGTCGATAAAATCATAAAATACCCATAAAAATGATTTTGTTATATTGTTTATATATAATTAATTTTCGTGCTTCAAATGTCAAAATGTATTTCATAATCGATTTGAGAGTTATACTTCCCCTAAGATTTTACCTTAATGCATAAAGATCATGGTGTGAAAGTTTGAACGAAATCGAATAATCCAAAAGTTATGGTATAATTTTATTCCACCATTCGATCGAGGCGACTGTCCTCATACTAAATGCTATTTTCAAACAATTTGTTGCAAATGTTGTATAATTGAGATCATTTCAAATTAGGTTATATGCTTTATGTACATCCAAAATTAAATGAGATATTAGAGTTTTGAAAAAGTCGTTTTTATGGAAAATACCTCAATAATGACTATTTCAAAGCATTAATATATTGTTCAATTTTGGATGTACATAAAAACTAAATACTAATTTGAAATTCTTGTTATCATACAAAATTACACCATAGCTTTTGGGTCTGTTGAGGAGACACTTCCCAATATTCGATTTTGTTCAAACTTTCACACGATGATCTCTATGCACTAAGTATATATATATATATATATATATATATATATATATATATATATATATATATATATATATATATATATATATATATATATATATATATATATATATATATACTAAAAAAGAATTCCGTTCGTTCGTTCGTTTCCCTGTATCTCCCGGACGGTTCATTAGATCTTGACGAAATTTTCTGTGAATAGTTTTGAGAGCTCAGGGAGTGTTTTAGTGGGGTTGGCAACTCCCGGAAAATTCGTCATCGACATGCTTATTTTATTCGCCAAAAGTTTTTTGTCGTTTTTTAAAATTGCCAAGTTAGATTTTGACTAAATTTTCTGGGATGATTGCAAGGTAGTAAGATATGTTTTTGTTTTATTCAGTGTTTACCGGAAAATTCATTTTCTACATGATTTCTTAATAAAAAGTTATTTTCTATCCCTGTATGTCCCCACAAATTTAAGTTTTGTGGAAAATAACAACACTTTTTATATTGCAACATCGTGCTAATCAAATTTCAATAATGCCTAGAGATGGAGAGGGATGTCAATACCTAGCCTTAAGGAATACAAAACGGAAAAAATGGCAATGACGATGCAATGACGACTTTTTAAGGAACTACTTCTCATAAGAAAATAACATAGGCACTCTATGAAACGACTTAAAAATAACTTATTTTTACGATGTTTAAATTCCCAGACTTAAGGAACAAAAAACGGAAAAAATGACAATGAAGACCCAAGGCAGCCATTTAAGGAACTGATGGGAATATGAAAAATCACATGTGATGACATCACTAAAATTATATATCTTCTTTTTACGATGTTTAAATACCCAGCCTTAAGGAATACGAAACGGAAAAAATGGCAATGAAGAGCTATGACAACTTTTTAAGGAACTGGTTTGAATATGAAAAGTCACATGCGATGATTTCACTGAAATTATTCGTGTGATTCCTTCTTTGTGTGATATTTAAATACCCACCGTAAGGAATACAAAACGAAAAAATGGCAAGGAAGACCCAATGACAAATGTTGAAGGAACTGATTTTAATATGAAAAAAAAAGCGATGACATCACTGAAATTATTCGTGTGATTTCTTCATTTTACAAAGTTTAAATTCCCATCCTTAAGGAATACAAACGGAAAAAATGACAAGGAAGACCCAATGACAACTGTTGAAGGAACTGATTTGAATCAGAAAAGAAAAGCGATGACATCACTGAAATTATTCGTATGATTTCTTCATTTTACAATGTTTAAATTCCCATCCTTAAGGAATACAAAACAGAAAAAATGGCAATGAAAACCCAATGATAACTTTTTAAGAAACTGATTTTAAAATGAAAAGTTACATGCAATGGCATCACTGATATTATTCGTGTCATTTTTATTTTTACGATAATTAAATACTCAGCCGTAAGGTATAAAAAACGGAAAAAATGGCAATGAATACCCAATGTCAACTTTTTAAAGAACTGATTTTAATATGAAAAGTCACATGCGATGGCATCACTGAAATTATTCGTGTGATTTCTTCTTTTTATGATGTTTAAATACCCAGCCTTAAGGAATACAAAACAGGAAAAATGGCAATGAAGACCTAGGACGACTTTTCATAGAATTTATTTTAATATGAAAATTAAAATAATACTAAAATTATTGGTGTGATTTTTTTTTTCATCCAGACTATTGTCAAGTTGGAAAATCCCGGGCAGCGCCGGGTAATATTCGCTAGTATATATATATATCAGGCTTGTGAGCGTTCAGCTTTTTTTGCGTTCAGCGTTCCGTTCAGCGTTCAAAAAAAATTAGCGTTCCGTTCAGCGTTAAAAAAAATTAGCGTTCCGTTCAGCGTTCCGTTCAATGTTTTTGCGTTCAGCGTTCCGTTAGCGTTCAGCGTTCAAATATTTAAAAAAGAATTTCCAAAAAAGTACTGCGTAGTGATGACGTTTTTTTTTTTTAGAAAAGAATTTCCAGAAAAAGTACTGCGTAGTGATGACGTTGTTTTTTTTTAGAAAATAATTTCAAAAAAAGTACTGCGTAGTGATGACGTTTTTTTTTTAGAAAATAATTTCCAAAAAAAGTACTGCGTAGTGATGACGTTTTTTTTTAGAAAAGAATTTCCCCAAAAAATTGAACGCTGAACGCAAAACTCTTTTTTTTCGTTCAGCGTTAAAAAAAAGTTGCGTTCCGTTCATTGAACGTGCGTTCAGCTGAACGCCGTTCAATTTTGCGTTCCGTTCACAAGCCTGATATATATATATATTGTCATTGCACTATTCTGCACTGCAGGTTACTTTATTTTATGCATTTTATATACTGTACTATTTTGTGGCACACCAGTGCTGATAAGTTTTATTGTTTTGATAGCTTAAGGCATTGCCAAAAATGTATCTGATCGAGGAAAACGATCAAAAATGATCGGAATTGTATTGGAAGCCAAAAAAAGCGATCGGATCGGCAGGTGCTCAAATTTTATGATCGGAATGGGATTGGGAGCAAAAAAAAACGTGATCGGGACAACACTAATACATAAAGTTTTATATTTTTGAAGTTAAACGTAAAAACAATCAACAAGGATACAGACAACTTTATTCAAGTAGTTATTTAATACTTATTTAAAACTATTCATGATAAACGTAAAAAGTACTAAAAGCCGCCTGATTTAATTTTGTATATGTTTTGAAGAAAAATTACACTTGATAAGTCTATTAATTTCATATTAAAATCAAGTCAACTTTCAAATATTCTAAAGCAAGCATGTTTTCATTGCCCTTGTTCATTAATTATGTTCCAGAAAAATATATTGATAGCGACAGAAAGATGGCATCCCTTTTAATAACGTCAGAATTATGGTTCTAAAAATATCAAAAATAATACATTTGTATGTAACAGCCGAAAATAGAGTTTATTAGTCCAAATCGTTAAAATAAACATTCATAAGTCCTGAGTATCTAAGTCCTCACAGAATGGATCACAAGCCTTCAAACTAAAATCAGAGTCATTAAAAGTGGACGAGTCCAAGAGTCCGGATCAGAGTCCGTAGCCGTTAGCACGAATGACATGGCATATATGTCTTATTCATCATACGAAGCACCTTCTCTGATGATCACAGAGACCTGGTTTTATATTCTTAAAATAAATGAGTTGAAGAGTAATGCTGGATTCTCCACGAATTCAGCATCCTTATTTGTAACCCGGAGCACAACAGTTTTCTGCTATCTCGAAATGTTTTATTTGCACTCAAAACTTATCATGATAAGATGACTTTATTTATTTTGAAACGTCATGATATTTGGAACAAAAAAAAACTATTTCGCTATGTAGGTTATTTTGATGAGCATCAATTATCGGATGCTGAGCGCACGCTTTATTCTTCCTTTTTTTGCTTCATATTAAAACGGCGAAATCCATATACTGCAGAGTAGGAATACGGCTATTCACATTAACGGCGAGAACGGAAACATTCAAAACGGAAACATCAAAAGCGGACACGGCCACTGCGCCTAGCACGAACGTAATAATAGTTCAGTATATTTCTTGAAAAAACATGATTTCCAATACATTTTTTGAAATAATTTATTGTTCATGGTTCGGCCTATCTTAAATATTATAAATGAATAATACTTTTATGTATTTTAAAAGACTTAAAGAAAGAGGGTCTCAAAAAGGCCTATCAAATAAATTGACTCAAGTTAGATGTAAAGTGTTGAAGTTTTGTTGTTTTATATATAGAAAAGTCGTTAATTGTGATACATTATCATCAGATCATTTATAACAGTAAATAATGTTTTTAAGATGACTTGGAAGTCTTACTAGACGATAAGCACAATGAAATGAAGGATCGAGGTCTAGATTTAAACCTAGGGTTTTGTCATTTTAATTCTTAAGAGACATTGATAACAATGCTAGGTTATTACTAAAATATGACACCAATTTATTTAATTACTCATTCTGTATGAAAACCATATTGTGAATAAATGAGAGTCCAAGATGGCTACCCTATTGTTGTTCTATGTGAATGTTCTAAGCCGCTAAATCCTGAAACATGTGTATATTTTTATTCAGCGTCTCATGAGAGCTTTGGTGCTGAAGTTCACATCTCCAAGAACGGTCGAGGGAATGACGTCCTCGTAGACAGCAAGGGCCACCTCTACCACAAGAACAAGGAGAACAAGACGAACGGCCGCTCCTATTGGAACTGTGCCCGGGGCCGTCACGGACAAGAGAAATGCCCCGCCCGGATCCATACCATCCTAGACCCCATGGACGGGGAGGAGATCCGGATACAAAAGACCACGGCATTCCACAATCATCCCCCGAGCGAGAGCGCCTTACTCAAACACAGCTTTTACCAGGATCTTAAGGCCGTATCCCTGGCTCGGCCAGAGATATCGAGCAGCGCCCTGGTGAAGGAAGCCCTAGCAGACATGGATGAGGCCTCCATATCACAACTCCCTCCCTTTTACTGCCTGGAGAGAAACGTTCGGCGATGGAGAAAGGCTCACTTCACAGGGGAAATCCTTTCATAAAACAATATGCATGGGTTTGAGTGGATGTCTTTGGGTGGGCGGCGGCTCTTATTTGGTCTCCTTAAGTTCAAAGTTACTACAATTAAATTATAAAAGCCATGTAAGTTAAGGGCATAAAGCTATAAATAAGCAGATACGCGCTTTGAGACACCCTGACATCATAGCTCAGGTTTACAAACTTAATCCTACAGTTTGGGTGCTTTATCCTGATAAGTCTAAGGCGTAATACCGTCAGTGCCTCATCGCTACTCCCTGAATGAGATTGCTTACCAATGCATTAAGAGCTGAAGATGGTGATGTTTTGTTTTTTCATGTCGAGAGGATCAAAACATGAAATATTTCGATCACTGAAAATATTCCATGTGATGTGTATTCATATGCAAACCTTTGACGTTTGTATAATTTTGAATCATTAGCATAATGATAATTGATTTTTAACAGAGAAATATTTGACTTGTCATAGGGGAAGTCCTACCAGTCACGATGTTGTGTCTCAATAAGCATGGATTACATTGATTGATTCATTTGGCCTTTAAATCGAAAGCAAAAACTCATGTTTTCCTTAGGATTTTGACGTTAAAAAAAATTGAATCCTTGATATTATAATCATCTGATTTTTGTAATTGATGTTCCTCAGTTGCACAGAAGATGAATAAATGGGTGCTGTTTTTAGGCTTCTATTTCTTAAAATTTCTGGAACATTTTTTCTTCTTCAAAATGAGATCTGATACCCCTTTCGTTCAGCTTATACAGGGACAACACCTTTCCCATTATTTATTGGTTTGTTATTATCAAGGGCAAGATACGTAGAGATAAGGTATATCAGACAGAAGGAGTTCAGCCTGCTAGCACAGAATGGTGATTTTGACGTCACAGATATACTCTTATGTTATAATTTTGATAAGATTACTAAATAAACTCATATTTTTACTTAGTATTTATTTTGAAAAACACTAATATAAAACATAGATCGTAGAAAATTAATAGGAACTTATTTTAATGAAAACATATTTTATCTTTGGAATTACTTAATTAGAGGCAGGAATTGACATAAATTCAACGCAACCTCGTTAAATCATATAAATCATGAAGAACATTTCGGGATACTTAATGAAGGATAACATTGACTTTCCTTGTAATATTTGGGTCCCTCTCTTAAGATATTTTTTCTTTGAAATTTTTAAAATAAAATATTCAATTTTATATTAATTGGGACAAATTCTTCAAAGTATGGTCTCAAGACTTTTTTTGAGACTCATTCAAGCCAGGGAGATAAAGAATTCAAATTGATGAAATAATACACATGAATTATAAATGGAATAAGTTTAATATATTCTAGACATTATATTTATATTAAAATATATATATGAATTCATTTAAATGAATTGAATATTTTTCTTTAGATTACGTGAGGAGGGCATATTTTTATTTTTGAAATCGAAAATTTTGTTCTTCAGTGTCTTTATTATAATGAATGTCCTTAATATAGCAAACTTTACTATAATATCCGAAGGGAGCTTCATATAAACGTCTTCGTAATTATATTTTTGAAGGACATCAATGAGCTTTTTTATCACATTTGCGTCCCTTCTTATGCCATATTCTCCGTGAAATTGATTGAAGAGGGTATCCAGTTTCTTGATAGCTTGGACAAATTCTTCTGAGGTTGTCTTAAGCCACATTCATGAATGTAGAATAAATATTGATTGCAATGTGAATTAATTATGAATTTCACGCCATATAGGACATTATATTTAATTTTTGAAATGGCCAAGTGCGTTGGTCACCTCCTTTGATAATAAACAACACATAAAATGAAAGAAAAATAAATATTTCATTCAACAGTGGCTATTGTGTGTGATTGTTTGATGAAGGACTGAATGAATAAAAGTTTATCCTATCCAAAATATTCTTCATGATTTATATGATTTAACGAGGTTGCGTTGAATTATGTCAATTCCTGCCTCTAATTAAGTAATTCCAAAGATAAAATATGTTTTCATTAAAATAAGGTCCTATTAATTTTTTACGATCTATGTTTTATATTAGTGTTTTTCAAAATAAGTACTAAGTAAAAACATGAGTTTATTTTGTAATTCTTATCAAATTTATAACATAAGAGTATATCTGTGACGTCAAAATCATCATTCTGTCCTAGCAGGCTGAACTCCTTCTGTCTGATATACCTTATCTCTATGTATCTTGATCAAGGGGAGCTCTAGACTGGGATGGACATGCATTTTTCCTTTCTACGTTGGGAGTATTAAAAAAAGGAAGAATATTATACGCCGTATGTTTATATATATATATATATATAAAAAGAATGGAACGATGTTATATTATGTTTTTTCTAATGGTAATTTATTATATATCATCAAAACTATGTTAATAAGGAAAATAAGCTAATATTGTACTTCAATCATACATGCATTTCAATATAAGGATTATCCAGAAGACTTAAAAAAACTACTTGTCAGAAGACTGATGAGACAATTTTGCTCTTTTTCGGCTGTTACAAGTTCTCTTCGAATCAAGGCGAATTTTATCATTTTTATATTTTACAAAAAATTTCATGTGTATTTTAAATATTTTACTTGCAATTGTAGATATCAAGTCTTCAAAGTTGTGGCCGTATTCACATTTATTATTGCTGATTAAATTAGCATTTTCATCTGACATGATCCTCATGCATGTTGCTAAACTAAATATTCCGACAGACGAAGATGCATTACAAATTTTGTTCTTTAGTTCGATATTCAAGAAATTACTAATATAAACAATTGTCAGGAACAATAGATTTGAAGGAGTTATTAGTCCTCCCCTGTTGATAATTTCTAACAAACTTTTTTTTCCGCTTCGTCTTCTTTGGTGCATTGGATCTGGTTGGTATTGAACGAGCTATCATCTACTAGCAGTCTTCGACATCCAGGACAAGATTTTTGCTTTGAAATAGACCGGGCAATGAATCCTCCGATGTAGAAAAGAACACTATTGAGTGCTGGGTCTTCGTTGGTAAATTCAATATTTGTGGAGAAGAGATAATCACATATTTCTGATGCATAATTGAAATCGTTTTCACATTCGTAATCATTCGTCTCCTCAAATATTTTAGATAGTTCGTTGATCGGGACTTTTGTGTATTTTAAAAAAGCTCTTAGACGAAGAGCTTTTTCTGCCTGGAGGAGTTGCCGTATGGAAATGAAGTAATTTGCACCTGCCATCATGCGATATCGACCAAATCTCTTCTCTATGTTGTCCGATTGACATTTTCCGGTAAGAACGAAATCAAAGTTCCAAACGTCAATTAAATGAAGAGCCAGTGCAGGAATTTCTTTACATGAATGGCGCAAAGAAAAGAAGGTTTGAGGCGTAAGGGATGATTTTTTGTTCGTTTTTGAGGCCATTTTTCCCATTCTTCTAAGAAGGTAGAAAAGTCCTGAAGAAAAGTGATTGTGGAAGAGTCTTCGCCATAAATAGCTTCTCTTGAAGGATCGCGTAGTCGGTTAGCAGCACTTAATTCTTTGACATTTAGTCTATTCCACCATTCTCTAATTAAACTTAAAAAGGGAATGGTTTGGCGGAAATGAGGGAATCCATTATTTGAGTACCATTCCAATCCAGCAATCGTGCTCTCGTGAAAGACCGAGTTGGCAAGTAAAACTGACGTCCTCTCTAGAGTTGTTGGCGCTAGACATTTTTCTGTTAAATGGTGGGCAATTTTTGTTCCTTTGGTAATTTCGATATTATATAGTTCTTTTATATGACAAAATTGGGGCCTTTCCATCTCCTTACATCGGAACCGTGGTAAAAGAAAAGTTCCAGATGCCATCCAATTGTTGTATATTGATTTGAATAGGTGTGTCGGATCAAAAATTCTGAAAAACTTTCGCTCCGGGCTGGCTGGATGATAATAAGTTTTCTCATTGAGACATTCCTTTTTCACATAAGAGCGATTTGTGGCATGATTGTCGAATCCGGAAGCCACAACGTAAAAGCCGATTTCTTCAAGTTCACGGGTCAGTGTATCAACAACTACTTTTATTGCACCACTATTCAAATTATGACTTTCTTGAATGTAACAAATGTCATAAAAGGAGCCGCCAAGAGAACAGATCATTCCACAAAGCACTGTTTTTGTTATTTGTCCACTTTCACTTAAGCCTGTTATCTTTCCTCCTGAAAACTCTACTCTTTGAGCGCAATAAACTTCGTCCAGGAGGAGAATCACAACGCGTTCACGTTCGGTAATGTCTTGCATTCTTCTTTTTAGGTAGGCCTTTGTGTGCTGATGGAATCCTCTACCAACTTTTAAAGGTTTCATCCAACGTCGCAGAGTCCTTGGACACGGAAAAGTAATAAAGGATTCGGCACACAAAGTTCTATAACAAGACGAAGAAGTAGTTTTGAGGACAGCTGAAAGACCTAATAAGCCAGGCGAATATTCCTTCCTTCCTAGAGCCAAATTGCCTTGTTCAATAACAAATTCAAGTTTTATTCTTTTTTCTTCCGGCAGGACAGCTTCATTAACTCTTTCTTGTAGTTTGTCCAATGCGTGTTTGATGCAAAATTCCTCGTTATTCACTGGAACACTATTTAAGAATGACACTAGGTTCGATACTTGGGAAAACTCGGAAATTTTTGCGTCCTTCTTCACTAGATGTTTGAAGCGGTGAGGTGGTAGAAAGGAGTCTTGAAGAAAAGCTTGAAAAGAGAGGTCTTCGTTTATGGTGATTCCTCGCTCCACCCGTGGAAGTCCGGCTTCATCCTCACATATTAGAATAACACTAATCTTACTTTCAGTCATTTGAATAACTTCGAATCCGCTAGGAATGTGAATATTTCTTTCTGTAAAAGAAGAAAATATATAAATGTATATGAAAATTGGTACACATTAATCGGATTTATAAACAGACCTTTTGCAAAAAAGTAAAAGAAAAAAGAACAAAGTGAAAACGTTTTGGGGAAAAAGTAAAGTAATGTCGCTTTAAAAGGACGTTTTTTAACGAAAGTAGTTCAAAGTTCTGTCAATCATAGAACAAACCAGACACCTTATGGTCTGTCTGAGGTGACAAGTTATTGTATAAGTACCTTTCAGTGAAGAACAAAGGCTGGGGAATGATACAATTTTATCAGCCTCAAAAAAAGCCTTCTCACGTAATTGAAGCCTTCCTTTAATCATATTCAGACGGCCGGTCGAAGTAGATGTTGTTGTTCTTCTCAATGCAGGAGTAGAAAGATAGGCAGGTAAGTTTGGATATATTGAAGCAAGGAACTGCATCTTCTTTTAGACGTTTAATTAATTTTGTGCTGTTGCCGCTTTTCTTCTGTCTATATGAATTCGAGTCCTTGGATTTATAGGTGAAGTCTTCGGCCCGAAAATGAAGTGAACAGACAACAAATATTTTTTTTGAATCTTCTGGATAATCCTATTGGGCACGCACTTTCTGGATGGCATGAATCCATTGCCTTCGCCTAGTCGGATCCGTCGGGACTTTATGTGTTGAAACATCCGGCGGTCTTTTCTTGTTCGGTTGGCCAATGACACAGCCAGGTGCAACACATCCATTTGGCATGTTTAAACGCTAAAATCGATGTCTGAAAGAACTATTAAAGGATTTGTCAATGAAGAAACACACGCTTGCAGCACAGAGGGTAGCAGTACACAGTAGGGTTGTTCTTATTTTTCAAATGTTTAAAATGTTAGCAACATTGTGGATTTCTGTTTCTTGGTGATAAAAGAAGACGACATACAAAGTTTGAACAAAATCGGTCAACATTACGAGGTCGCGCAACGAGGTCAAAGTTTTAAAAATTTAGTAAAAATATAGTTTTCCGCAAATTTCTTCAAAATGGTGGACGTTACAGACTTCAATAATAATTATTAATTTAAAGGAAATCTAATTTACTACCAGACGTATGTTTGATGTTTTTTAATAAAACAAAGTTTTCAGTAAAAACAAAGAAAAAAATGGAGTGTGTATTGTTGGCTTATTTCATAGCTTTTTTGTATCAATTAACTTCACTCGCCTGTAGAAGATGACTTGTTCGCTTCAGAGTAAAATAGTACTTTTAAGTTTAGTAAAACTTTAGATGATAAATCCAAAAATGACCTTGGTTGCATTCTATCAATTCAGAATTCAGTACAATCTGAGTTTACATCATATGATTCAGAGCCTGTATTGACCTATAAGAAATCGATTATGAAAAAAATAAATGATAATGTGTTTCTTAGATTTGCGTCAAGGTATCCTCTCAAAATTTTACTTTGTCTCTGACGCATTTATAATCCATTATATGCGTCATTTTGTACGCGAGATAGGCTTTTTTAATGTACATATAACTCTCTACTTATTAAATTGACATGATTTAGTATACCAAAATATTAAAGCTGGTTAACCAAGCTTTCATTTGATATGTTTGGTGTTCTAAAAATCGCTATACTTTAAGAGATATAAGCAAATACATTTTTGCACGTACTCTCCCCAAAAATTGATCTTCTGATATGAGAATATACGATTACCATTTGGTAACTGCTGTTAGTGTTACCTGGATAGAAAGAGAAAGAGAAGGGAGGAGTATTTGCCTCACTTCTCTCCCTTCTTTTTCCACGTACACGCACAGAAAAAAAGGAATTTGTGTCCATCCCAGTCTATAGCCCTTGGTATTATACCCCACCTATAGTTTTAGAGATATAGTTTTTCTTCTTACAGATGACAATACAAATGACAATATTTTTAATACACTATATATATATATATATATATATATATATATATATCTATATATATATATATATATATATATATACAGTGTGTAAAAGCAAATCGTGGACATCACTATGTTCACAAACATGGACAACTTCTGCCTGAACCATCAGGAGTACCCCAACAATCTATACATGGATAGAAAGCTGATAAAATTCTCTTTCAAATCATGACACTCTGGTAAGTGATATCTTTGGGGTACTGCTTAATGGACCTGATAAAGTGGAGGATAAATTTTAGTTTAAGAAAAATTAAATTGATTGTCATCACAATGTTGTTAGAAATATGTAAATGGTTATTAAAGGAAAATTGTAGCCTCTACCTATTCCTGCTTATTGCCCCTAAAAGTTAAAGAAATCTTACATGTACAACTGCATAAGGAACAAAATATCCAAAACTATTGAAAAATACATAACCCTTAAAAAAGGAAAGTTTCGTGATTTTAAATGATTTGTTCCGTAATTTTCTGCTGGAATCGTTTAGTGTAAACAAAAACACACAAGTTTTGTCAAAAAAGTTTTTTTTCTAAGTTGATTATTGCGAAAGCTATGGAAGTTCAAAGAGAAAAGATTGCAGCCCTGCTTCAGGCCGGAGTGTCTATCCCCACCATTGTGGGCAACCTGAAGTGCTCCAGGAGCCTTGTTTACAAGGTTAAAGGACTCCTGGTGGATGGCAAAGACCTGGAAAGAGCTAAGGGAAGTGGTGGTCACAACAAAAAGCTGGGTGAGAAAAAGTTAGGGGATATCAAGGCCAAAATTGAGGAAGATCCCACAATCAGCATGAGGAAGCTGGCCAAGGTCATGGAGGTGTCCCACACGACGGCCATGACTGCCACCAGGAACTTGGGCATGACCAGCTATGTCAGGAGGAAGCGCCAGCTGCTTTCCAGCTCAACCAAATTGCTCAGGGTCAAGAAAGGGAAGAAATTGGTGAACTGGATGAGGAAGAATCCTGGACTGGTACGTGTGTTTTCAGATGAGAAGTTCTGGACTGTGGACATGGCCAGAAATGCCAGAAACGACCGTTATCTAGCCACCAGTGCCAGTATGGTCCCTCCCATCAATGCCACTAAGCACCCCCAGGGTGCCATGATGTTAGGTGTGGTAGCTAGCGACGGCAAGTCCATGCCCCCCTTCTGGTTCCCTGCTGGCCTCAAGGTGGGGGCCAATGAGTATCTGGACGTCCTCAAGACTGTAGTCAAGCCATGGTTGGACTCCACCTACCCTGAGGGCAACTATGTTTTCCAGCAAGATAGTGCACCAGGGCATAAGGCCATCAAAACCCAGAAGTGGTGCAGTGATAACTTGGCCAACTTCTGGCCATGGGGAATGTGGCCGCCTTCTTCACCAGACTGTTCACCTCTGGACTATGGTATCTAGGGCAATCTGGAGAGGAAGGCTTGCAGCAAACCCCATCCCAATGTGGCGAGCCTAAAGTCCGCCGTTCACGAGGAGTGGACCAACATGTCCATGGACTACGTGGTCAGGGTCTGCGCTGCCTTCAGGCCCCGTGTGGAGGCCATGATTGAGGCAGAGGGCAGCCACTTTGAAATTTAGACAAAATTAGAACACACCTATAAAAGTTACTAAAGGTAAGATATTGCAATACTTAAGGTTCAGGCAGAAGTTGACCATGTTTGAGGGGCACAGATTTGTCCACGATTTGCTTTTACATATAATATATATATATATATATATATTATATATATATATATATATATATATATATATATATATATATATATATATTATACAGCGAGTGTTATAATATTTCTTCTTAATCGGCAATCAATATTATATGATTGTTTTCAAAATGAAAAAAAAATCCATTACTTAATATAGCTGATCCTAAAAAAACAATATTAAATTCTGATTCGATCTATTTGGTTGATAATGGATTGTGATAAATATATAGAGCATGTACCAAATAAAAAAAGGCCCTTTAGTCACAGTTTTCACGGCGAGAATATCAATATAATGTGTATTTTTACACAAAGAAAATGTATATTTCTAAAAACCATGTCATATTAGAATCCTTACTAGTTCGAGCGATTAAGTTATTCTCCAGTGATAAAAAAAATCTTATGCTTTGATTCTTTCGTTATAGAACATTAACTCACTGTGTCTCAGTATATTTTTGCATTAGTTCGATGTATGCATCTGTACAATAATATCCTCATTCGCACAAAAATATATCATATTTATCGTCTTAAACCAATCCATCACTAGATTTAACTTTCATTCTACGAAACGCGGAAACTAAGAAAAATAGAAATTTAATTCAATTCTTGGTATCTATGTTTTGATGCAAAAATTATGACGGGGCACTTATAAAGATGAGAGCCCTGCCGTTGAAGTTGCGTTGTTGGTTTTATATATTCCACATAGTCTTGCTAACCATGCCTAGTGTAAAGAAAAAAGGCGATAGAAAGGATTATTCAATAATGAATTGTTTTATTTGTAGATTGTGGTATTAAAAAAAAGATCGAAATGTATGTGATTTCTCTGGCCGATAATATCGATTTTGGTCACCACTGATTTCTCTGAAAGCAAACGTAATTAAACCATCCTGAATAATTCTTTTCCCATTGTTCTTCCCTCCTTCTATGTTAATACTTTCTACTCACTAAACATGATCAGCTGCTTTATACAAACTATAAAATCAATAACGCAACCTCAACTGTGTAGGGCATAGAGATATAAAGACATAGAGGGCTTATTGGATTCTTGAGAGGAATACGTTTATGTGACCAATATAAACAAATCTTTTATCTTTATGATCAGCTTACGATGACGGTGTACAAATTATTTTGTTTATATTAGACACAAAAATACAGCTGCAAGATGTGTCTCTACTATTGAAGGGAATAAGCTCTCTACCTATATCTTTATATTTCTATGGTGTAGAGACTAAAGCGTTAAAGTAAGTGACGCTACCAGGACAAACCTTCTTTTTTTTCAAAAAGGAGATGGATCAACCGTAGTTCTTAATATGCGCTAGAGGGTGTTTGATGAAGCAGCTGTTTCAAAATAATAACAAATGTAAAAAGAAATATGGACAAACCGTAGTTTATTTTTTAACAATATAATTTTTTATCCATTAACATTTGAATGAAATGTAAAATGGATAAGCGGCACCTATTGTTAAAAAAATAAACTACGGTTTGTCCATCATTTTTTTGTTTACATTTTCTTGTTGCGCTACTTTACTTTAACGCTTTAGTAGAGACTTAAACAGTGCCATTAACTGTATAAAAAATGATTTGTCTAAAATATGTCTGAAATAATTGTTATTTTTCATAAGTTAAGTAAATAAATATTACATCGTTTTATAGCCGCCAAAAGGTTTTTTTAACAAACAAGCCCATAAATGTGTCATATATATTTCAGCAACTATTCAAATCCACGCCAAAGCTTCTATAAAAGTGACTGCACTTAATTTATCGTCTACAATAGCCCCTGCATTAATTTTGAAAGAAAAAATATATATCACTATATCCCAGTCTTTGTTTATAAATATTTTTATTTGTATCATTTGAATTGTATTTCCTATATTTAAAAAATATTCCATTGTTTTAAATTGTTTCATGTTGAGAAAAAAAAAAATCGACTCTCCTCTTTGTGTTAAATATATAAAATATGGAATAAAACTTACACTAGCAGAGTGAGAAGTGTTGTGTTGGGATACCTTTAGAGATAATATATAATAAGTATATTAATATCCCAGAGTCGTCGCCAATGAGATTGCACGGCAGGAACTAATAAGTAAGAACGACACGTGTGAGAGGGTCATGACTAGAAGACTCCTTTATTGACACAGAAGGAAAAGGGAGGAAATATGTACAAGGAAAAGGAAATAGAGAGACAGAGTATACATGACGTCATGGTGTCTTCCAACGTGACGTCAGGGACATAACAAGAAGCTGTGACTTTCCATCTATCAAGAACCCCAGTTCCATGACAAATAATAAGTACTCGCATATTTGGCCGCCTACAGCGCCCATATGTTCGCCCTTCGGGTATTGGTAGGGTTTGGAGCTAGTTTGTGAGTGAAACAAACCTTAAAGAATATAAGAGAGGAGAGAGAAAATAATTTTCTGTTTTGTACAAACATTCCTCATAAAAGGACTTTGTACAAAGAATATGTTTTAAGTCACATGAGATGCTTTTTTCTATTTCTCTAACTCCTCCTCCTCCTTTCTTTTCTTTTTTCCTCTCTTTACCTTGAGGTTAAGTGTAGGTAGGAAGTTCAAATCAGACAAGGTCTGAATTTTTTTCTTCATTTCTGTGCCCATCACTTTGAAAATAGTTTTATTAGGTCCGTCTTGATCCAAGGATTCCATAGGTACCTTCAAAGTTCAAATCTGACCATAAATGTGGGAGGAGATAGTGTGCGGACATACAGACGGACAGAGATTGGTGAATTAATATATAGATATATTAACGTTGAAATGTCGTGAATTTTAATCAGGTTATTGATGAACTTGACTAGTTGAATTATCTATATTTATCCCTTGGTTATTGAAATCACAGAGACGCCATGGAATTTTTTTTAGCCTTTTGCATCTTCTGGCAATTAACAAAATTTACATATATTGATCAAAATATTAAGAGCAGGGACTCGGTAGAAAAAATCTACTGTCGTTATCAGTAGTTGGTAATAAACTTTTTTCAATCGATATTGGTAAATTTAAAAAAATCTTCCGAAAAATCTGAAGACGGTATTGGGATACGGTTGACTATGAAAAAAAATATTCATCTACGAGGGGTGTACTCCATTTTCGAGAAATCATCTACGGCTATCCATTGATAGGAACAATGTAATCCGTAGTGATATTCGGCCGATTTTTTAAAGTTCAAAACTATCGGTAGCGGTAGAAAAAATCTACTGTCGGTACTAACGTCTTCCAATTATCAATTGGTTGTTCTAGCTCTGCTTAGTTGGTAGTAATTTAGTTAGTTATAATATTTTTATATTTTAAATATATCATTGCCATAATACGTCTTCTTGCAATTACTTTATTTTTTTCAGGTTCTACTCAAGACATGAATGCGGCTTTTGACATGGAAATCAAAAAATGTTTTAAGAAACTTGGACCCATGCAGTATAGATGTATGAAGTGCAACTATCGTGCCTCGGAGCGGTACTCCATGATGAGACACGTCGAGTGCAATCACTTTGTCACCCGGGGATTTCCATGTGGTACCTGTGGCTTCCTCTGCAAAACCAGACCCAGTCTTAGAATACATATTTTCCGAAGACACAAAAAGCTACCCAATTCTTCCCTGTCGGAGGAGAAGAATCCTGAAGGATTTGGTATTCTGCGTTTAAGGTGGCGACGCTTCAGGGTCGTAAAACATAAACATGGCGCTGTAACAGCAGAGCCTTAAAGTCAGACAGACAACTGATAACTAAAGAGATATTAACTCCATTAAGAAAATAGAGTGCCGAAACAACGTATGCTAGCGCTGAATATCTGGGTATTTTTTAGTTCTGATATTAGGAAGAATTGGCCGAGGAAAATACGGACTAGGAAGAAATGGACTAAGGTAGAAAATGAAAATTATGACTCATGGAAGAAATGGACCAAATACATAGGTAGGCAAGTTTTTGAGTGCAATATATTTAATTACTGTACCAATACTTTTTCTCATATAAACTGAGTAAATAATGACATAATTTCTATTTTTTGCAATTTTAGATAAATACTCTTTCTTTATGTCAACTGTCGTTCAAAATCCCCCTATTGATGGTAAATAATACGTATTGTCTTAAATATCAAACATACCGATGTTAGAAGCACTCAAAAAGTTAATACATAAAGAAAAAATATATGCCTAATTTCGGGCGCGATTGTTATAAATGGAATATTTGAAAAGATAGAGTGAGGGGTGACGTCACAGTCAACAATAATAAAATGAGAGAGCCTCCAATGATCCGAGTCGAAAATTTGCAGGCTTGTGAGCGATCCGATCAAAAATAGCGATCAGCAATTCTTTGCGATATAGCGATATAACGATCAGGGATTTTTCCCATCAGCGATCCGATCAATTTAATTGCGATCAACAAAAAAATTACTTATGTAATACTAATTTTAAGTAAAAATTTAAATGTATATACAGTCAAACCTTTACAAGTATTCATCTTTATATGGCAATGGAATGACTGTTTCCCATAGCCTATGAGCTCCAAAATAACGACTTCTCCATAGGCGCCTGTCTGTATATTTTAGGACAAAAATATCAGAATTAATATATCAAGATAGCACACACTGGCTTTTTTCATTAGTATTAGTCTGTATTTTGTTTTTTCTAAACAAATATTAGTTGTTGGAATGGATTTTGGTCAATGTGACAGCTAGTTAAGTCTTAAGAAATGTAGTTTGTCTCAAAAATCCTTATTTCAAACATTTTTTCTTTTTTAGTTATTTTATACAAATTGATCGGATTGCTATTTTTAGTGATTTTCTTACGATCAAAAGATATAAAGATCAGGACCTTTTGCGATACTCCGATCAGCGATCAAATATCGCTATTGATCGCCGATCAGAAAAAACTCCGATCAACAAGCCTGAAAATTTGTGTATTCAACCCGGCTGAATGAAAGCACTACTTTTTTATACAATGAAAAAACAACATGGTAGATTATGTCATATTTTACTCAGTTTACATGAAAAATAGTATTTGTACAATACTTAGATATATTCCACTCAAAAACTTGCCTACCTATGTATTTGGTCCATTTCTTCCATGAGTCATCACTTTCCTTTTTTACCCTGGTCCATTTCTTCTGGACACATTTAGTTCTCCATTGTTGGGGAAAGACAGCGACAGAAAGAGAGAGAGAGAGTGTGAATCTTCATATATTTTTATCATGAAATAAGTAGACTGATTTGACATCATTGCAGTCCAAATTTCATCAAAAAATAATTGAAGTGTCGCTATCTCCCTTTTTAGTTCTTTCTGTCACCGTCTTTCTCCAACAATGGAGAAAAAACAAATAAAGTATCGTTTTATGAAAAGATTTTGAAATAGAGCCCTTTTATCCTATCAATTGATATTCGGTACTACCGATGGTAGATTTTAATAGAACTTCCGAATAACACTTCCAATTACATTATTTGTAGTCAATTGGTAGCGCTAGTGAGCAGGTTTTGTTTTTAAAAGAAGATTTTACATTTCTCGAAGACAAATCTACCGATATTGATTGATAGGGGTTTCCGTATGCGATAAAGAAGATAAATGATATTTATCGCTGAAGTATATTTTTAATCATTATCCTTTATCGCTATTTTAAAAGTTATCTTTCATCACTTATCGCTAGTCCACAAAACAAAGAACGATTAATTCATAAATTTAATTAAAATGCCTTCCATGCTATAAGGAGCTTGAACATTTATATACATATGATAGGTTTCGTGAGTTTGTTTATGTGTGTGTCTCTTTATCACATCCTCCCACATGCAAGGTTTATGAGGTAAACAATGAAAATTGATCTACATTGTAAAAGAATACAAGATAATAGACGAAGGGAAATCCTACAATAAATACCAGTCATGTCGGTATTATTGATTCTATACAAATACTTTGATTTTTGTTTTGCATTACAATTGCGTCACTATTTTTCTTACTCTATTAATCCCTTTTTCAACACCATAGGGCTCGGTTTTTATACTTTTTTTGATTGCTCAAGGGATAATAATGATAAGTATTCCTTCCTTATTATCTTTCAACAGCTGCCCACTCCGACATTGATATTCCTACTCTTGTGCAGTCTATTGTGACTCCTGTTATTAGTTAAGTCGGTGGATACCCCAGCTTTCAGTGCTAATATATCCTGCATCGACACTCTACATTTATTATTACTCATTTATGGATCAATTAATATCGCTTTAAATCCACGATCTACAGGTATATTAAACTATATAAATCGTTATAATGTCCATTGTATTATTTAACAACAAAAGAATTTAAATTTAGTGTTTATCATTTTATTTTATTACTTATTTATGAATAATAATGCTCAATTGTTATACAGGAATGTATTAAGTTGGTTTTTATTGACCCCAGGGTACTGCTTTCTTTCCATTTTTTCCGCAGGCAGGCATTTATTAAGTCATTTAAAATGAAACTACATATATACTAGGTGTTAGGAATAAATGGCCGGGGAAATACGGACTTGTAAAGAAGGACCAAAGTAGAAATGAAAAATGATGACACATGGATGGAATGGCCCGATTACATAGGGAGGCAAGTATTGAGTGGAATACATCTAAGCAGGCTTGCACGCGTTCCACTTTTTTCCGTTCCGTTCCGTTCAACTCTTTCCGTTCCGTTCAATTCTTTCCGTTCCGCGGAACGCCGTTCAATTTTGCGTTCCGTTCAAAAATTGGATTTCAAAATTATTCTCATAAGAAGGTTCTTTACTTTTCACTGCATCCTCGTATGTATCGGGTATAAAACTTTAAGCCAGGCCCTAATAGTGTCGACTTGAAGTTACTGCAATTAAAGTTCCAAAAAACTTTACAAACTTCGATAATATATTTAAGATATAAAATAATTGAGCCAGAGGCTCGGCCCGAAAATTACATATTTTTTTGCCCCGACCCAAAAACGTTACATATGTGATAAAATTCCACACGAATCTTCTTCCCTTCTCTTCGGCAAGGGCGAGCCTTTCACTCTTCGGATGGAATAATGGACTGTATTATAATCATTAAACAATTTATTAGAAGGGACACGCTGCTTTTACGCTCCTTCTTGGAATCACACTGATAAATATACACCGAAACTATATAGTATGACGTAAACATAACAAAAATAAACAAAGCAAACAATAGGGATGCGCCGCATCAAAACACATCAAATATATGTATATAGAATTACCATACTCCCCACCGATGAACCATACACTTGGTTTATCCAAATGGCTAGGAAGCATGCGAATATTAAGCATTACAAAAGAAAAAAAAAAACACAAACAGTAACCAAACCACAAACGGGAGTAATCCTTTACTCCCCACCATTGGCCGCTCCACGAGAACGACTATTTTCACTTGACATACACCAGAGCATTAATAAACCAGGAGTTGTCCTCCTTTACTAGTGGAACCTCTGGAGACTCTTTGTTGTCTTCCTTTTTCGCCATAGGCCAGCTAAAGTCGTCATCCACGAACCACTCCTGGCCAAAGACCTTTAAATCCTCCACAAAGGAGACAATGGACTCCCTCACCCTGCTGACGGTGTCTCGCATGGTCTCCATCTTCTCCTTTAGGCCGGATTTCTGGGTATAGTCCTTGAGATCCCTCCATTCTTCCGAGAACTTTTCACCCACCACATTGAGCTTAGGCTTCCACTCGAGTCCAAATCGCTTCTTGGCGTTTCTCACTATACGTTGAGTCTCACCAGTTGACTCCTTTATAAAGTCTTTGATGTAATTGAAGCAGCTGAACTCCTTGGATGAAGTCCTATTGCTCTGATCCAGTATGTAGTGAAGTTCGTCTATGCTCTTTTGGGAGGCAAGGCTTTCGGTGAGTATGTCCTGATTCATGCGTAGCTCCTCGATCTCCTTCTCTAAATTCGAGTTTTCGAGCATTAAATCCTTTATTTGATTGCGAAGAACCTTGGCTTCATTTATAGACATCCGAAGTTCCTCATTTTCGGACTTAAGTTGCTCAATCCAAATGGTTTCGTCCAGTGAAGACTCCGTTTGATTGGCCTCAAGACGCTCGGACCATCCTAAGAAGTGTCCATAGCCGAAACCAAAAGCTAGCACAAGTCCAAGCCAACGCTAGCCGTAAGAAACACGTTCAAGTCTTGATTAGGCTTATGAGCGTAGTTATAACCCTTTTTAATTTTAGGGTATTGAGGAGGAAGGTCTTTTATTGAAGAATGACTACTCTTTGGCATTGTTTCATCCTCGGGATTGAGAGATTGAGGAGTCGTAGATGAGGATAAGGCCCGTAGAATATCTCCACCAATGTCCCTTTCCAGGGATTCTTCATGAGCCTCAGGACTCTTAGAAGAGTCTTCTTCAACTGCAATCCATGAATCTCCTCTATCGGATTCATCTTCAGACTCTGGGCCATTATCGCTGCCCTCCTCCTCCTCCTACTGGTTCTCGTCTTTGGGAACCTCCTCAACGAACCCCAAATCAAAACTGTCTTTCATGGTCTTGCGATGTACACATCCAAATCCCGCCTATGACTAAATGGCGATTCAAGACTATAAAGCGTTTTGAAGCTAAAACTTTAGAACTTGCCATATCAAAACAATCAGCCTTGAGAGGAGAGAGGGCCTCAAACGTGATGCGCGCTGTTCAATCGAACTCCTGAATTGAAAATCTCCACTGCTCTCTTCTCATCACCAGAACAAACCTATCGGACCTCCCAAATTCCTCCAGTTCCCAAAATCTTGAATATCCAGACGTTCCTGAGTGATATTATGTGATATCTGACCCTCGAAACATCTGATTACATAGCGGATCGTCGGAATACCGCGGATTCGTCTTGGTGTCGAGAGCATCGTCGCGAGTGATTGGACACGGGAGGATTCATTGCTGGTCCCATCCTACAGTAAGCCCCTTATTTATAATTGTCCTTGAGATTCGCACATTTTTAAGCATCGATTGTGCTCACTGAAAAACCTCCTTGGGTTTTTTAATGACACAATCGATGCTTTAATGTGCGACATCTCAAGGACATTTAAATAAGGGCTTACTGTAGAAATGGGACCAGCAATGAATCCTCCCGTGTCCAATCACTCCTCGACGATGCTCTTGACACCAAGACGAATCCGCGGTATTCCCGACGATCCTCCGTCGTCCACACGATGATCCGGCTCGAAGGACCAATGATAAAATTCCACACGAATCTTCTTCCTTCTCTTCGGCAAGGCGAGCCTTTCACTCTTCGGATGGAATAATGGACTGTATTATAATCATTAAACAATTTATTAGAAGGGACACGCTGCTTTTACGCTCCTTCTTGGAATCACACTGATAAATATACACCGAAACTATATAGTATGACGTAAACATAACAAAATAATAAACAAAGCAAACAATAGGGATGCGCCGCATCAAAACACATCAAATATATGTATATAGAATTACCAATATGAAAAGTCAAAGATGTAAAAATCCTACCCACATATGGTCCACCGAATTTCTCGGTCTATATACTCATAATTATTGCTTTATTTGAGAATCATTACGAAAAGTTTATTTGCTTACAATCTTAGAATAACATTACTTTATAAATTAAACTATTTATTTGCTGCTACAAGGAGCTGTTTTTCGAAATTTTCATCTCCTATATTTTGCCTTGTCCTTCGCAATAAAAGTTTTGATTTGGAGAAGAGTCTCTCCGAAATGGCACTGCTGGGAAGTATAACATTATATCGGTGAAAATCTTTTTAATCCTTTTATAAGCAATACTGATTCCATTGCCTCAGACTCATCGGTTAAGAAGCAGTCAACCTCCTGCTTAGCTGAATCAGTCTTCTTCGGCCTCTTGGCAAAGAAATTGCCTTTTTCTTCCGCTGCTGGTTCTTGCGAACGTTGACTAGAAGGAAAGTCTTCCAATATTCAGCCTCTTCTAATAAATAATTTCTTACTAACTTTCTTTGTACTACAATTTGTAGCCTAGCGCAAAGATTCTTTTCAGATTGAAAGATAAACTTTGACGACAACCGTTTTATAGAGGTCTACACAAAAAGTTTGAATGGATTAAACACTTAAAGACATTAACATAAATTCATTCGTACGTAACTTTATAGAGAAGAAGACATAGAGCAAATCTCAACTTTTAAAGTATAATGATTAAACGAATTTCAGGTTGAAAATATAAATAGTTTATGTACAATTAACGACATAAAACGTGGACCACTACAGTAACTAAACAATTGAATTTAGTGACCGACAACGAACCTTATAAAATGTATAATATATACTAAAATCGAAGTTGGGTCATTTCTTCTTGAATATTATTTGAACGGAACGCAAAAAGACAAATTTTAGCGTTCCGTTCATCGTTCCATTCAATTTTTTCAGTTCTGTTCATCGTTCCGTTCAATTTCTTCCGTTCCGTGGAACGCCGTTCAATTTTACATTCCGTTCACAACCCTGCATCTAAGTATTGTTTAAATATCATTTCTCATATAACGGAGTAAATAATGATATGGAATCATTTTATTATTGCAAATTTAGATAAATATTTTCTTTTTTGTTGTCATCTGTATTTCAAAATTACCCAAATGATTGTAGATAATACATACTGTCTTAAATAACGAACCTACCGATGTTAGAAGCACTCAAAAAGTGAAAACATAAAGAAGAAGAAATGTATGCCTAATTTCGGACGCGATTGTTGTAGATGGAATATTTGTATTCAGAGTAAATCTCAACTGCAGTTTTATCTCTGATTAATCGATTGATATTTAGAAAGTAATTTCCAGCTTATACTTCCTATTTTTTTTATAAGCAAGACTGTTTTATCAAAAGAATAGCATTTATTTCAAATATTAAATCCATGTTGGAGTGAGAATCGTAACATGACCACTACCACTCGGACTAAGTAAAGTATGAAAGTGGTTTTGGTTATCAAAGCGTTATCTATGAGCATTTGTCGTTTGTGGGTTAAAAAATCCTATTATTTTTTCAGCAAAAGTCTTTTTAACATGTTCCTTTCGGTCACGGTTCATTTGAAAGAGACGATAAATGGAATGTGGTGATGTTAAAAGCAAGGAGGATAATCCTGTATGTATGAATTGGCAATATAAAAGCAAAGCGAATTTTATTTTAAATTATTTAGTGGTTAAAAATTACTAAGTAAAATATCTAAAATGCAACAAAGTCATAAAATTAAATAATTAATCATTTACATTTTTTTAAATCAAAAGTGTTAAGCAAATCAAACTGTATAAACAATGCATCATCTAAGAGACTGCTATCAACCAATCAGATCATTTATATACAGGCTTGTGAGCGTTCCGTTCAATGTTTTTGCGTTCAGCGTTCCGTTAGCGTTCAGCGTTCAAATATTTAAAAAAGAATTTCCCAAAAAGTAATGCGTAGTGATGACGTTTTTAGAAAAGAATTTCCCAATAAAGTACTGTGTAGTGATGACGTTTTTTAAAGAAAAGAATTTCCAAAAAAAGTACTGCGTAGTGATGACGTTTTTCCGAAAAAGTCCAAGAAATGTTTGGAAAATTGAACGCTGAACGCAAAACTCTTTTTTTGCTTCAAACGTTCAAAAAAAAGTTGTGTTCCGTTCAGCGTTCCGTTCATTGAACGTGCGTTCAGCTGAACGCCGTTCAATTTTGCGTTCCGTTCACAAGCCTGCTTAAATACATTTTGTGCTTCAAGTACTTTAATAATGCTGGGAAATGTCGTCGTTATAGATAATAGGACATCCATGACGTCATTGGTGAATCCTTTGAATGTAATCCTTCTATTCTACCTATAAATATTAATTGAATGAAACAACCCCTCATATAAGGATATTTATTTTGTTTGCTCAAATGATTCGAGGAATAATTGTATAAAACACTTATGCATAAGGAAAATCTGATAACACATATTTGTGTTCGGAATATTTGATAATAGGAATTTTTCCCTAACGACACTTTTGTATAAAATGCATTTTTAAAGGAAACTACTGACTTTTGGGCCCAACTTATCAGTCTAAATAACTTTATTGAGCAATAATGAGCACATTTGGTAAGTTTTATTTAAAAGTATTATTAAAATACCTTTTCTCATATAAATTGAGTACATAATGACATAAAATGATTTTATTGTTGCAGTTTTAGATAAATAATCTCCTTTTTGTTGTCAAGTGTAGTTCAAAATCACCCAAATTATTGTAAATAATACGTATGTCTTTAATAACGAACATAAAAAGAGAGTATTTATTTAAAATTGCAAAAATTAAATCATTTTATGTAATTATTTACTCAGTTTATATGAGAAATAGTATTTAAACAATAATTATAAATATTCCACTCAAATACTTCCCTACCTATATATCGTCCATTTCTTCCATGACTCATCATTTTCCTTTTCTATTATTTCTTCTTGGTCCATTTTCCTAGTCCATATTTTCCTCGGCCAATTCTTTCTAATATTATTATGCAAATCCATGTGGATATGATAGATTTGCCGTAACAAAAGACACCCAAAAACGAAAAAGAGGCTTGTATTGTTCAGTATTCGGAACGATGTTTTTTGATTCGTCAGTATTCACAATATGAGAAGATATCAGGGACGAAAGTTTCATTGCCAAATCGGCGTAAGAGGATGAGTAAATAAATCAAACAGAATTCGGACTAAACATATTTTAGTAAACGACAATGAAATCCATTTTAACCAGCATGTTATAACAAATGTGTTTGTATATTCATGATGTGCAATTAAGAACATTAGACAATACAGAGGTCCGACAATAACTTTGAGCTTCTATCACACCTGGATTATATTCAAGCGCTCCACTTCAGTTCGTTCACCGTGGGAGGTGGGTAAGTGTAGCTATTACGATTGGCGTACATACCCAATAAAATATAATATAACTGAACTAAAATCATCTGCATTTTTGTGTCCAATATAAACAAAGTAATTGATACTATAACTTTTTTCATTTGCTGCATCGATGTGAAGATTTGTTTCGCTTCTTTGGAGTGCAACTTATCTTGCACCACTGCGTGGTTTTTGTTGCTTCCACTCCATGTTCATCATTCGTAGAATCATCATCTTGCTGCTATAACCAACCATGTCTTCTTTCAGCTTAAGTTCATTTATCAGTTATAACAAAAATCACTATACGATATTTTCAAACCTGCAGCTTTCATATAAAGTATCCATAAGCTTATTCCTGCCAAATCCAATACATTATACAAGAACCGGAGAGGCCATCTCTTCGAAGAGACTTTTGAGGTGTACAATTGGGCCATTTGACATCATACTTGATTGTATTGTAATAAACTATTTATTCTGGTAGTTTCTTCATTCCTTCAGCTACAGTGTCTGATCTTTGCCAAATACTTAGAACCAGGCTTGTGAACGGAACGCGAAATTGAGTACCGTTCAATGAACGAAACGGCAAATTGTTTTTGAACGCTGAACGGAACGCGAAGAAATAGCCCTTCGTTCAACGTTCATTTATTATATTGTATATTAGGTACGAAGATAGATTTTATTATAAATTAAAAGGACTCATTAAAAACAATTTAGCCTAAAAAGTTAACTATTCTAAAATAAGAACCCCTCAAATGCCATTTCGAACCTTTTGGACCATTTGAGCCCACCAGCCACAATAATGTGATATCGTTGTTACTAATACACCGCCAACAGTTAAATACGCACAAAACCCTTCAAATCCCTATTTGCTCTCATCGGATTATTGGATCTCACGAACCAAACGCTGGAATATATGGGACTTCAAACCCACTACCAACAGTTAATATACAAATACGGAACCTCTCAAATAATATTTAGACCCCCAGCGTTGTACTAGCTACAATAATTACGTATTGGGATTTTAAACCGAGTGTCTAAGGTTAAAGAACATATAAAATATTATTTTGTGGTATAAGGCTAAGTTTAATCCCATTATTGTTACTGGAGATTCTCGAAGTTCTGAGGGACGAAAATGAAATCTAAGGTGTTCGTTATGTATATCTTATCAGGTAGGGCTGAAAAGTATATAGACTGTTGGGTTTGAGGGGCACAAAATTGCATTTCTGGGGTTCTTTTACGTATATTAAGTGTTGACAATGTGATTGGACTCCGTTCACTGTATTATTGTGTCTCTCTATAGACCCCAGTCTTATTGATTCACCAATTTTTAAAGGGGCATGTCTTTTGTCCCCAGTTTTTTAAAAGAAAATAGTTTGCTGTTTCAATCAAAAATATATCTGACACAATTGGTGACGTCTAACATAAACCTCAAAGGCCCTAATGACTTCAGATACATGGGACCCCGTAACAGGACTAGCACCCCCTGGACTAGCACCCCCCGTGCCAATCACCCCCCGTTAGTAATATTTATTATCTCTTAAAGTCCACTTATGAAGTTAACTATGTTTTCCAGCTATTAACAAAGGTGACGTCACTGGTCAACCACTTTCTTGATCTCCTTTTCCGCTGCTTGCGAAGACTAATGGGGACTTGGATATCTTTAAAAAAGCCACAGGAACACGTTTTTGGGTGTGAAGAAATGAATATAATAAATTGAGAATAAAATTTATATGTCAACTTATTTGATTAGATGAGTTTTTGATTTTCAAATAGTCACTTTCTCCTAGTCTTCGATTTAGGACAAGTGGTTCCTTGATGAAATCTTAGAAAATAGATTAGGACCTATATGAGATTGTTGTGTTGGGATACCTTTAGAGAGAATATATAATAAGTATATTAATATCCCAGAGTCGTCGCCAATGAGATTCCACGGCAGGAACTAATAAGTAAGAACGTGTGAGAGGGTCATGACTAGAAGACTCCTTATTGACACAGAAGGAAAAGGAGGAAATATGTACAAGGAAAAGGAAATAGAGAGACAGAGTATACATGACGTCATGGTGTCTTCCAACGTGACGTCAGGGACATAACATCACCCCCCAATCAACATTGCGAGGGCGAATTTGATTAATGTGTCTCGTTCGGACTTCCGATCCGACCTGGACGGTCCATAGGGTATTGCCGATAGAGCCATAGATTTTGCCCGGAACCCACTTTGGGCCCTTGGGTTGGAAGCTGCGGCAACAGACAGGAGTATCCTTTGATAGAGACTTAATAGTGCATTTTTTAGGAAGGAGACCATCTAGGCAGGTCCAGATCGGGCGAGAGAGTTTTAGTTCCGCAGGAGTTCTACCTGAGGAGAGAGGAAAAGCGCGGTAGGAGGAGAGTAGAGTGTTGCGGTAGGAGGAGAGCAGCGTGTCGCGGTAGGAGAGTGGAGTATCGCGGTAGGAGGAGAGAAGTTCTTTCGAAGAGAGTTTGAGGTTTTTGGAACGAGGTCCTCTTCTGGCCAAGAGGTAGAGTTAGAGAGATAACTCGGAGGCCGAAGAGAGATCAGACCTAAGTCGAGGCAAGAACTTGAACCTAAGATTGGTTGATTCACATCTGTGACCACGAATTCCAAGACTTTGCGGCATCTTTTCAGAGAGACGGGGAGAGAGATGACCCCATAAGATTTGACCTTGCCGCCACCGAAAGTCATAATGTGTCCTTCAGGTCCACAAATCCGGAATTAGGACAGAGAGTCTTAGGGAGGATGTTCACGTTTGAACCCAGGTCGAGTAGGAATGGGACCTGTTTCCTTCCACTAAGAGGGAGACGAATGCTCTTTTGGAGGGAGCAATGAGAGGGGAGAGTGAGGATTGCAGGCAATAGCGTTGGAGACTCCATTCGTACAACAGGACGCGAAGTGGTCCAATTGAGAACATTTGGAGCATAGTTTGCCCACAGCAGGACATAATCTCCTCTTGAGGATGAAGGAGTCGCGCAGAATTTACACAGCTTCTTCAAGGGAGAAGAAGGAGGCGGCTTAAGAGCATGAAACTCCTGCAGGGCGTTCTTTTTGGCTCGCCATGAACCTTTCGGACCTTTATATTCCGACGCCATCGCAGTATGTTCCGCCACCATCTCGCGAGAGTGAGCTTCCGCGGACTCCAGTGCTCGTCCCAGTTGGACGACTTCATCCAGTTTAATGGCCTTTCGCTCAAATGCAGACCGACGAAGTTGACGATTAGAGGTGTTCTTGATGATGGTTCCCAAAACCACATCATCCTCATAAGGAGCCTGGCAGGAAGTGCAAGTGAGCCGACAGAATTTAGCTTGTCCCCGAAGGCGAGTAAGGAAGTCGTCAATGGGCTCACCAACCGCTTGCTTCATTTCAGTGAGGCAGAACCGTTCGTAGAGAACAGATTCTATGGGGGAGAATGCCTCAGTCATGGCTCGGAGAAGGAAGGAGTAACAGTCCTCATCGTCTTTAGTCTCGATGGAGAGGGTTTTGTACCAGCGTTGCACCGTTGGGCCCGCGCAGTGGAGGAGAAGAGCTTTTTTTTGCTCTGGGGCAGCTCCCCACAGAGAGAGAAAAAAGTCTGGAACTCATCGTTCCAGGACGACCATCGATGACCTCTACGAGGAGCGGACATGTCGAAGGGAGGAGGTTGAGACACTCCTAAACGGTTTGTTCCAGAGAGAGAGTTCGTGGCAGAAGGAGGAGAGTAGGGACCGAATCGAAGTCGTAGGTTTTAGGATCGCACCCACACGAATCGATATAATGACGAAGAAGTGCAACGAGCTCAGGCTTCCTTTGACTTTTAAGGGCTTCTTCCGAGACACCTAGCTCCATTGAGAGACACTCCGCGCGTAGCTCGGCGGTAGTGAGTTTGGGTAAGAGTTTGACCATCCTAGTCAGCCAGATGTTGTATTGGGATACCTTTAGAGAGAATATATAATATATATTAATATCCCATCCTCGTCGCCAGATGTTGTGTTGGGATACCTTTAGAGAGAATATATAATAAGTATATTTGTAACCAAAAGGTATTGAAGGTCTAACACCTTTGGTTATCTAGTCGAAACTCTTTTTATTTCATTAGAGGAAATCCTTTATACTTCTTTTACAAATATTAATTCTTATTTAACAAATTTTAATTAAATATAATAATGTACATATATTAAAGATTCATAAAGGAGCAGAGAGAAGGACTCTGCTACAGTGCTCCCCCCCAGTGACGAGGTAGGAGGAACGAAAGGACAAAGGACGTTCACTTAGGAAAGATAAAGGAGACTTTTTTTCTTTTTTGACGTTGATAGCGGTCCGTACTGATCCATGATGTAGGCTGGTTTCACTCTGTCGATGGAGATGTTTTCCGTCTGTCCTTTCCTCGTGATGGCTATAGTCTTTCTTGTGCGGCGGACGACCTGAAAGGGGCCTTCGTAGGGTGGCTGAAGAGCTTTTCTAACAGTATCGACCCGGACAAAGACATGTGTGCAAGAAATGAGGTCGGGACTGATAAAGGTCTTCGGGTTTTTCGGTTGTCTGGGCTCCACCGGTTTGATTGCATCCATCTTGTGGCTTAGGTGCTCAAAATAATTTTTGGGAGCAGACGGATTGGTTGAAGACGGCTTGCTTAGAAATTCTCCAGGGAGTCGGAGGGTGGTTCCATAAACCATTTGGGAGGATGAATACCCGATGTCTTCTTTTAACACTGATCGGACACCGAGGAGGATTAAGGGTAGTAAGGATGTCCAGATTGGTTTGATTTGGAGTGAGCGTAGAGTGCAGACTTTAACTGCCTGTGGAAACGCTCTACCATCCCATTTGCGGCAGGGTGGTAACTGGCTGTGTGACGGTGATAAATTCCAAAGTACTTCATGATTTGGGCCCAAAGAACGATAGACTGATTCAAAGTGGCTGCCTCTGTCAACTTGTTATTCTGGAACCGGTGAATCGGTCGACTGCTGTTAAGAGGTATTTGTACCCGTTGGAGTAGGGTAAGGGTCCAACCAGATCCACATGGACATGTTCAAAACGTGTTTGGATGGGTTTGAATGGCTGAGGTGGTGAGATCGTATGCCTTGTGACTTTGGCAATTTGGCAGTCAATGCAACTCCGGGTCCAATCCCTGACGTCCTTATTGATGTTGGGCCATAGAAAACGATTTGTCATGAGGTTTTGGGTTGCGCGTATTCCAGGGTGAGAAAGGCCATGAATCTGTTTGAAGAGTTGCATGCGGAAGCGAGGAGGCACGTAAGGTCTTGGAGTGGGGCAGGAAGTATCAGCGTATATCATGACGTTACTTCCGGGGACTTTGATTTGTTCCATCTTGAGAGCTGGATTGTGGATGAGGGCCTTTAGTTCTTCAGAGTTTGACTGAGCAGAAGAAATAGCAGCGTAGTCTACTAGAGGCTCATCGGTTACGGTGGAAACATTGCGCGAGAGAGTGTCGGCGGGAAGGTTGAGATCACCTTTGATGTGACGAATATCTGTCGTAAATTCGGAAATGTATTCCAACTGACGGAGTTGCATTGGTGAACATGTTGATTTGTTTTTAATAAATACCGTGGTAAGAGGCTTGTGGTCAGTTAGGACGTGAAAATTCCTTCCTTCGACAAAGTGCTGAAAGTGCCTGATTGCTCGGAAATTGCTAGAAGCTCTCGATCATACGCGCTTCTCTTTCTCTCCGCGGGATTCAAACCCTTAGAGAAAAACGCCAGCGGTTTCCATGAAACTCCGTCGTTTTGTTGCAGTACAGCTCCAATTCCGTCAGCAGAGGCATCGGTGGCGATGGACGTGGGAGCATTGTGGATGGGGTGGCTCAAATCAGAGACCGTGGTAAGTAGAGACTTGGCCTGTTGAAGGACTTATTGGCTTCATCATCCCAAAGAAGGGGTATTTTCTTTTTTCCTTTTTTCTTGGTTAAAGTGTAGAGGGGCGCAAGTATAAGAGAACAATTAGGTATGAAGCGGTTTTAATAATTGATCATCCCAAGGAATTGTTGTATTTGCTTGAGCGTTGTAGGTTGGGGAAATTGGATATTGCTTCGCATTTGTTCTTGATTGGCCCAATTCATGAAGGAGACACCGTGTGGCCTAGGAAATTTACTGACGCTGCACCGAAGATACACTTTTCTTTGTTGATTTGCACTCCATACGCACTCAAGCGTTCAAAGAGGGAACGGAGGTGAGTCTGGTGAGTTGCGTCATCCGGGCTTGCTATCAGTAGATCATCAATGTAAGCATAAACGAAGGGAAGACCACGAGTGACTTTGTCAATGAAACGCTGGAAAGTTTGAGCGGAGTTTTTAAGTCCAAATGGCATGCGCACATACTCGAAGAGACCAAACGGTGTTGTAACTGCGGTCTTCGGAATATCAGCGGGATTGATGGGAATTTGGTGAAAGGCTTTTACCAAGTCGATATGTGAATACACATGACTTCCTGCCAGCTGAGAAGCAAATTCCTGAATGTTAGGAATTGGATAGCGGTCCATCACAGTCTGCGAGTTTAGAGACCGGTAATCTCCACACGGGCGTATTCCTCCATTGCTTTTAGAGACGACATGAATGGCAGAGGACCAATTACTTGAACTGGGGCGTATTATACCTTGTTGGAGTAGTTTGTCAAACTCTTCTTTGACTTCTTTGTATCTCTCAGGAGCGAGTTTACGAGCCTTAGCGTAGGTTGGGCGTCCTGAGGTTTCCACGTGGTGAACAATAGAATGTTTGAGTGTAGAGCCGTAGAATATGTTTGTTTATTTTTGGGAAGTCTGCAAGTAATTTGGGGTACTTTTCTTTTCGTTTAATTGTGGTTATTCCCGTGTAAGGCCCGGGGAGTGATGCTCCAGGTGCTATGAAGCTTTTTATTGCATCCTGCAGTCTGCGATTTTTTAGATCAACCTTGATTCCATGGTGTGAGAGGAAATCTGCTCCAATTATAGGTTGAGAGACATTGGCCACAAAAAACGTCCATTTGTACTCTCGGCGCAATCCCAAACAGACCTTTAGTGTGGTCTCGGAATATACAGCTATCTTGGAGTTGTTGGCTGCATAGAGGTATGATGATAGGTGCATTGCAAAATTGGGCGGTATAACGCTTACAGAAGCCCCTGTGTCGATGAGAAAACTTTTGCGTGTGAGAGAATCATGAACATACATGAGCGCAATACTCGATATTCGGCAAACAGTTCGGGATTTTACTGTTCGCCACTCTCGTTTAAATTCTTTGAAGTCCGTAGTGGCAGGTGGAAGAAACTTATAGGAATCCCCGAACCGATTGTGGTAATAGCATATCTTGTTACTTGGTTGGCGGGGTGATTAATTATTGGATATTTTGATAGCTGTAGTTTCTCTGATGAAAACTTTCCTCTATGACTTTAACTTTGACCGTTAGGTCAGAAATCAGTTTCATTGTTTTTTGCAAGAGGTCGTCGTTTTTTTGTGCATTCGACGCTTGAGAAACACTAGAAACAGTCGTGGGGGTGAGCATTATAATCTCGTCAGCAGCCTCGGCAACTTCCTCCAATTCTAAATTATCTTTGACGGGAATGAGCCCTATCATGACGGAAGGCGGTTGGAAATAAAGCTGCTTGAATAGTTGTTTATCAAAGACTCGTACTTGTCCACTAGTAGTTTTTTTCATTCGTCGGAGTAATTCGGTAGGCTTTTCATCACCAAGCTCTTCCTTGTTCAAAAATTCTTGCAGACGGGCAGTGAGTGGGGCTTGGCATCTGTTAAGCACGGCTTCTCGTAATTCTTCATATGGGGTGTCTGACTGCTTGAGGCGGCTGAAGATATCAGATACTTTTGTAAGTACCTCCATTGGAAGGAGGCTTGTAGCTTGTGCAAATTTACTTCCACTTTTGTTGACGTGGTTTGAGCTGAAACATATATCTAGTATATCAAACCACATCTGCGGGTCGTGATTGCAGAATGAAGGGGCTTTGAAGGATGAAATGGAACTGGTGTCTTGTTCCTCGGTCATTTGAAGATGAGGACGTAGAGGCTTCATGGTGGCAAGACGAGGACTGCGAGGTTCCGTAATGTGATGAAATGCGAGGCTCCAGTGTGAGAAGGACTTGAATGCAGGTTCCATTAATGTTATGAGTATGTCGAGGCTCCAGGAGTATGCTTATGGACAAGGAGGACGCTGAAGATTAATAGTCAGGGGTCACCAATGTAAACAAAAGGTATTGAAGGTCTAACACCTTTGGTTATCTAGTCGAAACTATTTTTTATTTCATTAGAGGAAATCCTTTATACTTCTTTTACAATATTAATTCTTATTTAACAAATTTTAATTCAAATAATAATGTACATTCATATATTAAAGATTCCTAAAGGAGCAGAGAGAAGGACTCTGCTACATATTAATATCCCAGAGTCGTCGCCAATGAGATTGCACGCAGGAACTAATAAGTAAGAAAACGACACGTGTGAGAGGGTCATGACTAGAAGACTCCTTTATTGACACAGAATGAAAAGGGAGGAAATATGTACAAGGAAAAGGAAATAGAGAGACAGAGTAATACATGACGTCATGGTGTCTTCCAACTGACGTCAGTGGACATAACAGAGATAATAAGATATTTTGAGTTGATAGGTTACAAACTGTATGATGTCAACTTGTACATAGATAGCCGAGATATAAGGTCTAAGACACAAAATTGCAAATTTATGTCCGTTTAATTTTGCAGATTCCAATTCTAAAGAACTGGGACTCGTATCGTTCTAACCGTGACGTCACCTGTGTTAATAGCTTGAAACATAGTTAACACTTCATAAGTGGACTTTAGGATAAGAAATATTACTAACGGGGGTAAATGCCCGGGGTGATTGGCACGGGGGTGCTTGTCCGGGGGTGATTGCCCTAGAATCATGGGACCCAGTGCCTTAGAGTAGGTAGTAGAGTCTGGATGAAAGACTGATGAGTCATAACAAAACCTGACAAAACCCTACAAACAAATTTCATAGCATAAATTAATAGGTGCTCGTATTTAATAGCAAAGTTTAATGTTATTTGTATAAATTAAACGGGATATATTTT
>CP045901.1:6448686-6472870 GCA_013387185.1 Caligus rogercresseyi | reverse complement strand
AATTTGTTCACTGCAGAAGCATTAAAACGTCGTAACTCGGAAATCTACAATTTTGTAAATCGATTTGTCTCATACGTGTATCGCACACGAGAACGATCAGGATGCAAAAGATAAAGGTGATTAATAACATCTTTCGTTTACGTTTGTCATGAAGTGAATTACGTTTGATGATATAAAATGGTATTTAGATGTGTTCTTTCCATGGCTCAAATATTTAAAAAAAACAATAAAAACTAGCACCTTTAAAATTATGGGATACAGCTGATTTTAAAAGCGAAAAATAAAAAAAGGAGCGATATTTACTTTTAAATTGATTTGGCATGTCCTCATGAAAATGTCCTTGTTTTCACGGTGGGCGCGTTTTATTTCTTCTTGGGGGCTCGCAAATTCCTTTGGAAGGTTTTTGTGATGATTTAGGAGGTTTTTGTCGTTTGCGTAGAACTAGCTTCCAATCAGCTCTAAGTGGTTCCTGTGTAATATTTGAGTCTTCGGATTCCTCCTTTGAGTCTTCACCTGCTCCCTCTTTATTCTCTTCCGCCGTAAACCCTTATTTCATCCACAAGGACTTCTGATGGCAGTGAGTGATACATCGTCTCTTCCTCTTCCTCCAATTCCCCTCCCGAACAGCCTCTTCCACAATGTTCGCTCAATCGATCCTGGATACGGGTAGGGAGTCTTAGTTGTTTTCGGAAGTAGTTTTCGAATTCTGCGTATTTTATTTTAATGTTCCTTGTACACTTGGCCTTTATGTGTCCAAACTTCATGCATTTGAAGCATTGTATTTCTTGCATGCTAGAAATCAGCTCACTTTTTCTTCCCATTATGGGATGATGGCAGGAAGCTTCTTTGGGTTGATTTTGAACTGTAGTTTCCAGACATATTCTATTTATCGTTTTTAAAAATTCGGCCTCGTGTTCATCCTCAGGGTCAAAAGAGTGGGGGACATTTTCAATAGCTCCTATTATTTCACCATAGTTGCACATGATCTCTCGTAAGTGGACGAGATCTGTTTCTGATCCATTTTTACTATTACTTCCCGGGCTTTGTGCGCGTCGCAGGTTTTCAAGGCCTCTAACGCTGCACCAAACATCATTTTCAATTTCATGCATGAGTTGACACCCTCAAACTTTGCTATTATGTTGGTAGCCGTTAAGTAAGAGTAAATATAATGAAACCTGCTCCATTTGCAGTCATTTATTCTATATATGTCCTTTACTGTTAGCAGTTTGTCAAAGATAGTTTTGTAGTGTTTAAGTGTGGGGGTAAATCCTCTCAAGGTGACGTTATTTTTGTCTTTCCAGTCCAAGTGATTTTTTCCCACACTGGGTTGATAGAAATATTCTTACGCATGTTTATTTTCATTCTGCCCAGCGTAAGTGTATATCTTGAACTGTCATTTTTATTCCTCTTCTTCCCTCCCTGATACCCCCTCGATGGGCGCCGGTTATCAGACTTATTTGTGTCTTGCTGGGGTCCTTACTCCCTTGTCTTCTCCACTCTCCTCCTTCCCCTTCACAGTTGATTCGTACTGTGAACTTCTTGACCTTGCTGAGCTGGTATTCTCTCAAAACAACGTTCCGAACTAGCTCTCTCATTCTATGTACTCCCCGATCTTGTTGATGCGGTGATTCTCAGGAGGGGATCCTGATTGCATCTTCTTATTGTTTTTAAGAAAGGAGAAGAAGTCAGAGTGATGACGTTACCCTCCAGAAGAGTGACGTAGGCGGGCCCTCAAGCAGTAATTAGCAACTACTTTAAGTAACTATTTTAGGTGATTCATTGAGGTTGGCCATTAAATATATTGTGATTTGTACGAAGAAAAAAAAACAGTTTGTCTTTTGGTACTTATAATTATTTACAAGTGTCAAAAATATTTGCAGTTTTAGAGAGTTATTTGATTTGGAAAATTGACTTCCAATAATGTTATCAAATTACTTAAGGAACTTGCAAATAAAAAGGCAGACATTGTTGTTTTCTTCGTAACAAATCACATATAATATTTAATGCAACCTCAATGAATCACCTAAAAGTAGTTTTAATATGATCATACTTCGTTTTACTAATTGATCTTTTGTTTACTTTAATTCCAGATATCGAAATTATATAAAACTGTCTTGGAAAAGCATTGACATATACAAAACAATATATTTCTTTATTAAGTATAGGCAATAAAATTCAAACAAAAAAATTATTGCCGCAGAAATAGAACACTAAATATGATCAAGTTTTTTGAAATATAGAGCCATATTTGTTCGAATGTACGAAAGATACTGAAATTATAAAAAAACTGATTTGAAATGCATTGAACATACTAGAAAAATAAATAAGTTATGGAATTTATGGTTATTCTTACTTTGCACGAAGAATAAGTGGCGGTGAACCAGTAAAATGATGGAAAAATCATGATTTTCAAAAAAGGCCATAAAGTCCAAACCTTTTTTCGGACGATATTTGAGTGACATTTTTGGAATGTTGGTAAAATGGGACTCAACATTAGGAATTTCATCCAAGGGCAAAAAAGGACTTAATTTTGTTACGAGTTTATAGTTGTTATCAAAAATATTGTGAGTATCTTTCTTTATGGGTGTCTCGACATGCTACAAAAATTATCCGAGTCTCGGAAGTGCCCAGCCCGAAAAAGTGCTATTAAAAACTGTCTAAAACATGTCCGTCTAAAAAAAGTATGTTTCCCATATATTCCAACAAACAAATCATAATGAAAGTGATATTTTTTTAATGACCTCTTTAAAATCTTCAGGGGTATTTTATTGATATGATAGTTTGCACTCATATATTGACGAGGTCATGTAACGGTTGTCCAAGAGATCTTAAGACAATATCGCCTTTTATAGTTATTTAAAAATAAAAAGGGATATATTATCATATCATTTGTTGTATACATGCGTGCTATTGCATATTCATTTGCACAATGATTTTCTTTCGCAAATACAAGCTTTAGATAATACTTACATATATGTTCATCTTCTGTATTAAAATGTGTTCAAATGTTTATCGATAAGGCAAAATATGTACATTCAGTTCAATGATGCTCGCATCAAAACTTGAGCATTCTTTATAAGTCAACTACTCTGTTTATATGTATGTAATTGAATAACTCACAATTATTTGTAATAGAGAATGAGGAAAACTTGTACAAATGTTCTTAGGTTGGTGTCTTTGACAAAACAAACATTTATTTAGCTATGGCATCATTGAAACATTCTCCTACCATAATGATTTTATTTATTTTGTTTTAAACTAGTCAAGATGTGAGAGAATAGATCCTGCTCACAGATGATAATAACTGAAAGCTGGATACAGAGAATAAAATTTTGCTCGAATGGAAGAGCTATGCTGAATTGTAACTAACTTGAAGTAACTTTTTTTCGTGTCTGTAAAAGTTTTTTCTCAGTAAAAACTTTAAACTTAGCGATACGATCCAATTATCAAATATATAATTAATAAAAACATGCTCACTTTTGTTGCATTCCACGTTTTGGAGCCGAACATTTAATTTACTAAACTTAGTATTTTAGCATTTCTTTAAGAAAACCCCTGGTTTCACTTCAAATTAAGTAGATTATATCAACCATTCATAAATATTTGTATCCTTGGAGTATAGTATTGAGACATACATCATATGTCATCCGCTGCTAACAGAAAAAACTACTTACATTATGATTATTTTTAAGGTAAATGGTTTCCGTTTCAATTTTATTTACTTTATAAATAGTCGAAATAAGATAAAGGGTCACAAAATAGCAATAGAGTTTTAATTCATATTTACATTGAATAAGATAATCTTAAACGTGTTAAATGATGAGAAATTGATTTTTATTTTTGGTAATAGTTTTGAATTCTCTAACTTCAGAATGAACTGGTTAACAGTAAAAATATTTTCACTATTTTCTTGCATTTTACAATATCTTAAATGCACGTATGCTCAAGCTTTTTTAAATATGCAAGTTTTAAATAAATGTATAAGCCCCGGGTTTTACTTACAGCAGTGAAGTGGCGATTATTTGGCTGGATATTACAGCAGATGAAGAGGGGGATGAAGGCAATTCGAAGAATGGATGCTCCGAGAATGATTTTGGATCCCTGAGATGAGGCATTATTGGGCCATTTGAGAGGCCGGCTAGGAGCCTTCCGACGTAGTCCCCAATGTTGAATAGAAGGAAACATCCCACGGGAATGAAGTACTTGGTATTCCATTCCGTCCACTAACAAAAAATAATTTGATTACTTCATTGTTCATTCAACCCTTTACACGCGGCTCCGTGAATTGTTATCCGATTTTCTTCAAACTTGAAAAACACTCTTTACCTTATCTGCCAAACGAAATTTAGCTGACTGAAATCTAAGTTTGTTTCGATATTTTGGTATGTTCACAAAATGGAAACGTTGGCGCTTCTTGTACTACAATTGTGTACATTTTATTACTATTCTTTATATCCTTTATATATATCCATTTCAACATTTTTCATCGACAATGGAACTTTTAATTGTTGTAATAAAGAGGACTACATGCTGTATGCAATCTCTTAATACACTTTGTAGATTGAATCATAGTATTATTCTGATAAAGGATACACTTTTCTTGAGTACATGATTACAAAAAATGATTGAATCTGTCAAGCCTTATGTCTCTGGCGGACTGAGAAGTACGTCCTCCAGGAGGCACTCGATCACTTTAACGTTATATCAGAATCAATATATTTCCTAAATTGTAGATGGCTCATTTATTGTTTTGGTTGGCCAACGAATAACAGTTAAACACTCCACAATCGACAATTGAGTGCAAAAAAATAACTGGAAAAGAAATATCCATAAACGTAGGTTTTTTAAAGTTAATTTCGATCGAATAGAAGGACAAGGACATGATGACATATAAAAATAATTTGTAAACTATGATGTCATGAATATATTTGTTTTTTATCTATTAAGGTTAGATACGAAATTACACTACTCAATGAAATGCTAGTTTCATCCTCTTTGCCTACTCCTGTGGGACTTTAAATCTAGTCATTCTTGCTCGCCAGTGCTTTAAAGCACTGGCCCACCCTTACAAGGGAGCTCTCGTTATTATTTGATAAATATCATGAGTATAATTATGGGAATGAAATTATAAGAATTCACTGATCTCATTTTATGTTATCATTATAACTCTGTATTTTATAAATACAAAAACTATCTATGATGTCCCTGGATATTTACTCTTATTTTTGTAGATTATGCACAAAAAAAAAAACTTTTATATTGGCTTGAAAATAATAATTATTGAAATCTAATAAAAATAACATTTGTACTATATGGAGGCTTCATTTCCAGGTGTTGTAGTGTTTTCGACCTTGTTCAAGGAGAAGAAAAAATATTTCATGAAATATTTCATATTTGTCATATTTGGATGAAATGAAAAGAGGTAAGAAATATTTGTTATTTCTTGAGGAATCAAATTATAAGTATCACGTATTTATGAAAAGAAAGAAATTGGACAAATAAACCTCAAAAATGTCGTTTTAAGGGACTACTTTTTAAAGCAGACAATGAAATTTGTTGTAGGATATCCCCTTTTTCTATTCCAAAGGCTACTTAATTGTTTCACACACTGGAGCAGCCATTTTACTATACCTACATAATCAAAGAATGCTTTCGTAGAGGGAATAATTTTACTTCTTGCATGCGACTCAAGTCATTGTAATGATTTTTTTTTACTTTGGTGTTGGAGTACATAATTGAATAAAAAGCTATTTTAATAACAAATTTTAGAGTTCAAAAAAGCAAAGAGTAAGAAGCATTTAAACACAAATTAATGCCTAAACTTCCATGTTGCAGTACATAATTGAAAAAAAGCTATTTTAATATTTAATTTTGGAGTCCATAAAAACAGTAAGAAGCATTTAAACACAAATTAATGCGAAAACTTATCCCTCACATGCTGTTTTAACATATTTCTTGTGCTTTTAATAGCAATCATTAAGAAAAGAGAGCAAGAATTGTTCCTTAGCAATATTTATATTTTTAATTTATATAATAATTGATATGAATTCCATAGGATTTTATATTCACAACGTCTATACTAAATATTTATCTTTTTTTATTATACCCATTAACGGGAGGCATTGTTTTTCTTGATATACTAACTAAAAAAATTGAAAGAACCTCTCAATCAGTTATCATTATATATATTGCTAACAACTCCTTATTTGAGTATATAATTGAATTATTATTTTTTCCTCCATTCCCTTTTCATTAACTTTTTCTTTGTAGAAATACCATATAAAAAATATAAATATTTATTACTTTGTTCTAAATATAAAATGAATATATTATTCTCTAATTTATCTATTCTGTATGGAGAACTGATGCATAGTCAATGGGAAAAGTATGTTAAAGAGTTCGGCGGTGCGAACTTTATCTTACAATAAAAGTATATATTAAGGAAATATTATTTTAACCCCATTTTTCATTAAAATATCGGTAAAGAACAATTGCGTAAATATATATAATGCATGAATATTACTTAATATAAGCCATACATAATCATCTATATTGTTAATGGAATCAAGATTACATAACTCACTTGCCTTGAGTGCTTACTAATTTGAAATTTATCTCTATGAGATCTAGAAAGTCATTGAAGTTTATTATGTTACACCCTCATCATCCAAGGGTAACATTTTTGTTAAGATGTTTTGATAATGTAACTTACGTTTTTAGGGTCCTCTGAGGACGATACGAGTGAGGTAAGAGCCGGGAAAACGGATAGAGTCACTAAGAAATTAATAAAGATCCCTACGATCCAAGGCCAGGTCTTTTGAAAAACATAGAGGAGTTCATTGGTGTTATTGGCTGGAGTCTCTGCCATCATTCTATCTCGGACCTCGGGATCATTCTTATCTGTACCAGGATGATAAAACTGTAAGCATATCAAAAAATAGAGTGGGTTTAAGTCAACTGTTGAAATTTTTATTGTGTTTTTAAACTATTGAGATTATAATATAAAATTCCTAAATTTATTTGTTAATATGAATGTTAAACCTTTAAAACATAAAATGCAATGATTTGTTAAGTCTTGCTTTTTTTATTTGTTTACGCGCGTTCATAATTAAACATGGTAGCTTAAAACTTAAATAAGACATGAAGACAGATCAACTGAACCCTTTCCTTGGTAAGATATTTTAATAAGATATGTATTTAAATATTAACGAAGCCATCAAATTTAGTATTTGATTAATAAAGGAACTTTTCGAAACATAACTTTTCCTCTTGTTAGCTTATTATTTAGATACAACTAAATAAATACATAAGCCCCAAAGGCGTAATACAAAGAAAATAAATATTGTAGTTTCAATTTCTTGCTCTGGGGTAGAATGTATACAATAAATATCACTCAATATCAGGTGAAAACTATCAATTAACACAATATTACTGGAAACTAAAAAATGTTTATGAATATTGTTTAAAGGCCATCAGATTGCGAAAGAACATACTTTTTCCAAATTATTTTTATAAATTACACCTTGTAACAAAGCTTTTGTTCTTGAGTTAGAACTGTTATTTCAACATTTAACATGATCAAATACTTTTATTCATTTCTAATTTTGGTTTTGTGTTCAGGATAATAATATTTGTGAAATTTATCTATTCTCAATGGGACAAAGTGGTATATTTGAATTTGATTTGAACAAAATAGATACAAAACGACATATAATGCAACAATAGCATTAATTATTTTCTAGATTTACAAAAGTGAGACAATAGACACATTAGAAACGAGTAGTTTTTCTAGATTTACGCCTATACTGTGTATTACTTTCACGAATCAGCCCCCTAATATAGTCGTTCATCATGTTTTCATCATAAGGCTCTTGATAGTGGCGTTTGAAGTCCAATATATCCTGGTGGAAGCGTTCGCCTTGCTCCTCGGAGTACGTTCCCATGTTTTCCTTAAATTTATGAAGATGAGCGTCAAGGATATACACTTTGAGAGACATCCTGCAACCCATTTTGCCGTTGTTTGTCACCAAGGTCTCAACAAGCTCCACATAGTTTTCGGCCTTTTGATTACCCAAGAATCTACGAACTACTGCAACAAAGCTGTCCTATGCTGCTCTCTCTGTTCTTGTGAGTTTTTGGGGAATTCCTTGTACTCCATGACCTTTTTTATTTGTGGACCTGTAAAGACACCGGCTTCAACTTTCGCTGCAGACAACTTGAGTAAGAAATCCTGGAGGCATTTGAAAGCTGGAGACAACATATCTAGAGCTCTGACAAATTATTTCATAAGGCCTAGTTTTAATAGGAGTGGTGGAAATAATACTTTTCTGGGATCCAACAATGACTCCCATTTGATGTTGTTCTTCCCAACACTCAGTTCGCTGTGGACAGTCCCGCTTGAGGTAGTGTGACACGGTATCCCTGCTGTCCCAAAGGCAAGGATACTTGGTAAAGCCACCTTGGAAACCCATAAGGAAAGCCAGAATTTTGAAGTCTCCTATAACCTCCCAAAGTACTCTTCATACTAGATCTTGCCATTCTTGTATTCCTCTTTCAGCTTGACAGAGTGAGCGATGGGAAGAGAGGGATACATATTCCCGTTATGAAGCAGCACTGCCTTGAGGCCCATGCACTAGCTATCGATAAAGAACTGCCACTTTTTGGGGTTATGGGTGATTTCAATTGCCTTAAGCAGACCGGTCACATTATAGCAAAAGCAAAGCTCATCTTGACTAGTGAAAAAGCTTGAAAAATGCTGTCCTGATATGTGCACACTCTCATGTAGCAAATTCCACTGCTTGAGTATCGACGTCAAAAGCTCGCCATTTGACTTTTTGAGGCCAAGATCTCTGATGGGTTCGTAGCCAATTGATGGCATGCTTGAAGAATGCAGATAGGAATGACTGATGACGATCGACTTCTTTACGCAGAGATGGCTAGAAGTAAACGTGTTGAGCATTCGTTCCCTACACTTATACTGCCATCTACGTTGCAATAATATCTTAGAAGTTCGTGTAACGCTTAGAAAGAATATTTTGTAGGGTTTGAAGTCATCCAGAAGTTTCTTTAATTTCTTTATTCACCATATTTGTGTAGAATCTGTCTGAATTGCTGAAGATATTGAAACTAGCCTATTATAATGGGATAGATTAAAAATCGCTGACCAGCATAAAAAAATAGTTTTTGGAGAATAACTATTATTTTCTTAATTTTGTATATTCATTATGAAAGGAAATAGGAAATAACATTTACAGACCAAATACAGAATAAAGTTAAAATTTGGATACAGTGTGCATACAAAAATATAAATATATTTTCTACATACTATAAAGTATAAAAATGAATTTACTCATTTTTACCGTGACATTTTAATAATTTGATCATACTCAAACAAATAAAAAAACTTCGGCATGCTTTTTTGTATGTATATCAGTAATCAACTTCAAACCAACCTAGTTTCCTGTCACTCTCTCGGAGAAACAAGCTTCATCCTATATATTAAGAAATTATCTAGTTCCACAAAATGGTGAAACAGGCTTAATATATTCCTTAATATAGTTAACGTCTGAATCCTCCAAAGTTAAAGTTTCGCAGTATCCTTCATATTTTTTTACATTTATTGTTAATTTGTACCCATCAACAACGAATAAACAAACGGAGTTACAAAAAGTCACCGTTCTTTTTGGCCTTGTCATCTTACTGAAAGGGTCAATTCTCTTATTTACAACTCTTAGGGGTCAGAGTGATTTGCTCAGTACAGTGATCTGTTTTAAATCAAATATATATGTTCAATCTTGACGGGTTATCTCAATGAAAGAATCGGATTCTTTCTTTACCACCCTTTGTGTTCAGTACGATCTGCTCAGTACAGCAGGTTATAATCATTAGTTAATCGATTTAATCAGCGGTCTTACCCGATAAAACTCCGTTTTCGTCATGAAAGCAATGAACACTCCACAAATCCCCGTGAAAAGAGTCGCAAGAATGAAACAGAAAAAGGCCGCCGTATTTTGATCCGCTCCCACGGCAAGAATGATAATGTTTACCAGACAAGAATAACTCCTCCAATGGCCTGGCCCTGTGTCATGGCATTCATGTACTCAGAGGGAAACCCAGCGGCCAGTCCACCCATCCCGCCCTGAAGTAGGGACATGGCAAGGTTCAGAGTCACGATGGTGATAAGCGTAATGGCGAGAAACCCTTTCTGCCAGGAGTCCGTGTTCACTCTGGCGAAAATCACCGTGGAGAGAAGGAGAAGAACTATGACGGTGATCGAGGAGAGCAGGCGAGGAATGAGAGGAATTCTTTGTCCACAGAGCACAGTGAATACCAATCCCACAACGTATGGCGCCATAGATGAAACGCTGAGATAGGATCCCCAATTAATTTGTAAGTCGTTCAGGTCATGACCCGAAGGGCTCGTCTCATTGATACTGCGGAGCTTATACATCCAATACTCATGAACTTGTACATAAAATAAATATAAGAGAGATAATAAATTATTTAGGTATAAATATAATATAAAGTGCCGAAACAATATATTATAAACATTGAAAACTGATATCAGATTATGTCATTGTACTCCATTATTTAATGAAAAATAATGGCTGTCGCCCCCCCCCCAAAAAAAAAAATGACGACTTTAACCACGTATTATATATTAAGGTTATCCCAACAAAAAAGATACTTCTTATTAATTGTTAAATAGGTTTCTTTTTATAATTGAACTTTTCTTTGTTCTGGTTATCGGCTAATAACCAGTACGCAGCCATTCCGGTGCATCTGTGGAAAGACGGAGGATTAGAGAGTGTGTGTTTTTTGCGATTCATTAGAAAACTTAACCTATTTTTATTTAACTGTACAGCTGTAAATAGTGTTTGGATATAATTATACAAATTTTGTTTTTTAGTTTGGATACTTTTGTTTTATCTACACTGGTCAAAGGAAAGAGATAGTAAGTCCGATTATTTCAAAGATAAAAGAGTTTTATAAAAGTTTCGATCAACTAAACAACGCTCCACGTTAATTCTAACATTTTTTATTATATAATATGCTTAACTTTCAAAATTAATATTCTATTTCGAGAATAAAGAATATTTAATAAATTTAATATAGATATAAAAATATATACTAAAAGAAACTTGGAGTAAAAATTATAAAAATATGGTCATAAAATCAATACAATCATTTAAAAAACTTCACACATAGAACAAATCAGTACAACAGTTACTTTTTTTTGTTGTTTACAGTTTTGTTTTGATGTAAAATATTTGATTTTAAGCTTCTTTTAATTTATCGCAGCTCCATGTATTTTGTATATGTATATCCTAATACTTTTGTACCTGCTACAAACATATTCCAAGGAAGCAGTGTCGTGATTCCAATCCATATCATGCATATTAGTATGAACTTAAAGGAGTCCTTTGGAGGGAACATTTTGGGAGACGCCATTGCATATGTATATATCTAAACACCACAGTGATCTCCATGCAGTGAGGAGAAGACTAAAAACTAAATAAAGTCTGAAGGCTTATCTCTTCTTTGAAGTGTAAGAAAACATATACTACATGTGATAGATATGAGAAGAAGAAAATAAATATAAGTCTCAGTGTTTACTCTATGATATGAAATTGCAAGATTTAATAACGGTTTTTGTTATACCTACTCGCATATTTGGGCGCCTACGGGTATTGGTAGGTTTTAGAGCTAGTTTGTGAGTTAAACAGCCCTTAAGAATATAAGAGAGGAGAGAGAAAATAATTTTCTGTTTTGTACAGATATTCGTCATAAAAAGTTTGACTTTGTACAAATAATATGTTTTAAGTCACATGAGATGCTTTTTTCTTTTTCTATTTCTCTAACTCCTCCTCCTCCTTTTCTTTTTCCCTCTAGGAAGTCAAATCATACAGGGTCTGAATTTTTTTCATTATGGTCCCATCACTTTGCAAATAGTTTTATTAGGTCCATCATGACCCAAGGATTCCATAGGTACCTTCAAAGTTCAAATCTGACCATAAATGTGGGAGGAAATAGCATGCGGACATACAGACGGACAGAGATTGGTGAATTATTTTATAGATTTATAGTTAAAATATATGGAAACTATTAATTAAAGCGATAAAAAAGATGTTATGAAGAGAACTGCTACATTTATAATACATATATATTCAAAAGTATGAAACGAAGAGATACATGTATGATATTGTTTCACATCAGTATAAACAATAGATAATATGAATATCCGTTCAAATAATGTACATGTACAGTTTAAGAGTAGGAAAATTGAAGGCTATTCATAGTTCAATGGATAGCTCATTGTTTTGTAACATACATATAAAAACTTAGTCAGCAGATTATAAGCATATTATAGTACGCTGATTTTCCATGCAAGCAAATATATTTCCTTTCCTATAGAATAAGCACAGCAGAATTTAGTTATATAACAATATATTTTTTAAAGTTATTATGCTTAACTTTTGGTAGTGCCAAGTACATATTTATTAGATAATTAAGTCTACTTATGACCCAAATAGTATTGTAATAATCGAAAAACAACAAAATAATCCTTGATTTCTTTTCAATTTTGAATAATTCTCTAGAAAAATTAGTGTCCTACTACTTTTACTAAGAAGTAAAGGAGGCATTCCAATATTTCCTACTTAACCTGAAACTATGTGTCAGTTACGAATGGTGTTCTTAAAGAATCGTACTTTAATTTTAAAGAGTTTATTTGCTTTGATATTGGTGTTTAATAGGAGAATGTTTTGACGTTTGTTTAACTCCTAGACAAACCCCAGTCCACTGAAACAAAATATGGTATCAGCCGGTAAAAAGGTTACTTAGAAGCTAAGATCTTTTAATAAATTTTCAAGCATTGAGCTTCTAATGGCATCTTCCTTGCTTTGGACTCCTCAGTGAGCTGGTACAAATTCTTTAAGGTACGTGCACAGTCCAAAATAGATTAATCGGCGTTTCCTTCTCCTTCTTGAAGAGACGACATGTAGAACTTTGTGCTTTTCCTATTTTGAGTGACTGTTCAGACCAATGTGGTCACTGACAAAAGCATTAATATTCTTAATAAGTTATTGACTTTATCAACTGTATTCCTCTTAATTGGTTCTCCAATAAACAGCCTAGAATTTCGGCAAGTATTTAGGTTTCGCCAGTCTTTTTTTCAGGCATTCATGCTGCTCTCACGTAGGGCACCCTTGCATTAACACATCGAATCTGGAATAATGACGTGTAATCATTTTAAAGCTCCATCCTTCGCCAGGGCATCGGGAACTCGTTTCCTTTTACTATCGTCATGGCCCTTTATCCATCCATATGTGATGCTGCACTGAGGTTTTTCGAGAGCGATTTACCAGTTGACGATGTCTTCACTTATTGAGCCCTTTCCTTTGATACGTATACTTAATCTAGCATTTTGGCATGAGATGCATTAAGACTGCCTTTGAAATGAAGGATTGATGATGCCCAAAAATGTTCAATTGATAGACAACTAGGGCGAAAAAGTTAACAACTCCAAGAAGGATCATTTCTGACTTACCTCAAGCTACAGATAGTCTAATTCCCTGTCGAAGACATTAACGATATATTTTGTACTAAAAAAAATTCTAAATAGTATGCTCAGCTTTCTATGTTGAGGGTTCAGGTTCGACACCTTCCGAGAAGGAAAAACAATTTAAATTATCCTAGGTTTGAGTGACTAATTTTATTGCTCTAATGCTCAGTTATATGTAATTCCATCGAACCAAATAGGCAAAAAAAAGATATTTACGAAAATAAAATATAGATTACATCGTGACATTCCTCAGAATAGAAGCCCACAATACACTTAATATTTGTTATACCAACGGGACACACCGGGAAAACTAAGATGAGTAATGTGAATAACTAGCCTATGTAAAATGACGGCTCAGGACTTACAACTCATTATTTCAAATTAAAACTCGAAAATAAAAAATTATTTATATTCATAATGAGATTAAATAACATTCGTTAAAAGGTATTTTAGCTTAGGATAATAGGCTTTTTACGACAAGGAAAACTCACTATTTAATACTCTCCACCAATGCATTTATTCCTCAATTATACGTATTGATAGATTAGGAATATGAAAATTAGAATGCAGATGAAATGCATAACCTAATTATATTTATGGCGTCATGGGAACTATAAAATGTTATCATAATATTGAGAAAGAGGCTCAGGGAGAACAGGCACAGCATGATGAATAGAAGAATAATATAATTAACTAAAGTAAAATATCCTTTGTTTCAATGCATCCATTATCTGAAAAAAATAAACAACAGGCATAATTAATAATGAATAAGCAGCATTGGGGTGCATGGTTGACTAGACTTCAATTACATGTTGTTCTTCATTGTTGTCATCCAGCTTGAGCTCTTAATAAAATAAACACGCCACAAATAATAGTGGTTACAATAGGATGTAAAATGTTGGGAGGGGGGAGGGTGCGATTACAAACTCTGCACATACTTAAGGACATTTTAAATATTAAAGCTAAACTATAGTGGACATTTCGTTAAAAGCACATCTTAAAATTTGGGTGCAATCTTCTGGTGGAGGGGTTTTGGTGCTTCTGAATTTTTATAAAATAAATTGTAATTTCGTTGTAAAATAATTTATTTGATTTTGATTGGGGCCTATGTAGATAAAAACAAATTTTACAGATCTTAAATTTATGTTAAAACTTTGGGAAAATACTCTTTTCAATTGATCTATGTAATATCTCATCTACAAATGAACATTCGATTAAAAAGTGTTTCGACATTTCCAATGAAGTCTTGTAGAAGAATCAGAGCCTTTCCACCATCGTTATGCCATGCACACTGCCTAATGAGAGTGTATTGGTAACGACCCTATACAGCAAACAATCCAGCCCACTTGAGTTGAGACAAGTCATCACTTTTTCTGCCGGTGAGGATAAGACATATATATATATATATATATATTTCCTCCTTTCTATTTTATTTATGTATTGCTTTGTTTTGTCGGCTACTGACATTCTCAGGGTTTTATTATTGACTTTCGCTAAAAAGTTAAAGAAGCTATCTCTAGGTCCAATTTCTCTTTTTTATTAATTATATTTTGGATTGTTTTGCTTTCTAAATCCTCGCTTAATGTAAAATTGTAAAATTGATTGACGTATCAGAGATTAAAAAACAACCCTTTGTTTTCTGAAGCAGGCTTATGCCATTAAATTTTTCAGAGCTTAGTGAGCCAGCTCCTCATTGATATTCTTATTTTCTCGCCAGAATTCACTTATCTCTGTACTCCTTTGGAGTACCCTAGTTGGACAATTGCCCAATTCATTTTCTATTGCATCTTTGTCAAATTTTTGAAGCAATATTTCGGCCCACACAGATTTATTTTACAAAATTCGTTTAAACCAATTAAAAATCACAATTTTCCAGAAAATTTTGAAAGGTAAAAGTCCTAAGCCTCTATATATCTTAGGTGTGTTTATTCGCTTCCAAGTTATGTCGTTTCTAGTCTCCTCTGGAAGTATAAATTTTTTACATATACCTTCAATTTTGTCGCATAAATTGTTGGGAATTTGAGTTTGCTTAAGAATGTGGGTGGTTGTTGGTAAAATCAGGGAATTCTATATATTTATTCTTGCTACAATATTTTTCTTTTGTAAAAAGGTATATTTTGATATAGTTTTTTCAATCTTTTTTTCAATTAATCTAAAATTCTCTGGGACATACGATTCATCTAAAGAAATAAAGGTGCCAAGAACTTTAATAAAATTACTTATTTGTATATTTTGAAGGTTAAAACATACATTAAAATTAGCTATAATATTGGATTTCATAAAATTGATGTAAAGACTGGAGTTTTTTCCAGTGGCTGCTAAAAAGTTATGGTTTTCTTTAAATGAAATTTCTATTTATCTCTCACTCCCAGAGAAAAGTACAGTGATGTCGTCAGCAAAGGCTTCAGCTTTCAACTCTGTTTGTCCTAAATCTATACCACTTAGTTTTTTGTTGTTATAGACTCCTCTAAGAAGGGATTTAACGCAATAGTAAATAAAATTGGGGAAATGGGATCGCCTTGACGGCACCCTTTATATATATTAAATTCATTGCTTTCATTCTTATAGAATGTATAGATATCAAAAAGGCCAACTACTATTTCCTTATTAATTTATCTCCAAAACCATACGCCTTAAGACATTTGATAATCCATTCATGTGGAATGTTATCAATGCCTTTTGAAAATAAATTCCCATTACTGCCAAACATTTGTTGGTTTTTTGTTTCTGTAATCGAGTCTGTTATGCCTCTACACACATCTTCCATTGCTCTGCCACTAACAATCCTTTTTGTGATATATGAAGCAGTTCGGGGTCACTTTTTTAATTTATCTGCTAAAATTCCATTTTAGAATTTGTATAATGTATTTAGCATTGTTAATGGACGATAATTCTCAATATTTTAGGGTCCTTATCAACTTTGGCAAAGATAGCAAGTTTTCCGTTATAAATGTACTTTTCGAAGTGTCCCTTTTGGTCTGCTTCCTCATATATTTTTTCTTGTAAAGGAGATAGTAAAAATATATTTTTTATAAAATTCCATTTTAAAACCGTCTGGCCCTGGAGATTTTTTTTTGCTGTAATTTTAGATAAAGCTATATAATTCTGAAGAGGAAATATCTTCCTCAAGAAATTTATGATATGATTGATTAATCTTTTTTACATTGATGTTATTCGTATCTTCTATTTTTGTTATAAAATCCGCTGAATTAAAGAGGCATTTAGTGCATCTGTTGCTCAATTTTTTCTTACATTCTTCACAAGAAAACATAGTATAAAAATAGTTTGTGACAACACGTTCTATTTTAGAGGAGTCATTATTATTTTCTTCTTTTAGTTTACTAGGACTTTCACGTCTTTTTTTTTACCTACCACTTTTTCCATATTTTGATCCTCCCAAAAGTATTTGTTCTTTAGGGATGGATCTAGATCCTGTTCTGATTAGATGGCCATTCGAAATTGTATCAATTATTCTATCTAGTTCTTCATTTTCTTGTACTCCATTACTTCCGTTGTCTCTACCTCTAGATAGTTATTCCGACTTATTTTTCTTTCGTCGCTTAATTTAGCACCCAGCTTTATGTATTCTTTTCTCGATGTGTCCAAATTATGCACGCTTAAGATTACTCATCTATTCATCAACTGCATCGAGATCAATAAGAAGATTATGACGGGTGTGTTTTAAGTATATATTTAACCATTTATTTTAAATATATTGATATACTAATTTTACTCGATGTACGCAGCCCCCCCAATCAGCCTTGATGACGGCCTCCAACCTGGGCCGGAACTTCGCAGAGCTATTCTTGATTAAGCTCCGGTCGAGACTGACTCAAGTGTCCTTAATGGCTGACTTCAGATGTTCCTTTGAGGTGAAATTGATCCCTGAGAGAGAGCTCTTCAGCCGCCCGAAGACAGCATAGTGCAACACAGACAGGTCAGGGATGAGTCTTGGAGCATTGGCCGGAATGAGCTTCTGTGTGTTGCGGTTGTTTGAGGTCTTGCACCATCTTGTTGAATTATCCACCCTGTCTCATAATTGGTGTGAGCCCAGGGAAGACAGTGGTCCTCAAGATCTTCACGTAGGTGGTGCTGTTCAGCCTCATCTTCTCCTTCAAGAAGATGAGGGGATACTTCCCACATCAGACTGTCAATATCTGCAGGTTTGTAACATTCCTCTTCTTACCCATATGGCGCATATCATCAAGGACATCATTGGGGTTGGGCGCTAGGAAGAATCCAGTCTCAGAAGCCACGAACTCACCAAATGTAATAGGGTTTCATCCGAGAAGAATAGCACAGTCTCTTTTGGCTTATGTTTCATCATGCAGAGCAACTTTTTGGTCTTCTCCAGCCTTTTTTCCTTGTCCCTTTTCTCCAGGGACTGAGTTGGAGTCCACCTAGGGATGTCTGTGGTGCCTCTGTTAATGACCGCAGCAACAGTTTTGCGGGTACAGCACAATGCGTTTGCAATCTGACTGATGTCCTTGTACGTGGAATTTCAAAATTACTACTCGGGTACTCTTTATGAGCCGGGAGAATCACCCATTTTATACTCTTTTCAAGCTCCATTTTCGATGCTGTGTGTGTGTTGTCCAGAACCAAGACAAAATATTCAGCTGTTAACAAATCAAGAGATTGGACCTAACCGAAAAAAACTACTAACTTCGTAGGGGAGTTGTCTTAAGAGTGCATCCCACCCATATAGTGAGATAAATGGGGGTGTTTAATATATACTTTTTCAGATGGTTCACCAGTTGTCTCTCTTTTCTAATCATCAGAATGATAATATATAGACATATAAAATAAAAATCTTCCCCTGAGTAATTTATCTACTCAATTAATATATGATATTGGACTATTGTATTTGAAGGCTTCACAAAGGATAATATATAATATAATAAATGGAAAATATTCTTCTCTCTGAATTGATGTTCATCCTCAACAGCCAGGAGTAAACTGCTGCTTTATTGTATAATGCCAACTGATTTTTTTTGGTTAAAATGTTTATTTATTAGCTAAAATCAATACATTGTAAAAAAAAAACACTAGAAAGTAGGAGATAAAAAAACACAATCTTAAGACTGTTACGTTAAAAACAAAACATAAATGAACATTATAATTCATAATAACTTTCTAAAGATAAAACTATAATTAAAATGACAAAAAAAAATATTATATTATTAGTATAAAACGTTGATGTTGTCTTATTGTCGATTTGATGAGTTTGAGGTATTCGAGAGAATTTAAAGGAATAAACTTTATCAAATCTCCAGCCCATGTCCATGACGTCGCAGATGAATTGGGAAATTTTATTGAGAGGGCTGAATAACGAGCCGCTGCCTCAATCATAATTGCTCTAAGGTCTTCGGTTCGCATATAAGAGTTATTTGTCTCTTCGCAATAAATGATTTCTGTTGAGCTTTGCAAATTCAACGGCCTTTGATGAGGAAAAGATCTTCCTTCTTCTTCTGAATGCTCCAAAAACCAACTGATTTTTGGGATAATTCCCTCTTCTTTTCTTGTGGCCAATCCAATTTCAAAAATATATCGTTTTCAAGTCCTAAAGAAAATAAATAAATTCGGAGAGATATTATTTAAAACACGTTACTTATTACTGATAGTCAACAAACTCGACATATGCATGCAACTCCTTGTCTCTTCAACTCACAAACTGATAAAAATGGTAATTCATGTTTATTCTTTTAATATTTGTTTAATCAATAATAATAATAATAATTTTTTTGATGTGCACATTATTTTTGCCCTCTAATACCTGCAAACTCAATAATACATTTTGACTCATTGAACTCATGAATAAATCAAGGGGGCTGACATACAATACATGCAAAATTTCAGTAGGAGAGTAGGAATGCAAAAGCAAGCCTGGATCTATTGATTTTAATATCAGACAGTTCAAATGAGAATGGAGGAAAACTTTACCAAACACTTTTAAACAGGAAGGAAAATAATAAACTGTTAAAAAGAATAAGAACATGACGGTTACAACACATAAATATAATTCTTAATAAAGCTGTAATAATCGTTTGGTATCGCTATTTTGGTAGATGAGTTACACTCCGAAGAATGCATATTTTTCTACCGATATAGATAATGTTTAATTGTTTAAACACGCCCCAATACCCTTCCGATTAAATAGTGTATGCCCATCAATAGCAATAGATTTAATTTTTCGTAAATGAATATTTCTCTGCGTGCATGATCTTTTTTTTTGTTGTTTATATATGGTTCGATGAATTGCATCCGACAGGATATAATTAAAGAATTACTAGCAATAAATCAGTCTATTGAACCTAGTATCTTATCAATGAGCTAGACCAAAAAGGCCATCCCCTCTCGGGATTGAACTTGCACCCCCAACAGAGAGTTGAAACACGCCATAAAGGCTATCGCACTCTCTATGATCTTTTTAAATTAGAGAAGACCAATACAGCCTTCAGTCGGTTGTTTTGTAAAAAAAAATTCAACTGATTGAGCACAACTTACTATAATTGATACCGCTGGTAGATTTCTTCTACGGAATCTCTGCTCTATATAAATATTAGTAGTAGTTTATCCAAGTATTATAAAACAGGTATAACAAACTCATACACATCCGTAAAAGATTTTTCATGGAGTCTTAATAAATACATCAACAGTTGTATAGATATTAGGAAAAAATGTAATGAAGAAGCCCCATTGAAGTGAGTTCAATTCGAAAACTTATATATTATATAATATATATATAATATATACTCAGCAAAACCTTCGTTTCCTATATTTAAACAAAATAAAAAACCGTTGAGTCCCGTGAGAATACATTAAAAGTTAAGGGAGCTCGATAGCCGTGCGTGTTAAGGCGTGTTCAAATCCAATGTTGGGGCGCAGGTTCGAATCCCCGAGGGGGATGGTCAGTTTGGTCTACATTTAATAATGATCCTGGTTCGATAGACTAAGTATATGCTGATAATGATTATTTATAATCCTATCGGATGCAATTCTATCGAACCCATTTTTTTGTTAGTTAAGAATTTATTGCTGTCTTACGATAGTACATACAAATACTACAATTATACAATGATAAAAGCAAATACATACATACAGCAAAAGAACACGACCACACAAAGGGGTATATGTGCTACAACAGCAAAAATGGATATTGAGCATTGCATTATAAAATTTTATATCTACTTATGAAGCAATTAAATTAAAGTTAGAATCAATAATTGTTGCATCTTTTTACATTTAATAAATTTAATCATACGAAGATCTTCATCCTCCTCTTGCATGACTTGGTATCTCTCATATGAAAGCGATGGGCATCTGTTGATTAGGTGGTCAGCGGTTTGGGACTCCTCCATGCATATATTACAAATGGCATTTGTGTTTTTCCATTTGCTCAGATGGGCCAGAAATGGTCCATGGCCTGTGTAGGCTTGAACAAGTAATTTAATGTTGGGACGTGAAAGCTCGACAACCTTTGGTTTTGGAATATTCAACATCCTATGAGTATGTTTCATTCCAAGATCCTTTTTGTATCTGTTGCACCAAACTTCATAGAAGAAGCCATCTATCACTTTCTTTATGTAGCTTGGTGGTGCTCCAACACATAAGCGATTTTTACTTTGCGTTCCTTTCTTTGCAAGGTAGTCCGCAAATTCGTTGCCTGAGATGTCTGAATGGCCCTTACACCAATCAAGATGTATATTTATTTTGGATTTTGCGTTGTTTAATACTTCTTTGCATTGCTTAACTGTGGCACTTTTTGTAAAGGGGTTTAGAATAGCAGCAATTGCTGATTGAGAATCTGACCGAATAATCACGTTCTTAGATGGCTTGTCTTGTTCAAGTAAAGCTTTAACAGATTGTGTGATGGCAATTACCTCAGCTTGGAAGACTGATGCTTCCTTATTAAGAGATATATATGATTGATAAAAGGATATATCACCTCTAGTGATTGCCCATCCAGCTCCTGTGTTGTCTTTATCGTCTTTTGATCCGTCTGTGTATATAATAATGTCAGAGTTTTCAACATGAGAGTTATCAACCCAGATACGATTGCCTGTAATGTAGTCGCTAGTTTCATTCAATTGAAGTCGATGGAGTATTTTATCACTAACGAAACGATGTCCACGACGCCTTGAAAGATTGCCCACACCATCCCAGGTATCCCGGAGAAAGAACTTTGTTCTCCATCTTGACTTTGTTGCATGTGCTTGTATGTAGAGATCCAATGGAGTGATGCCCAATACTGCCTCTATTCCTGATGTTGGTGTTGATCGGAGTGTATGAGTCATACTCATAAGTACCTTTCGCTGAATATTGTTCAATTTTCTTATTTCGACTTTCTTTGCAGTAACAGTGTGTCCCCATATTAGACATGCATATGTGATAATGGGTCTAATCATTGCTTCATAGAGCCAGAGAACCCTATCCGAAGTTAAGCCCCATTTTTGACCTATGACAGCCTTTGCCATATTCCATATTCGAGAACATTTGGCAGCTTTTCTTTTATATGTTCAGTCCAGGTGAGTCCTTGATCGAAAACCACGCCTAGGTACTTTATTTGTGTAGCATATTTAATTACTTTTCCTGCCATAAATAGTCGCGGAAAGTATTTTGATCTTAATTTGTATGCTTTTGAAAAGACTATAGCATTAGATTTGGATGGGTTGAATGTGAGACCATTTGTTTTCCCCCATTCCAGAACAATATTAATTGCTTCCTGCATTTTATAAACAAGTGTACCAGGGTCTTTACCACTTATTAATAAAAGGACGTCATCCGCATAGCCTACAACATGGATGGCGCCTTTTTAAACTTAGTCAAAAGAGTGTCCATGATTAAGTTCCATATAACTGGAGATAGAACTCCTCCTTGTGGACTACCACGTGTTGGATTGACGCTGACTTTTTCCCTTTTAATTCCCGCTTTGACTGTTCTTGTTTTAAGAAGGTTACAGTACCAAGATTGAATGCTTTCTGGAATTCCAAGCCGTGACATAGCTATGTTTGCAGAGTGAAATTGTACATAATCAAACGCACCTGTGCAATCAAAACTGACTGCAAGTGTGCAGTGGTCTTGAAAAATTGATTTTTCGATTAAGTCCGTAACTTGTGAAAGGGCTGTTTCAGTTGATAATCCCTTAGTAAGCATGTTGTGAATAAAGTCTTGGGATAACGTCGTCCACTTTCCATTGTACAATTCTCTCAAGTCCTTTAAGAATGTAGTTCGAAAGAGTGATTGGCCTGAAAGCCTTAGCTGAGCTGTAGTCATCTTTGCCCGGTTTCGGCAAAAAAGTAACTTTCATCTCTCTCCAGATCCTTGGTGTATAGCCAGTGTTGAGAATTACTTCATAAAGGTTTGTGATGTAAGATATTAAATTTTACCGAGTTGCTGTAGTACAACTGGTTTCAGCCCATCTGGGCCTGAGCTTTTAAATGGTTGAAAAGAATGAATGATTCTTTGACCTTATTTTTATCTACATAGTTAATGTTAAAGCTTCTTTCTTCCAATGGTCTATCATAGGTCGTATTTATTATACTATCAGGGAAATGAGTTTCCATAAGTACTAATAAAGATTGAGCAGGTGATTGCGTATATCCATCGTCTTTTTTCAGTAGTCCAATTGAGTCTTCCATTGGTTTTTGTATTTTAATCAGTTTTGCAATATCTTTAGCATTTGCAGCTTTACTGCAAAAATGCCTCCATGCCTCTTTTTCTCTTTTCTGAGTGCTGTACGATATTCGTTTTTTTTTTTAAGTACTCCTCTCTATGTGTGCTGTAGTGACGCTTAGGCTCGAGTTTATTGAGTTTATATCTAAGGCTTGCAAGATGTTTTGTCCACCATGGCACGGACTTAGTTGCTGTTGTTTTCCTTAAAGGGCAAGCAATGTCGAGTGCCTTCATTATTGTATCATATAATGATTCTGCACATTTATCTATGGCGATAGAATTGGGAATTACTTTAGGCAGTGACACATTTTCGGTTTGAGATCTAAATATATCCCAATTGACTTTTCTGAAATTTCTTGACTTTTCGGAGATAGGTTTGTATTTTCCGAATTTGAAATTTATATACCTATGATCAGACATTGATGGCCGAAGATCTACATGCCATCCTTTGATGTCCAACTTTTTAAAGGCATGCTGATTCATGATTGTAATGTCAATGACTGAAGAAGCCCGTTGTGTAAGAAGGTTGGCTCCTTATCTTCATTCATGACTCATGTCAGATTATTTTCATTAATATGTTCTCTAGAGCCTTCCTCTTGTGTCGATATGTTACTTCCCCACAGACAGTTATGTGCATTGGAGTCCATGCTATGAGAAGTGGTTTGCTTAAGATCACAATGCCTTATGAGTCTCAACAAAGTTTCATTTTCAAAACAGTAACAATTGATCAAGGTAAGCCACAATAATATGTTAGAGATTCCTCAATCTGATACATGTGGTACAAATATCTCTAGTTAGAGGAGCAGGTATACACCATATAGGCAAAAAAAAAAAAAAAAAATGAAATTAATTTCCAAAATAAACAAGAAGAATACTTTAGTAAAGAAAAATGTTATAAAACATGAGCTTTTACGTAATTATAATACTTATAATTTGTTACTATTT
>CP045901.1:6423989-6439089 GCA_013387185.1 Caligus rogercresseyi | reverse complement strand
ATATAAATGATTTTCTAACTACAAGGAGCTCTCCTTTCCTTATATTTGAAGCATGTGGAATTTTCTTCACATTGGATATCAAAGCTTTAAAAATTGCCAAAGTGGAAGTTTTGCATTCGAGAAAAATGGAAACAATGTGAAAAATAAAGCAAATAACGAATATTTCTTCATATTTTACATTCATGAAAGCCTTAAAGTACAATATACTCATTAAACATTATTTTATATAATTGTTCTCAAAACACCGTTTCTTTTCTTCGTATGGAGGCCTAAAAAGTTTGATGCGAAGGAGGAGCGTCCTAGGTTGAAGATTGTACAAACTGAATATGAAGAAGAGAGCATGCCCAATTTAGGCCTAATACTTATTTGTATTCAATATGGGGAAGCACATCATAATTTTTTTAGATAAGATAAAATTCTTTTTAAAACTTGGATATGGAGAATTCAAAAGACAAATAATATTCATGTCATCTTTGGGCGCATGTATCAACAATACATTGAAGCAACAAAAAAACTCTGCATGTATCATGGTATTAACATTTACATATGTAGCACAGCTTTTTTACGAGGCATATCAAAGATTCCCTAAACTCCTTTCTTTAATGGCCTATCTGATGCCTACTAGGGCCCAAGAGATAGTTCAAGAAGGCTTTTCTACAAACATATATATATATATATATTACCGAAAGAAACTTTTAAACAATTGAATAGTCTCAAAGGAAAGTTTAATATAAATACAACATCGAAATATATAATGGAGGAGAGCAAGTCAAGTTTTATTTCGATAACTATTAAAAAGTTAAAATAGTGTAGTTTAAAATTAGACCTTTTATGGCTGAAACATCATGTCACAGCAGGGAATAATTAATAAAAATATACCTCTGGTTTTCACATAAAAATTATGCATTTTAAATAAAACATGAATGATATTACTTTTAAAAACATCACATATAGTATATATTTTTAAAAATTTTTATGATAAGTCACTGGAAAAAAGAAAGAAATGTTTCCTTTTGTCATTTTTTAACTTCATCCATTTGTTAATCTTCTATATGTAGAAAATATATTTTAGTATCCTTAGAGTTCTTAAATGAGAACCTTTTTCTATAGTTCATTAAAACTTCTTTCAAATCAATAAAATGCGCTAAACAAACTCATATGCATATTGATTCTAAAAGCATACTCCTTGCTGAGGTGTCTTATTTTCTAGGAAGTTGCTCAACATCTACACTTTCAATATTAGAACTCTAATGTGCCTATCGAGTTTTCAAGCTCAGTGTCCTTTAAGACCTGCATCATAAATTTGTAATACAAATCACACAAAATACATTAGTATTATCTTTTTACCTGTACAAATAGCTTCATCTTAGGCTATAAAATAATTAAAAACTATTTTAAAACATCAATAATGTTATTTTAAAAATGGACCAATTGGTCATGAGATTGCTTTTATATTTTCTATGTTTTTTTAAATAACAAAACAATTCGACAACTACAACTAGAGGAAGCGACAAAAAAAACAAATACGTTGAGCAAATAGAACGACGACATGAGATAGAGAGGTATGAATGTCTGGATACATAATATTTTAAAGAACTTGTTCTATACTATGTTTGATTTTTCCTTGTACTTGATAAGATACAAGATTATAACTAATACACAGGAAGTATTTACGGGAAAACTGCGGAAGAGAGACTCTGCAAAGTTAAAAAAGACCAAGAACCATTTTCTTGTAGAATGTGAAATCACAAAACCAATTTGGGAAGAAATGGCAATCGCTATATTCCTAAAATACGGCGTTATTTTACAGAAACAACATTTTTTATATATACATTGGCTCTTATCAATCCCCAATAAATTTTATAACAACCAATAAGTGTTTTATAAAAAATGAGATGCAATAGAATCCCACTTACTAATTTTTTTATATATTTGTTGAAAAAATTATAAATATCCTTCTTTAAGAAATTATTAAAATAAAATTGTAACATTCATTGTTTTGTTACTTTCTCTTTATGTTGTGTTTTGTCATAAAATGTTTTGCACAGATTAGATTAATAAAGTTGTACTTTCGACCAAACAAAAATTAAAAGCCATATAAATACCTTCAAAATTAATTCTTGATGTAAAAGACCTTCAAAATTAATTCTTCATGTTAGTGCACATGCAAAACATAAAGGAATGAATTTAACTTGTTTTTATTTGTTTGTTTCATCAACAAATCAACCCCACCATACGCCAGAATTTAATTTGGTATTTACATGTGGCGGTCTTCTTATCAACATGTATTAATAATGTCTAAACTGATATTATAAGAACTCGTTTGAATCTCACATCAGCCACTGAAAAGGATCTTCAACATAGAAACTCAGGAGAAACATTGGCTCTATGTATAAAAAGTGAAAACCACTTGAAAATTACTTTCGCCTTGAAGAGGAAAAAAAGTAAATACTTGAAATAATGAGATTTCGAGTAAGAATTAAGGAAAAAGAAAATAAGTTAAGGCTATCCTTAGCAATGACCTTCATTACATTTTTCTATTTCAGCATTTAGTACTTATATGGATCAATTTAAAAAATAATGAGTACAAGCGGATGCTACCAGGTGTTGCCGGTAATTTTCCACTTTGACGTAATATTTCTTTGGCTTTTCAAACTTATCTATTGAAAAATATATAAGTAAGTATTTAAGAAAGTCAAAGAGTCGAACGATATTTATTTTTTCGGAAAGCCCATAAAAATATATTTTAGAAGCTCAAAATCATTCACATTCAATTTTGTCCAAATCGAAACGCAACATTATCATGTAATTGTTAAAACTTTTTTCAGCATAAAATAAACTATAAAAACCATTTTTTAAACTAAAATGTTTAATTATGTTTTTACGCATTAACATCTTTTTATATACATTCTGTTTTTTAGCTTGTAATATATATTTTATGAACTGTGGAATAAAATATTTTTTTTTTTACAGGAATACAAAGTGCAGAATACAACTACACATCTCAAAGTCATCCAAAGACAATTGGTCCAAATCTAACTAGGTAATTTTAAGAAAGCTTTTAAGCTCAAAACTATACCGGATTATTGAATACAATTTTTACTCTTATATTTTTATACCCTTTTTAAATTTGGTTTTCTACATTACCTCCTACGGTTTTATTAATTGATTGTACATCCCCAACTTTCTATATTTGTAACTATATATTTCAATAAATGTTTGCGCTTTTTTAGCAATCAAAACAACAAAAGCATTTTAAATCAAATGAAATTAGAGCAATTATACTGGATGCACTGGCAGGTATACAGCTTTTAAATTGAAGATAATACAGGAAGATATGTAATACCAATTGGACGCTCGCTGTTATATAAATATATGTATAAATTATGTTTATTGTATTGTTCAGCGTCCCCTTAGTATTATTATATTCTTGTTGATCTCATGTCTTATATTTAAAGTATTGTATAACTTTACACGTGTTTTGTTCTTCCTTTTATGATTATCATTATTTGTTATATATAGTTCACTTTGGAACGCCTTAGAATATAGAAGGGGGACTGATGTCTCCCAAACATATGTGATACAGTCCACTTTTATTGAGGCCCGTCCCTGCCTTTAAAGGGAAGGAGTTCATTGGGAACTTTCATGGTCCTTCGAGCCGGATCGTCATGGATGCGACCGATACGTCTGGATTGGATATTGAGGCGGATATTTGTTGGATCCCCTCATCGTAAAGACTCTTCCGAGGACTGCTAGTTGGAGCAAGGTCAGGAGGAGTCGATAGTCATTTGGACTTGGATTTGGAGGAGGAAGTTTGTTGGATCCCCTCATCATTGAGACTTCCGTGGATTGCTATTTGGAGCGAAGCCCAGGAGGAGTCTACATCGTTCGGAGGAACGCCCGCATAAAGTCGTCAAGGAGTATTGGACTCGACTGCTTTAGCAGGACTTCGTAATATATATATAATTTATTAATTTGTTTGTTTTTGCTTGTGCGTTTGGGGTCTCTTTCGCTTGAATTAACTCTTTGATTCTAATCAAATATGGCTAGCGTAGGAAGAGCATCCATAAAAATTCTTGGAAGGCTAAAGGCTAATTTTGAAGATTTGTTGGGGAATTTTCCCTTGAAATTAAAAGTGAGATTCCTGTATATTCTCATATTTCTTATCTTCAGGACTGTCTTAGGGACTCTTTGAGTCAATTGAGGAATCAATACTCACTTTTAGCTGATACTGTGAGTGAAGATGTTTATTTGTCCCATTTAGATGAGGAACATGATTTGCAAAGGCGATTTGGTCGCATTTTGAAGACTTCGAGAAGTCTTATCGTAGAAGGCGAAAGGCTTCGTAAGTCTCAAGAAATTGAAAATGCCTTGAAGTTAAGGAAGGCTCATTCGCAAGCCCACTCATTGGGAGTGGAAGAAATTGCTTTGAATTCAGAGCCTATCAATTTAGAATCAGCTATTTGTGAAAGTTCACAATCAAATATGAAAGAAATCCCTTCATGTCATGCTTCTTCTCAAATTGATCCATCTCCTTATAGAAGACTTGAAGGAGTTGAGGAGCAGAGTTTAAACCGAGGAATGAACTTATGACAGACAATTGTTTCCAAAACGAGCTACGTGCTCTAGTAGAGGTGAGGTAGAAGACCTTTTTCTTCTAAATGATAAGTTTATTGAAGTACATTTGACAATCGTTAAAAGAGAACTTAAGTTAGGTCCGTTTAAATGTGTCCCATGTGATGAGGGAGACCTGAGGTTGAGTTTTTGGAGGTCTAGTGACCCATTTCATGATTCCTCCCCCATGCCTCAGGTGACTAGAATTACTGACCATTTAAGTGAGTATTACATCAATAAAAAGGATGGAGATAGGTCAAGCAAAATAATAAAAATACCCAGACTTGAGTTAGAGGCTTCTGGCTATCTTCTCGTTCGGTTTCTTATTTTGAAAGAAAATTCCCTTTGATGCCTCAACAGTCCAATCGAGGACTTATTCTTGTATAGTTTTTGTTGGCTCAAACAAGGGCTTTGTGTTGGTGTAGTATTTCTTGTCAATAAATAAAATCATTCAGGATGTGATATGTCCTGAATGTTGAGATCATGTTTTGGAAACTCAGCATTCTTCGGAACAAATGGGCCTTGGAATCTCTTCATACAATTATGTCTATGGTAATTGTTTCTTGAGTTTCATTGACAAGAATTGTAAAAATGTCTGAGGACTTAAATGTAAATAGAAAACTTAGTATAATTCATGACGTATCAAATAAAAAATAGTTATGGTTGGAATAAGTATATTAGTCCTGAATAAAAACATTGATTGATCACAAAAGTTGATATTTTGTTGGAATTAATCTATTTCTGTATTTGTTTGTTGTCCCATATTCGTTCGCAAGCATTCCAATTAGCTCTTATATCAACAGCAGCGGAGCTTCAGGTGTTGCTTTGATTAGGACCTGCTCCTCACTTAGCTCTTTAACACCGCTATTGGATTGTTCTTGGTTGCCAAATGAAAGGTTCTGTTGATATATGTGTCCGCACGCTTTGCAAGACCTCTTACAAAGTTTTTATACTCTTGCGGCATTTACCTCCATATTCTCGGATGGAATAGTAGTTGCACAGTTGCCAGTCATAGAAGATTGTTCTTCCGAATACCCGAATGGAGGTATTGGCCTAGCTCATCGGGCAGGAGTTTTGATTGCGGCGGGGGGGATTTGAATTGCGCAGGTAAACAAACAATTTGTTATGAACCAATGCTTGGTTCATCCGGGGGAGTATGTTAATTATAAATTTATATAATTTTGTGTATTGTATTGATCAGTGTCCCCTTAGTGACTTATTGTATTCCTGATGATCTTTTGTCTTATAATTTGTAGTAGAATGTATAATTTACAAGTGTATTTGTTTTTCCTTTTTTATTATCATTATTTGTTATATATAGGTTTCACTTTAGAACGCCTTAGAATATAGAAGGGGACTGATGTCTCCCAAACATATAGATACAGTCCATTATTGAGGCCCGTCCCTGCCTTTAAAGGGAAGGAGTTCATTGGGAACTTTTCACTCGCCATCAACCAAATATGCTTATTAGTTTTGTCTATAATGTTATTTATGCATTTTTTACACAATTGCGTGTCTGGAAAAATTTAAAAAAAACATTTTAAATATATCATTTTTATGAATTAAACGACAGCATGTATTTCATATATACTAACTGAACTATGAAGTAACACTATGTATGTTTATTAAATGAGTGCTAGCCATGCATTCGAAAGCCCTTGCTCCAATGCAGAGAGACCAATGATCATTGAGGCCACCATGACTTCTCCCGTCTTCATTTGTTCTCTCTGGGTTACGAGCATCGTGGGGCCAAACATGAGACTGATGGTTCCCAATGTAACCATTTGACAGGGCAAATGTGAAGATCATGATCAAAAATACAATGTCCGAATTAAAGAGTACTGAAAAAAGAAGAAGGACATTTATAATAGTGTTCTTATAATAATTGAAGGCTCCAAAAAGTGTGTTTATTATATCAAGATGTTGTCGTCGATTATAGTTCCAAATTAGAATAGTTGATAATTGAAAAAAATTACGAAGGAATACTTTTTATATTAGATGCGTTCATAAATAAGTTATTTAGAGCTATATCAGCTCTTGCTCTCTAGGCTACTGAAAAGACTCTGACTTGAGATACGATTAATTCTGGCCAATGTCATTACCGCACCGAGCACCAGATTAGGTGTTCATGAAGGGATTGAGAAAGATTCATAACTTGGAGACAATTATAAATGATTACCCAAACCAGAAATACTCAAGATTATCATTAAGTAATGTTTAATAGGATTATATAAAAATCTACCAAATGTGGCTGTATCGTTATTCGGTAGATATGTCAATGGGTGTATACCATTTTTATAGAAATTCCTCTACGCGGAGATTGTTCAAATTAATTGTCCAGAAATGAACATCGGATAAGAATCTACCACTATCGATAATATGCCATCTTTAATGGTATTCTGTAGTTTTTCAAAGTCAAAATGGTCAGGGGGGGTCTACCGTCCTTACGTACTGATTCTACCGAAATACTGATCATCAACGGTAGTCAGCTTTGATAAGAACATCTCTAAAATATAAATATAATCCTCTCCGGCTATGGCAACGTGGTGAGAATGCTAAATGTAGCTTCTTGAGTAATAAACATATCATCTTCTCTGACTTTATTCCATCCCTACTACAGAACAGCTAGCCCACCCCCCCAACCATTCCCTTACCTATAGATTCGGGGTCAGATGCTACTGCTTGGGAACATTAATCAGTCAAGTATGTAGATCATATTTGTGTTGTAAGGTATTATTTTGATCGATTCCAAGTACATTGGATCAAAAGCTCCCTTATATCAGTGTGAAGCGTTGAAGATGAGCGTTGTCCCTCATTAGAAGAGTACCATCATTAATTGAGGCGAAATTCGCAAATATATTATTGTTACATTGAAAACGACGGTAAGGCTCATCGGCGATAAGATACATTTTATCCCCTCCCCAAAATAAAAAAATACTGTTTGGCCGAGTTTTATGGCCCCAATATGTCATATTTGCAACAGACGACGGGCTTATGGGGGTTTTGGATTTTAACCTAAAAAATAACAAAATTATGTACATACATCGGAACATTTGCAACACAAAAATGTATATTTATATTCAACAGAGCCCATTATTGGGATTTCCAAGCAACAATATATTAGTTTTTTAATTGGCGGAACTTATGTACAGTGGGTTTGTACCACCAAAATAGCATAATTGTATAAGGGCAGAGCCAAGAGTTTATTGACAGTGGATCTGTGTAAATGGGGGAATCTGAGGACTCCGATTGGTTTGCATTTGTACCCATATTTGTAATAAGCGGAACCATTACGGTGCTTTGGTACCCCATAAATACTGTAATAATGTCCAGTGGAACCCAAGGGCCATGACGGTTGGATATGTATATGTATATATATAGATAGATATGTATATATATAATTAATTTACCAATCTCTGTCCGTCTGTATGTCCGCACGTTATCTCCTCCCACATTTATGGTCATATTGAATTTGAAGGACCTATGGAATTCTTGGGTCAAGGCAGGACCTATTAAAACTGTTTCAAAGTGATGGACCAAAAATGAAGAAGAAAAAATCAGACCTTGTCTGATTTAAACTACCTACTTTTCAAGGTAAAGAGAGGAAAAAGAAAAAGAAAACGAGGAGGAGGAGTTAGAGAAATGGAAAAAGAAAAAGCATCTCATGTGACTTAAAACATATTCTTTGTACAAAGTCAAACTTTTATGAGGAATGTTTGACAAAACAGAAAATTATTTTCTCTCTCCTCTCTTATATTCTTTAAGGTCTGTTTCACTCAAACTAGCTCCAAAACCTACCCATACCTGAAGGGCGAACATATGGGCGCCGTAAATTCTCAAATATGCGAGTATATCTAATTTATATGAGCTGAATCGTAACTAATTCTAGGGCCACTTGCAATGGATGTGTAATCCCAATGATTACACCATGTAACAAGATTTTGCCCCTGGGCGCTGAAATTCCTAATTTGAGTCCCATTTTTTACGTACATTCCAAAAATGCCACTCAAAAATCGTCCGAAAAAAGGTTTGGAATTTATGGCTTTTTTTTGAAAATCAGGATTTTCATCATTTTTTATGGTCATGCCCACTTATCTTCGTGCAAAGTAAGAAAACCACAAATGTCTAAGTATTTATTTTTCTAGTATGTCAATGCATTTAAAATCAGTTTTTATAATTTCAATATCTTCGTAATATTCGAAAAAATAGGCTTCATATTTCAAAAAGTTGATCATATTTAGTGTTCTATTTATGCGGCTATATTTTTTTGTTTGAAGTTATTTTATTTTTATTTTTTATTATTTATTCATTTACTCAGACATGTATTATAATCTATAAAACATAACACGTCACAGATAATAATGGGGCAATAGGATGTAAAATATTGGGAGGGGGGAGTTCTGGTGCGATTAGAAACTCCGCACATGCGAAAGGACATTTTAAATATTAAAACTAAACTATAGAGGACATTTCGTTAAAAACACATCTTAAAATTTGGGTACAATCTTCTGGTAGAGGGGTTTTGGTGCTTCTAAATTTATATAAAATAAATTGTAATTTCGTTGTAAAATAATTTATTTGATTTTGATTGGGGCCTATGTAGATGAAAACTAATTCTACCGATCTTAAATTTAAGTTAAAACTTTGGGAAAATACTCTTTTCAATTGATCTAATATCTTATCTACAAATGGACATTCGATTAAAAAGTGTTTCGACGTTTCCAATGAATTTTTGCAGAAAAAGCAAAGCCTTTCCTCCATTGTTCTTCCATAAACACTTCCTAATGAGAGTGTATTGGTAACGATTCTATACTTCATCCAGTACAGCCTACAATCAAGACCACTTGAGTTGAGAGCAGACATAACTTTTTCTGCTGATGAGGATATGCCATATATATCTTTCCTCCTTTCTACTTGATTTAGGTAATGTTTGGTTTTGTCGGCTAATGATATTCTCAGGGTTTTATTATTTACTTTCGCTAAAAAGTTAAAAAAACTATCTCTAGGTCCAATTTCCCTTTTTTAAGATTAATTCTGTTTTGGATTGTTTTACTTTCTAAAACTTCGCTTATTGTAAAATTGTTAAAACTGTTAAAAATTTCACCTACATACGTAATTTTTTTCCTGATTGACGTATCAGAGATAAAAAACAGCCTTTTGTTTTCTGAAGCAGGTTCTTGCCACTTCATTTTTTCTAGAGCTTTGTGAGCCAGCTCCTCATTGATATTATTATTTTCCCGCCAGAATTCACTGATCTCTGTACTCATTTGGAGTATCCTAGTTGGACCATTACCCAATTCGTTTTCTATTGTATCTTTGTCAAATTTTTGTAGCAATATTTCGGCCCACACAGATTTCTTTTCAAAAATTCGTTTAAACCATTTAAAAAGCATAATTTTCCAGAAAACTTTAAAAGATAAGAGTCCTAAACCTCCATATATCTTGGGCGTGTTTATTCGCTTCCAAGTTATGACGTTTCTAGTCTCCTCTGGAAGTATAAATTTTTTACAAAGACCTTCAATTTTGTCGCATAAATCGTTAGAAATTCGTGTTTGCTTAAGAATGTGGGTGGTTCTTGGTAAGATTAGGGAATTCCATATATATATTCTAGCTAAAATATTTTTCTTTAGCAAAAAGGCATATTTTGATATAGTTTTTTCAATTTTTTTTCAATTAATCTAACATTCTCTGCGACATACGACTCATCTAAAGAAATGAAGGTGCCAAGAACTTTAATAAAATTACTTATTTGTATATTTTGAAGGTTAAAACAAACATTAAAATTTGCTAAAATATTGGATTTCATAAAATTAATGTAAAGACCGGAGTTTTTCCCGGTGGCTGCTAAAATGTTAAGGGTTTCTTTAAAGGAAATTTCTATTTCTTTCACACTCCCAGAGAAAAGCATAGTGATGTCGTCAGCAAAGGCTTCAGCCTTCACCTCTGTTTGTCCTAAATCTATACCTCTTATTTTTTTGTTGTTATAGATTTCCTCTAAGAAGGGATTTAACGCAATAGTAAATAAAATTGGGGAAATGGGATCGCCTTGACGGCACCCTTTACTTATATTAAATTCATTGCTTTCATTTTTATAGAATGTATGAATATCACAAAGACCAACTGCTATTTTCCTTATTAATTTATCTCTAAAACCATGCGCCTTAAGACATTTGATGATCCATTCATGTGAAATGCTATCAAATGCCTTTTGAAAATCAATTCCCATCACTGCCAAACATTTGTTGTCTTTTTTTGCTTCTTCTATCGAGTCTGTTATGCCTCTACACACATCTTCCATTGCTCTGCCACTAACAAATCCTTTTTGTGATATATGAAGCAGTTCGGGGGTCACTTTTTTTAATCTATCTGCTAAAATTCCATTGTAGATTTTGTATACTGTATTTAGCATTGTTAATGGGCGATAATTCTCAATAAACCTAGGGTCCTTATCAACTTTGGCAAAGATGGCAAGTTTTCCGTTAGAAATATACTTTTCGAAGTGTCCCTTTTGGTCTGCTTCCTCGTAGATTTTTTCCAGTAACGGAGAGAGTAAAAGGATATATTTTTTATAGAATTCCATTGGAAAACCGTCTGGCCCTGGAGATTTGTTTTTTTTGCTGAATTTTTCTATAAAGCTTTTTATTTCTGAACAAGAAATATCTTCCTCTAGAAATTTATGATATGATTGGTTGATCTTTTTTACATTGATGTTATTTGTGTCTTCTATTTTTGTTAAAAAATCCGCTGAATTAAAGAGGCATTTAGTGCATCTGTTGCTGTATTTTTTCTTACAGTCATCGCAAGAAAACATATTATAAAATAGTTCGTGACAACACGTTGTATTTTAGAGGGGTCTGTTATAATTTCTTTCTTTTCGTTTACTAGAACTTTCAAGTCTTTTTTTGACCTACCATTTTTTTCCATATTTTTGATCTTCCCAAAAAGTATTTGTTCTTTCGGGATGGATTTAAATCCAGTTCTAATTAGATGGCCATTCGAAATTGTCTCAATTATTCTATCTAGTTCTTCATTTTCTTGTACTCCATTACTTCCGTTGTCTCTCCCTCTAGATAGTTGTTCCAACTTCATTTTTCTTTCTTCGCTTAATTTAGAACCCAGCTTTATATATTCTTTTCTTGATGCGTCCAAGATTAGCTTTAGAGTGAAGGAAGGAGATTTTTTGGGGGATATAATTAACTTGGAGATTTTATCTCTTATTATATTTTGTATTTTATCATCAACCGTGGAATCCTCCAACAATGTTGTATTGAGGTGCCAATGTTGTTTATAGTTGCTCTTTTGGTGGATGAGTGACATAAATATGGGGCAATGGTCTGACTGATGGGGCGGTAATGCATGATAATCGCACACGTTTGAAAGAAGTCCATCCGATATTAAAAAGTAATCAAGACGGGAGCTTTTAGAAATGTTGCAATCCCTTTTCATTGAAAAGGTATGAGCAGGTAATGAGCTAAATTTTAGTGCTACGTCAAACAATTGGTGTTTATTTATGATATTTTTTACCTCCCTTCCCGCCTGTACATTGTTATTATTTAAATAGTTTAACGTGTCTCTCTTTTGATCTAGGGCAATATTAAAGTCGCCCATTAATATGAAATACTCCTTATTAAGACCGTCATTATGAGTAAATCTGGAGCTAATCAATTTATAAAAAGAAGGATCGTCTCTGTTAGGCCCATATATAGAAATAATTTTTATTCTTTTCCCCTTCCATTCAAAAGTCAATACGCAGAAGTTGCCCTGTGGGTCACCTTCTACGTATGTAGCATTTAGACAGTTCTTAATTAGCAATAAAACCCCCCTTGAAGGATGTTTGGCCAATTTGTTCACTGCAGAAGCATTAAAAACGTCGTAACCTCGAAATCTACAATTTTGTAAATCGATTTGTCTCATACGTGTATCGCACATCGATAGAACATCAGGATCAAAAGATAAAAGGTGATTAATAACATCTTTTCGTTTACGTTTGTCATGAATTGAATTTACGTTTGCTGATATAAAATTTAATTTAGAAGTGTTTCTTTCCATGGCTCAAATATTAAAAAAAAAAAAAAACTAGCACCTTTAAAATTATGGGATACAGCTGATTTTAAAAGCGAAAAAATAAAAAAGGAGATCTTACTTTTAAAATTGATTTGGCGTGTCCTCATGAAAATGTCCTTCGTTTTCACGTGGGCGCTTTTTATTTTCTTCTTGGGGGCTTCGCAAATTCCTTTTGGAAGGTTTTTGTGATGATTTAGGAGGTTTTTGTCGTTTTCGTAGAACTAGCTTCCAATCAGCTCTCAGTTTTGGTTCCTGTGTAATATTTGAGTCTTCAGCTTCCTCCTTTGAGTCTTCACCTGCTCCCTCTTTATTCTCTTCCGCCCGTAAACCCTTATTTTCCTCCACAAGGACTTCTGATGACAGTGAGTGACTACATTCGTCTTCTTCCTCTTCCTCCAATTCCCCCTCCCGAACAGCCTCTTCCACAATGTTCCGCTCAATCGATCCTTGGATACGGGTAGGGAGTCCTAGTTGTTTTCGGAAGTAGTTTTCGAATTCTGCGTATTTTATTTTACTGTTCCTTGTACACTTGGCCTTTATGTGTCCAAACTTCATGCATTTGAAGCATTGTATTTCTTGCATGCTAGAAATCAGCTCCACTTTTCTTCCCATTACTGGGATGATGGCAGGAAGCTTCCTTTTGGGTTTGATTTTGAACTTTAGTTTCCCAGACATTATTCTATTTATCGTTTTTAAAAATTCGGCCTCGTGTTCATCCTCAGGGTCAAAAGAGTGGGGGACATTTTCAATAGCTCCTATTATTTCACCATAGTTGCACATGATCTCTCGTAAGTGGACGAGATCTGTTTCTGATCCATTTTTTACTATTACTTCCACGGGGCTTTGTGCGCGTCGCAGGTTTTCAAGGCCTCTAACGCTGCACCAAACATCATTTTCAACTTCAATGCATGAGTTGACACCCTCAAACTTTGCTATTATGTTGGTAGGCCGTTTAAGAGTAATATAATGAAACCTGCTCCACTTTTGCAGTCATTTATTCTATATATGTCCTCTTCACTGATAGGCAGTTTGTCAAATATCTTTTTGTAGTGTTTAAGTTTGGGGGTAAATCCTCTCAAGGTGACGTTATTTTTGTCTTTCCAGTCCAAGTAGATTTTTTCCCACACTGGGTTGATAGAAATATTCTTACGCATGTTTATTTTCATTCTGCCCGCGTAAGTGTTATCTTGAACTGTCATTTTTATTCCTTCTTCTTCCTCTCCCTGAACCCCCTCGATGGCGCGCCGGTTATCAAGACTTTTATTTGTGTCTTGCTGGGGTCCTTTACTTCCCTTGTCTTCTCCACTTCTCCTCCTTCCCCTTCACAGTTTGATTCATACTGTGAACTTCTTGACCTTGCTGAGCTGGTATTCTCTCAAAACACGGTTCCGAACTAGCTCTCTCCATTCTATGTACTTCCCGATCTTGTTGATGCGGTTGATTCTCAGGAGGGGGATCCTGACTTAGCATCTTCTTTCATTGAAGAAAGGAGAAGAAGTCAGAGTGATGACGTTACCCTCCAGAAGAGTGACGTAGGCGGGCCCCTCAAGCAGATTAGTAATTAGCCAACTACTTTTAAGTAAACACTTTAGGTGATTCATTGATGGTTGCATTAATATTATTGTGATTTGTTACGAAGAAACAAAAAACAGTTTGTCTTTTTGGTTACTTATAATTATTTACAAGTGTCAAAAAATAATTTGATTTTAGAGAGTTATTGTGATTTGGAAAATGCATTCCAATAATGTTATCAAATACTTAAGGAACTTGCAAATAAAAAGGAAGACATGTTTTTTTTCTTCGTAACAAATCACAATAATATTAATGCAACATCAATGAATCACCTAAAAGTAGTTACTTAATATGAGCATACTTCGTCTTACTAAATGATCTTTGGTTTACTTTCCTTCCAGATATCGAAATTATAAAAACTGTCTGAAAAAAGCATTGACATATAACAACAACAATATTATTATAATAATATAGTCAATAAACTTCAAACAAAAAAATATAGCCGCATAAATGAGAACACTAAAATATGATCAACTTTTTGAAATATAGAGACCCTATTTTTCGAATACACGAAAGATATTGAAATTATAAAAAACTGATTTGAAATGCATTGAACAACTAGAAAAATAAATAGTTATGGCATTTATGGTTATTCTTAACTGTGCACGAAGATAAGTGGGCGTGAACCATTAAAAATGATGAAAAATCTGATTTTCAAAAAGGGCCATAAAGTCCAAACCTTTTTCGGACGATATTTTGAGTGACATTTTTGGAATGTACGTAAAAAATGGACTAAAATTAGGAATTTCAGCCAAGGGGCAAAAAAGAACCTTAATTTTGTTACATAGTGTTATAGTGGTTATCAAAAATATTTGTGAGTATAGTTCTTATGGGTGTCTAAGACATGCTA
>CP045901.1:6353883-6423889 GCA_013387185.1 Caligus rogercresseyi | reverse complement strand
TTACAATTAAGGGATAGAGGTCATTTTACAGCTATTTATTATGGCTTGAAAAAAAAACGGTGAAGTTACTTTTCATTTGACCTAGGTGTGTATAACATAGAACCCACCCTCTTCCGTTCGGACAAAATTTTGATGCCAATCTCCTTTATTTGATAACTCAAAGGCCGGCTGTGGAGACTCGATGGTCCTTCGAAAACAACGAAAATCACTCCCCGCAGCAATCCCATTGACAGTAAAAAAAATAATTGTAATTTTTAGGGAGGCCAAAATGACACATCAGAGTGCACATTTAGAAGAAAACTAAAGTCTTAACATCCTGTAAGCAACCTTATATCCGGTCTATGATAAAAAGACTCTCATAAGACTGTGTCGCGAATTCGATCCATGGCAGCCTCTAATATTTAATGATATTATTTTTCCTATGCCCATGTTGATTTCATGGTGTCTAGACGTTTATAATTATCACAATAGGAAATAATGTTGGTTTGTCTTGACATGAGTATTTGATTTTACTGAGATTGAATTGGCTTTACTTTTTCTTCACTTTGTTAGGCGTTTGATCCTTTCTGAGGGGATAATTCTGTACAGGGAGAAGTCTTTTAGATATTGAACCCGACCTTGTTCTTGCTGGAAGAATTAGCTCAGGTTTAAATGATATGTTTTTGGATGCATTGATGTAATTTCGCAATTTGAAGGGGGATGTCACGGTTTGATGTATCATTATTTTGTGTACTAACATTTTCTTGAGAATCCTGTCTAGGTAAGCAATGATTTTCTACATTTGTTATGCTCAACTGTTCATTGATACCTCATTCCTGGGCGAATCTTCCATTGGGACACATACTGGAGAAGAGCTACCAGAAACTTCTGGCACTTCTTCACTGTCATTATCCACTTGCACCACTTCTTCATGTATCTCAACCTCCTCCACGTCCTCTTGAATTTCAATAGTGTAGAAGATTCTTTCTGCTGAGACATATTTTCGCTATTTATCGGCACCTTGAGTGACTTTCGGCCAGAAAATTTTGTAATACCTTAGCGTATTCTCCAATTTTTAGTCTTGGGTTGTTACAGACTTGCTTAACATGCCCAACTTCAAAGCAATTAAGACATTGAAGCCTGGCCCCTTTAAATTTTAATTTGATTAGACAACCCTGAACGGGCATAACTTGAGTATTGTAGATGGGTTTACACACCATCTCTACAATATAATCCCCGTCTCTCCAAATATCTTTGTACTCTTTATATTTTTCTCAGCTGCCTCATCAAAAGGGTTTTTCTTGGGGTAATGCGCCGTCACTTGTCCCAAACTGTTTGAGCCACTCTACAGCACTATGCTCGTCAATCCTCTTAAATGTATTTTCCATGGTCACAATCACTTTTCTCTTCAAATCCGACTGAATTTTTTCCATACCCTTTAGCCTCAGGGTGACATTTACTATTTTCCCCCGGCGGATTTCACCTTGAAGGAATGCACCTTTTTTAACTCTTCAAGCCGATCCCTTACGTCAATTGGGAACCTTGAATAAAAGGCTGCTTGATTAAGCCCAAATCTTGGATTTGCCCCCGCCAATTCATGCTCTTTGAAGCCAAATAAAAGAGCCATATCATATATATTGATATGTTTCAATCCTTCAACCCTGAAGGAATTGTCTTCTTTATCTTCGATGACAATGATGAAGATCTCCCATCTAAATTGCTTATTCCAAATCCAGCAGTACGTTTTCTTTGCCACTCTGCATATTATTCTTCTTCAGAATGTCAGCATAGCGACCTCTTTTTCCATTAAATTTCCATCACTATTATTTGAGTTAATGAAGGATGACGATTTTTTTCATTAAAAGAAGAAATATCATCAGGGGGTTTCTCTGGAGGTTTAACGCTCATTTTTTTTTTAAATGTTCCGTTAAAAAACAATAAAAAAAATGACTTAGCTTTTCTCCTCGAGGTTCTAAGACGAAATACGCCCCGGACGAAGAGTTCTATCGAGGGTTGTATTCCAAATCCGACTGTGAGTGAACTTTGAGCACTTAAAACACTTTTTAAAAAAACTAAAAAAGGTTAAAATGCGACTAAAAGATCACTTTAAAATGAGGATAAAGCAGAAGAGAGTTTATAAGACGAATAAACTGATCCAGGAACGGAGAATTCCGGCCGGAACGATTCCCGAAGACCAATCAAGGGGCGATATGAAAGCACTTAAAACACGTTTTTGTGTAAATAAAAAGCTTAAAACACTTCCAATAATCACTTCAGCAAAAGTTAAAACACAGGAGCACAGAAAAGACGGTCTGTCCCGTAACATAAACAAAGTTTGGGTTTTTTTTCCTTGTCTCAAAGAATGGAGACACAAGTGCTTTTTCTAACTGCTTCGCAAACGAAACTCTCCAGCGACTTTTATGACAAATTAAGCTCCAAAGAGCAAAGGCATTATTAGACGAAACTTCAAAGATAATGTAAAAAACGACAAAGGACCGACGGACAGTCATTCTCTTGACGTCTCCAGTAGATTTGAAATACTTGGACCTGCTATCTCTGCAATCGAAAAGACTAGCAGATGTCTCAGCTCAAAGTGGTTACTATACCTTTTGTTACAGTAATGACGGGTCAAAATGACGGAAGGGTAATAGGTTTGTAGTGGGAATGGAGATAATAGGAGGGCTAGTATGGTTTTGCTGTTTGAAGATAGTTTAAAGATTATTTGTACCTGGTTTCTATTCAATAACAGAACAACTTACGCAGTAAGAGAACCATATTTAAGTCTTCATGCTGGAGCTACATTTTGTAAGCCCCTTCAACTTTTTCAAGTTTATTTGATATTAATCTCGGGAAATTCATGTAATAAAACATATATATTCATGCCTGTAAAATGATAAATGAGCTCTTTTTAATAAATGACTCAATTAGTAGGATTTGTACATTTCAAAGCTCTCATTTTTAAAGAGAACTATGATTACTTTATACTTTACATAGAAGACAAGACTTAGTCTGACGAATAGGTATGGCAAATCCTACCAAACAAAAAGATGGTATGTGCGACCAATATATTTTGCGGTTATTCAACAAAGACAAACAAAGAGGCAATTATTGTTTTGATTGTAGTGTTCTATTTTTTAAATAAATACTCCCCCAACAATTCCTCTTGGTTTGAATAATATACTATTTTTGCTTTTGATTTATGACTGAACGTCAAATAAAATTTCGGAGAAGCTTAAGAAGTATTCTTCCTGATATATATATATATATATATTATATATATATATATATATATAATACTATTATATATATATATATATATATATATATATATATTATATATAAAGCCAATAATTCATCGCAAAATGCCATATATTTATTTGCAAATTTATCAATGTCTATTTTGGTAGTATATCACCCTTTTTAAACTGAAAAACTGTATAATAAAAAAAATATCTCATAGATAATCCTTCAAAAGGTATTTGAATCCATTGTGCCTATTCAGAGTCTCTTTCAAAAACCTTGAATATATTCCGATAAGGATTCCAACTTTTAATAAAAAGCCTATTTTTTCTTCCCCCCAGTAGTAGTAGTAGTAAGTATAAACCTTTTCCTGGAATAACATTCTAGAAACTTGTCATAAGCAACTTTATTTTTTTTGTTGTAGTTAAGAAGACTTTATCCCAATTCCATTAAAACTTTTTTTAGTCTTCCACAAATACAATGAATATACAATTGTGAAACTGTAGGATAAAGGTCCCTTGAAAGAAGTGAAATCTTTTAAGGCAAGAAATATTATACAATGTAGGTATATGGTGTTTTTTATAGTAGCTGAGCATCCTAAAAAGAGAGAAAATACACTGATAAGACGAAGTTTTTTTATTTCCAAGAAAGGCTATGAATACTTAATTAGTCTTTTAATCTTTGCAAGGCCCACTACAATATATACCAAATAAGAGACATTTAAAGGATTTTTTTTTGCCATCGAGGACTTGCATAGTATATCTATGATAAAATTAGAATATTGTGTCTTTGTGTGTATTCTTATTAACAATACAGTAAAAAAGGAATGGTCCTACTTTTTTTCATGCTTGGCTTCACAATATCTTTTGTGGACTCTCTGTGCAGATTATTACTTACATTCCATAACATGAAGGTGTTGGATTGGGTCATGTTGATGGGCAGATAAGTTCTTAAGAGATTGTACTCGGCCGACCTGGCGCATCCACGGCATAAAATGATGATAAATTGGTTGGCTGAGCAATTGATTGATACTCCTTGAGCTTGACATGTCCATCAGTTATTTCATAATTATGTGTTCTTCACTAATCCTGCCTAGATATACTGTTGGCAAGTCATTGAATACTGTCTGAACTCCACCTAACATCGAGGATTTGGGCACATTATGTGACTTATCATATACAATGCGCTTGGCTAGGTGGGCAAAAGCGTCACAAGGTTATTGGACTCTTAGGCGGCGTATTATATCCAGATGCTGTGAATGTGAGGAAATCATACGAAGGGAACCAGTGATATCTGGTTGATTAGTTTTATAGCTAAGAATCTCAAGTTTATTTCCTGCATCAACTATAATCTAATGAATGTTAAATGTTCCGTTCGGCTTTTAGAATTTTCCAAGGATATCAGTTGCGTTTTATCTCGGTTTAGAACGCGTACCATGCATGTTTGCTAGAGATATCGTCGAAGACCACAGCCGACAGAGTGAGGTCTTTCAGACGGTTTGCACAGGTAGTAAAGTCGTCTGCATACTGAATTATTTATCCTCCATGATTTCTCCCTTTGTTCACTCATACAAATCACAAGAAACTATGTCCGTCTAAATATTACTGTAATAAATTTCAAACCAAGGTTAATTCACCTTAGATTCAATTCCTATCTTAGGACTCCATCTCCTACAACCAAGCGGCCGTTGAGTTCTTACCTTCTAGTTTCAAAATCTTCATCGCTCAACGATTAGAAAAGAACTGAAATGATTCTTCATATCATTATCGTCTTTACTTTAAAATTCCGCGAATTCGAGTTGAAAATTTGCTAGGGTTAGAGTTCCTCGATCGCAGAAGACGTTAACATATCGTAATTTATTATTTCACTTCTAAAATAAAATAATAATGGTAAAATTCAATCCTTTGATAATACATATGAGTGTGATGAATATTTAAATTTACAGTTTGAAAAGATTGCTTGAAGTATTTTAAATATCGAATAAACATCGAACAAACTTTTGGATCATACAATATAATTAAGAGTACTAGATTTGTAAAAATATATTTTGTGCTCTCCTTTTAACTAGAAAGTTTGTAACATCAAGGGTCTAATTAAACACGAACCAAACTCTTGAAACTTGCTAATGTTGTTTCCCAGTATTGCTGATATTAATACGGAGCCTATGAAACATTATATAAGTACTTAGAAAGCTTTAAACTAATTGATATTTATGACACATTCTCATATGATTAATGACTGACAGTAAAGTCTTCTTTTAATTAAAATTAACTTGCATTCTCTTAAATATATATATATATATAACATCAGTTGACTTTGAAATTAAATTAAAATTTATCTATGTAACATAATTTACGACCAGAGACTACTTAGAATAATTATAAAAACTGTTTTATCCTATTCTGTTAATTAGATGTGATCGATATCAATATAATAAACGGATTGGTCGATTAACTCTCCGAAATCTTTAAAAATATATGTACATTCGATGAATATTTGAATACATTACACTAAAAACAAGTAAATCAAGTTTAATAAAAAGTGAACTGAACCTATCAAATAAACATATTAAAAGGTAACAACCTACAGCCTTTCTTTGTATGCCCTTGAACGAAAGAGTAAGATAGCTTATTTCAAAACATGTTATGGTTTTTTAATCTACAAAAACAAAAATCGAAAGCCAAAAGTCGACTTATTTTTTTTTGTACATAATCGAAGATTCTGCCTTAGAAGAGCATTTATTGAATATGGGAGGTTGCGTTGTCATTTACGATTGAAAGACCATATTCTGCGTCAAAGAGAGAGAGAGAGAATTCAAATCTTGGAACCAAACAAAAAAAATATAGTTCCATGTCATAAATGCAAAATTACAAGGGGTTATAAAAACGGCAATATTGAAGGACTATCTTCTTCAGCAAGGTGAATATTAGTTCAATGCTCCCATTGTTTTTTCCTCATCGAAAGCATAACTCCTTAGAAGCTAAGGGAGTGCTTCTCTCAATGTTGGGGGCGCAGGTTCGAATCCAAGAGGGGAAGGTGTATTCTGGTCAACCTCATTGATATGATCCTAGGTTCGATAGACTAATTTAATGCTATAATGCTTATTTATATCCTGTCGGATGCAATTCTATCGAAGCATATAGGCACAAAAAAGCTACATGTTATCTTTAAAGCTAAGGTAGTTAAGTTTAATATTTTATACATTTGTAGATAACAAAAATCACAGCCAAAATAATTCCTCTTATAAAATATCAACATACATATTTGCAAATAAATAAATAATATTGCATTGAAAATACTGTCGCTTCCTTAAACTTATTTCAATGCATGGATGTGTAGCATTATAATAATAAATAATCCCTCAATCCTATGCTTTCAAGTGATTGAGGGCTTTTGAATCAAATTGAATATAAAAATTGTATTTATATATGTTGATTGTTATTCAAATAACTCTTTTAACTTAGGGACTCTTAGCATTTTAGTTCTTTTTTTTCTCCTTTATTGTTTAGATGTTATATGAAAAATAAAAAAAAATATATATAAGTAAAATAAATTTTTATTTTCGAATAAAAATCTTAACAAGAAGTAAAACAATAATAAAATATCAAATGGGTAATTTTAAAATATTCTTTTGATTTGGATGGATAAAATTTGATGACGTTCCCCGCATGGACCCATGAGTCCTCGGTCTTTAGTTCTTTTATGTATATTCATATGTGTGGCTTATCCTTTGAATCATGCATGTATGTACTTTAATATATGTATAACGGGGAAAATTGATATTAAAAATTTATATATTTATATGTTTCAGTTAATTAAATTTTGAATTTATAGGGGTCTTATTCATTTTTTCCGCTCTATTTTCGTTAAAACTTATTTTACAAGTTTTTATAATATTTTCCTTTTAATCAGTTCCTTTATTGTGTAAATTTCAACATAAGATATATATATATATAATCTAGAGCAAAGATGTACTAAAACATAAGTAAACATTGTAGTATATTTTTTTAAAGGTTGGCAGACAATTGTATTTACAATTGGTCACTTAAGTGTCAGTCTCTTAGATTCGTTTGAAAAAAAGAAGGGCTGATAACCAATAGCCGTGCATGCTAAGGCGTGTTCAACTCTCAATGTTGGGGGCGCAGGTTCGAATCCCGAGAGGGGATGGTCATTTTGGTCAACCTCATTAATAAGATCCTAGGTTCGATAGACTAATTTTAATGTTATAATACTTATTTATATCCTGTCGGATGCAATTCTATCGAACCAAATAAGCAAAAAAAATATAGAGAGATACAAATATAGAGAAAAAATACAAGAGTCATTCAGCATAAGCCTTTAATTGATAAAGTATTATTTATTCGTTTCTTATGGGAATTTGGTCGACCCATTCTCAAAATATTACTAAAATACGCGAACGACAATCATGAAACCTTTCATTTATTAAGTATGTAGTATTGATGGATTGGTTATGGGCATCTATCGACAGTGGATCGATTATCATAATATTACTTTGTTATTGAAGAGAAAAAGCCCTCTATGTTTTCATATTCATCCTTGAATCAACCTTAAAACGACCATCTCAAAGAATTTCATATCTGAAGTACATAAAATTGATTGGTTTTTATGGATCTCCATCAACAGTTGATGGATTCTCAAAATATTATTTTGTTATTGAAAAGAAAACCAAAAATAAGTGATATTTATTTACAAGAGTTGCATGTATAAATCATATTACTTCAATTACAGAACCATAAGCCAGCTAAAAAATACAAAATCTTTTGTATATATAAATTGTCGATAACTTTAATAATTAGAGAAATTAACTATCTATTAATTAATATATATTTGGTCCGATGGCATTGCAGGTTCCGGGTGGACAGGAATAATCAATAAAATGTGTTCATAATTTATTCAATGAGGTTTTACACTCTCCTCTCTCCTATACATTTTGCCGGGTTGTTAGAATGTAAAATGTTAGGGAAAAAAAATCTAAAAAATTCCAACCAAAGAACAATAAATCAAATATGTAAAAAACAATTAGAATGATTACTAATTAAAGTATCACTTTTCAAAGGTACCTCAAACACTGCTTCATATGAACCTTCTGTAGTTACTTTAATGTCTCTATCTATCATACTTTTCTACACAGGACACTGTGCTCTACTTTTCTTCAATATAAAATATCAACTCTCAAAAAGGATCAATTAGGCTAATCTTTTTTTCTCTTCGGCTTTCCATCATGAAAAATATATCCATATATTATCGAGGAGACATAAAAGTCAAAGAAGAGTGGAGCCTTAAGGCATTCATTAATGAGTTTGTGTTTTTTTATTCTTTATTTTCCTCCCTTTCGAGAAATAAATGACTTACATATTGTTGATTACAAATCTTTTAGGACATCCGATTACTATTATTAATACTTTCATGTGTGCATTTTATCCCTGAAGGCACTGCGATAGGATCACCATCACTGTAATTTATATAATGAGAAGCAATTCATATAAATTAATATTTGTAAATCGAAGGAGGGAATTATATATATATATATATATTAGACCTCCCAAAAAAATCGATTCTGGTTTATTTGATTAGACTGTCCGATGTTGATTGCATAGAGATTACTTTAGTATACATGCTTGTCAAAAAAATCCAAACATAACTTAGATATTTTACTGTTCTAGGCATTAATAATTTATTCTTAACCGTATCTCTTAGAAATATAGCTCAATATCACTGTTAACCTGGCTCTATCCCCGAATCAGTCCAGTAAAGAAAAGTCAAGGACAAGAAAATGTACTGAATTGACTTGTGCACTTTGTTTAATAATAACTTTTATTAAAAAATCCTCTACCCATTAGGACATTAATATAAATTGATGGTTATATAATATATATATATATATATATATATGTATGTATATATATATATATATATATATATATTTCTTTATTTTACAATTGTGTTGAGTCCGATAGTTCCATAAGCGTAAGGGGAAGATTAAAAAAAAGTCAAAAATTTATACTTAAGAAAGGAAACATTATATTTCAAACCCTCTTGGGGATAATTTTTTTAATTGATGTTTGAATAACTTGGTCGTGCACCTCCTTTCTTTAAATAAAATAATGTTTAAATTGCAAAATAAATATATAACTTTGCACTCTATTCATCATATTACATTTTATTTATAGATGAAAAGGGTTTGCCTTGCAAACTAAGTTTATTCTTTGTGCGACTGATATATTATATCCTTTTTAGGGATGCTGTCTCCCCCTTATATTATCAATTTTAAATGGTACATACCAAGCTGTCCGTGGTATCATCAAAGAACGATTTGCTACAACTGTCAGATACGATGGCTTTTTTTTCAGCTTCTTCAATTGCCAAATGCCAATTCGTCATTACGAAGACCCAGTTCAACCTATACTAAATGCGTACCATTAAAGACGACGACTTGTCATGAATTTTACCAATTGCAGTTTTATACTCAAATACCTTGTTGCATGTATAAAATTATTTACATAAACTAATCTTTTAATACCTTTTTTCTCTATTTTTAAATAGATTTTTGAGTGATTTCCTTGTTTTATTTATATAAAAAATTATGGATTTTTTGGTATAAGATGATCTTCTACTTGTCAATAATAATAAAATAAACAATAATCCATTATGCCACTATGGCAGTTTTTGCAAGCTCAACGTTGAAAAAAAATAAGTTGGTTAAAATTGGTTACTCACATTTCTTCATTTTTCTATGTCGTATCGTCAAATTAAGAATTTATTTATCGACAAAGAGAATAAAAACCAAATAGATATTAATTCTTGTCACTGCTAGTGAGGATTTACTTTGTCTAATTTATATTTATAGGTGGAATAGAAGTATTCCATTAAAAGGATTCGACAATGACATGAACCCTGGTCTATAAAGAAGAGACAGGGTGTGTTTTAAGGCTGATTTTCTTACCTTCTATGTTCACACCAAGAGGGTTTCCTTGTTTTGACTTTCATAATGCACCTTTAAAAAAATCAATTACGTTCGAGAAAAAGGTCCAAGAGTGTTATCTTGAGTGCTTTACTGCTCAGGTATAAGTACCGTGATCTTTGCGTGTAGGTTCATGTTGTTAATTGTCGATGCTTATAACTAACTAATAACTATATATATTACCGTGAGTGTTGATTAAAAGTGGGCTTCTGACCAAAGCAAGCTTTTAATAACAGCCAAGAAACTTTTGTTAAATGTCCTTTAACCATAATCCTTGATGGACTTAGAAAATTAAATCTTTTATGCCAGACACAATTTTATTTGGCATTCTCAAAAAAACACAGGACTTTACAATACGCTCCGTTTCCACTATTAAGTGCTTAATTCTCATTGCATCGACACTCTCGAAGAAGGAATCACTGAAAAGACAGGATTTACAACGTCCCGTCTAATATCTGCCGCTGCTAGATATGCTGCTTGTGAGAGTTTAGACCACTCGCAATTACCGGTAGTTAGAATAAATTGACTGTATATGTGCTATGAAATAAATACTCTTCAAGTGAAGATATAGGTATTGAGATAACACAAGCTTAAATATTTCTATTCAATTATCTAAACACGAATAAAGTAGACTCAGAAGAAGATAGTCTAATAACACATATCTCCGTTTTCATGACTCCCTTTAATCTTTGTTGTGCTTTTATCAAATGAATAGTATTGTTGTTTTATTGTGTTTTGATCGTATTAGATAGGTAATTTATACTATACTATTTATATATTTATATATTTAACATAGTTCTACTTAATTTTTTAATAAAATGTATTTGTGTATTTTAGTTTTGTTCCAATTTTGAGTTAAAACCTTACAAAATAAACACCTAGCAAGTCATAGTGCAAATCAACATTAAGACTCTATTAATTACCCTTCAACGACTTTGACTACCCTAAATGGTAGCGAAAAGTTTTTCCCTTAATATCATGTCTGCAAGTAATAAAAATGAAATGTAGAACATCAAAAAGTACGTTTGCATTATATTAACGACTATTAGAACTTTTAATAAGAAAAAAACACTTTTTGCTGCAAATAAATTATGATTAGACTTTTCATAAAATGTGAAAATCTTATTTGTATATTTTCTTCCCTACGCCTCCTACCTCTAATTATGCCCCCTTCTTAAAATGCGACCTATTTTAATGATGAGAAGTTATGGTTCCTTATTTTAAGATATACATATTCAAAGGTTGTTATAAGGTTTTTCCCTCCAGTGAAATTAGGCAGCCTACAAATAAATATATATGTTTACCTTTAAAATACACATTATATCGCTTTGACTTATAAAACAAGTTTAAATGTAAAATGGAGCGAAATCAACTAAAGAAGCTAATTACAACATATATCGTTTTAAAAGGTATTTTGATGTACATTTATGGGGTAAGGTAATAGAACAATTCAATGAAGAGCAAATGATGGAGTTTTTGTTGGGTTTTTACATTTCAATTTAAGTTAAAAATGCGTGACTGGAGAATACTCGTAATGGTGCCAACTTGAAGTTGGTTTAAAGCCCAAATCTATATAATAATTCACCAATCTCTGTCCATCCGTCTGTATGTCCGCACGCTATCTCCTCCCACATTTATGGTCAATTTGAACTTTGAAGGTACCTATAGAATCCTGGGTCAAGGCAGACCTAATAAAACTATTTGCAAAGTGATGGGACCCGAAATGAACCAGATAAAACACCTTTTCTGATTTTACTACTTACTTTTCAAGGTAAAGAGAGGAAAAAGGAAAAATGCATTTCTTGTGACTTAAACATATTCTTTGTACAAAGTCAAACTTTTTATGAGGAATGTTTGTACAAAACAAAATCCATGATGCATATTTTAAGAAATTATGTAATATGAGCATATATAATATATATATATATATCTGGAAACGACCGGGTACCCAGCCTGGGTCCCGGCCCGGTGCCCCGGTTATTTTAGACACCGGGCCGGGACTAAATAATTTCTTTCGTTTGTCATTCATAAAGTGACAACCTTTTTTAGAAAGGAATTTTCGAAATATTCTTTTAAAAAAAAAACGTCATCTCTTTTTTGGGAATTATTTTCTGAAAAAAAAAAGTTTTGAAAAGTTTTTTCTAAAAAAGAATTGTCGTCACTTATTTTTTTGGGAAATTATTTTCTTAAAAAACGTCGTCACTCAGAATGTCGAGGAACAAAAATATATATTAAATCCTGGCCGGTTTTGGCCCCGGGTCCCGGTGAAAAAGGTGTCCCGGTCGTTTCCAGATATATATATATATATATAATAAATAAGGATATAATTAATAATCTAATCATGAACCAAAAAACTATTTCGTATAAGATCAATGCATAATTTCAGTGTTGAGAGAGCAATAAAATTAACAAAAACAAACAAATCTAATGGTGTTTTATGTCATTTCTAAAAAATCAAGTTTTAGTCTTAAATGTTTTATCAAATAATAGTTTATGTTACTTTTTCTAAGCATAATAAAAGGTCCAATAAAAATACACAACAAAATGAAGAATATATAAGTAAGATAAAGTAATATATAGTACGTATTTGTCAGCATTGTAGTTGACATTAATAATAAAAAGGATATAAAAAGTAAATGATAATATAAACACACATTACAAAATAGTAATGAGTTCTTACAATCCATTTTTAGTAGATTTCAAAGAATAAGTTTGGTGTTATTCAGATTAACTGTCGATTTCTATGTTGATGTTAAGTATAGCCAAAAAACATTTATTACAACTTGAAAACAGATTTTAACCTCCTTGGTTCAACTGAGTAACTTTCTTATAATTATAATGTTTTGAATTCATTCTAGTTCACTCCAAATATGTATTTATATGAATAAATATAAAAATCCCACAGAAACATTTTATAAGAAGTCTAATCTAATAAAAAAACAAAATTGGTGTTAAATTTGAAAAAAATAAAAATACCAGATATCACTAATATATATATATCCAATGTTATATAAAAGTGGAGCTGATGAAAAAAACTACAAGTGAACTTAAGGGACATATTTGATGATACTTCCAAAATATTTTCATGATGAAGAAAGTGGGTTCGGAATTTTGATGTCAATGAACGAATGTATTTCAAATGACGATATAAAAATTGCTCAAAGGTATTTTCTTTTCATCAGTACGTCACAGGACTTTTTCTGCGAAAGACTTTATCTTATGGTATATTTAATAATTTTATATATTATAAAAAAGTATGAAAATATGATAATCTAAAGAAATAACATTTCCTATCTTTAAAACTGATAGTTTATCAATCATTTTTCATATAAAAAATAAAATATGACAATTAGTATACAACACTATGTTTTAATATCCAAGCGTTTTTTTGTTGATACCCTCTAATAAATATAGTGGTACAAGGCCTCACTCTCCATTCAAGACAATAAAGGAATAAAGGCTTAAAAGCTACCTATTTTATAGCTCATACACCACCATGAACTGCGCAATATGAAACATTTATCTAAAAGAAGTAGGCACTTTAAAGCCTCCAACTGAAAACTGGACCTCCATTAAGGAATATTCTATAGTTTTATGTAAAGGAGAAAAAACTTAAGAATATTTCTCTTATATATGAATATAAAAATTGCCCCATTTATATATGGAAATACAACAACAATTATACTATTTGTATATGAATGAAGATATATTCTGTTTTATACGGATACAAAAATCCTCCTTTTTATATAAGAACTTGTCCACTACAGGAGTTGTCTACAGTTTATCTATATAATAATTCACCATCTCTGACCGTCCGTCCGTCTGTATGTCCGCACGCTATCTCCTCCCACATTTATTGTCAGATTTGAACTTAGAAGGTACCTATGGAATCCTTGGGTCAAGGCAGACCTAATAAAACTATTTGCAAAGTGATGGGACCATAAGTGAAAAAAATTCAGACCTTGTATGATTTTACTTCCTAGAGGGAAAAGAAAAGGAGGAGGAGGAGTTAGAGAAATAGAAAAAGAAAAAAGCATCTCATGTGACTTAAAACATATTCTTTGTACAAAGTCAAACTTTTATGACGAAGTCTGTACAAAACAGAAAAATATTTTCTCTCTCCTTCTTATGTTCTTTTAGCTCCAAAACCTACCCATACCCGAAGGGCGAACATATGGGCGACGTAGGAGCCCAAATATGCGAGTTACATTAATATATGGCACACCTTCCATTTAAAGGATTAAAGATCACATTGCTATCAATTAAAGTCTGTTTGAAGTTGCCTTCTCCTTCCTTGGAGTTAGTCCATTCATTAAAAATTATTCGACGTATAATTTATAATAGTGACCGAATAAGTATGGTACAAAAATGTATGCAAAAGGTCAATAATTTATTACCTTCATGAATCAAATAGAAAGAGAGAGAGAGAAAGTTCTTCCCCCCCCCCCCCATATAGTTTATTTAACTTTCTTTACAACTAAACACAAAGAACGACTATCTTAAGGTAATATAATAGAATTCCTAAAACTAAAATTAGGATAGGGGCTTAGAGACAAAGTAATTTAGACGCAACTTTACATGAGTAGGTTGAAGGTTATTATTTATATGCTACTGAGTTAACAATTTTGTTATACAAGTTTTAAAAAATACCGATAGAGGGATTCTTTGAATTTTTTAGTGGTGTAAAAAATCATTTTGTATGTATTGGTTCTTGTTTATTAAAAAACCCAATTTCTCATCTACAATGTCTCTCACTAAGCATCTCACCCTGTTTGTTTCAACATCTTGCCAGAACATGTTCTGAGATTTCTTTTCATCATTGCTGAAGAAGCAAATCCGATCGACTGGTGTTTTCCACGTTTTCTTCAAAATGTCAGAAAGCCTTTTATTAGTCAGTACAAGGGACTCATGTGATCGATTAATAGATCAATCTTTAGTTGTTTTATCTATTCGACTTTTAATCGATTAAACGCTAATAACGCCAAGATTAAGGGACCGATTTATTTTGTGTATTTGGGATAGTTAAGTATATCTTCATTTTTATAGAAAATCAATGCTTTGAAAAAATAACGTCATTGGTCTATGATTCTTTATGGATTTCCTATTTGGTCAATACTAAATCTGATCCCAATGACGTCTCTGACTAAATTTCCTCATCCAAATGTGAGGAATTTATGTTTCGGATATAAAAACGGTAAACATATGAAAGTTTATTAACATACAGACAGATCTGACGATTCATTGTAACTAACAGGCTTTAATCGATTAAAATCTTGTGGGTTATTAATTGTTTGTCGATTAACCATTTGCATCCCAAGTCAGTAGGCATACCAGAGGAGAAAAAGTTGATAATCAATAATACATTGCACAACAATCCTTGACCTTGGTTTTAGCAACTCCTAACCTTTTCATGATTGCATAATGTATAGAAAAATGAATGATTATGAAATATTATTCTTAACATAAATGCATAAGCTTTTTATTATTGTGTGAATAATTCATTATCTGTTTCTTCATGGAGTAGAAATGGAGATGTGAAGGATTTTCCAAAGCCAATCCATTAGCATTATTTTATAAGCATTATTATATATTTTGAAAACTCTCGTTTTTGGAATTTACTTCAAAAAGAGTTAAGTTAAAGCCAAATAATATCTAAGCAGGAAGGAATAACGATATATTCTGAATAACTATTTTGTTATCATTAAGTACGATTGATTCGCTTCTTTATGGATATTTATAACATGTATACTCAAATTAGCCCATTGATCATATTTTATTTTCATAGAAGTGGACAGATTTTGATCTTACCTTTCTGAATTCAAAAAAGGGTCCTCAAATTGAGAGTCCAGCACGCTACTACATATTTACATCACTACTCTTACCCAAGTAATTTGAAGTCGAGGGAGTTCTTATAACGCATATACGTTTTCACTATCTGCTTAAATTGATACATTTTTTTACTCTCTACAACCATAACTATGATTTTTTCATCTACAGCTTATATGTCTATATTTTATAAGGCTTTGTTTAGAATTTTGATTTCTATGAACTTAATTAAACATTGAACCATTTTTTGTCATGACTTTTTTCATATTTGTAGATAGATTTCTTCTGTATTGTCTTTTTTTAAATATCTTGATCATTTATTCAAATCTGAAATAGATGTAAAAAATGCTTTAATGTTTTTTTTATTTCCTTGTTAAAATAATTTTACAAGAAATATTTACAACTCCTTATTTATCTATATCCATCAACCCCAGAATTTTTTACATTGAGTTTGGTCAATTTTGATCTTCTCGAAAGTCGAACATTCGCCCTCAACATTGGTAGTGGAACATACTTCCACAAAGTTGATGTGATCTCTTAATTTTTTTTCTTGGCCAACAGGTGTAAGTATATTTCAGAGTATACAAACAAAACTTAACAGAAAACATAAATAAAACACTATAAAAATTACAAAAAAAATAAATGTAAAAGAAATAAAATGATTAAAAAAACTTTGATATGCACACTAACTGTTGGTAAAATCGATTTGACGTAAAGGTCCTCCGATGATCTCTTCGTGCATAAGATTTGTTGCACTTTCGTGATAATAGAGTTGACTTTTGATTCGTCTTCTCTGCAGTAAAAGGCTAAAATATAGTCTGATCTCTGCTCCGTATTTTTCCTTTAGAGTTCCCGAGATCAAGTTCAAGGTTTCGCGTAGCGAAATGCAGCTCCAAAATACGTGATCCGTTGTTTGGATTCATTCATTGCAGAAGCGACACATATTCTTCTGCCCTGAACTTGTTTAACACCTCCTGAGTTCCTAAGAGGAGACTGAATTGCAGCCATTTTTCTAGCATGGAAGAATACTTGTTTTTAACCGTTTTGTTGCTACCTTGTGCTCTCTTTGGATTTTTTTATATTTGAATAGTTTTTTTGGCTTCTGTCATCTGAGGTGGTTACGTAAGAAAGCAATTTTAAATTAAAATAGTGCCAAGGAGAAAACGCATTTTTAAATTTTCTACTTCATAAAAATGATGGCCAAATATTTTAGAAGCATTTTAAGATTAGTTGCGCACGTTGTTACCCATAAATGCCATTTTTATTTTGATAGGTAAGAAGAATTTTCTTTCTATTGGACTTAATTTTTATAGAGTTCATTTCCATATGGCTCCGATATGATTCCTCAAAGATAGTCACTTTTGTCATAGCCCTATGAGATGTATTCCTTAGCAGTTGGCATAACTGCTAGTCACAAGAGAAAAAAGTGATATGCCCCTCTCGATTATGTTTATTTTTTGAAATCCTGTGTTCTGGCTAATTCGGCTAGAATTAATTTAATTAGATACGAAGGTTCAAGGAATATTCAATTTAGCGTAAAGGAATCGAATCCAATAAAGTTAGTGCGAGGAGGAGGACCTCTCCCGACGAAGGACTCTCAATTGTGTGCACCTCTCCGATCATCTTTGACGAACGACATCTCTCAACGGCTATAATGGATCCTTGACGCTCTCCGGATTCCCACTGCTCTGGATCCCCAAAGCACTCTTAGGATTCCTGCATTCCTTCGCATAGTAGGGCACTTGCTTCCTCCACGGCTCATCGCAAAGAGAGCCCTATCAGGAGAAAGTAGCTCTCAAGCCCACACGATGTACAAAGGGAGGGGAGCTGCACTTTGGAGGTGGACGGAGCTCATTGGACCTCACATTTCCTTATATTTGCGTACCAATTTATTTGCTTGTTTTTATTCGCTTGTTTTATTTGAATCTGTATCCTCTGTGCGCATCCTTGTCTCGAAGAACGAAATGCACTCATTTAATTTGACCTCCACATTGCCCCTACTTTCTCCTATTTAGGATCCCTGGTCAATTAAAACCCACACCCAAGGTTTTTTCAAGGTGGGCAAGTTTTATAACTTACTTATTACTTAATTATGTTTTATGACACCGACTCATATCCATGATGGGAGAGACAATGAAAAATAACATCTTGGGCATATTAACAAAGTTAATAACGTTAAAAATGAAGACCAAAAGCAAAACTCATTGCCTTAAATATAAATACTAAAATAAATTTGTAATTAATAATCAAAAATATAACAGAAGGAAGTGTTTAATGAACTATGACAAAAATTAGTTATGAATAATATTAATACCTGTCCAAAATACCTCTGCTACATTTTATTCAAGGTTTAGCGAAAATGACCCTATTTCCATAATACATCAATTATAAGTTTTGAACATAAAGTTACTTATAAAATAGTGAAACCCTAATAAATCTATCGTTTATCTTTAACTTGCAAAAACATAACTTTTCTTTAGAATCCATGATATGAATTATTTAAGATTTAAATCACGTACATCATTTTTGAATTATGTGCAAAATTGTTTTGTCGTCAATACTTATAATAATTGCTTTTTAAACACCTTGTAATTATAGTTGTAAACATATAATATTCCTAATTTTTTTATTACTTATGTACAATTTTATATTAACTATTTTAACATAGCACATTTGGCGACAACAAATTTAGGTAGTATTTGTATATATCCCTAAGTTTGAACCATTCAACCATGAGTCCATTGCTTATAAAACTTGCCTTAATGTAGCAAAGTTGAAGTATACTCTATGGGTCAATTTTAAACAAATATTTTCCTAAATAAGTGTACGAAAATTTGCTCAAAATGGGTTCAGTCGACTAGTTTTATGAAATAAAACTAAAAGTGGACTCATTGATGTCCAATTGTTTAAATATTTAAAAAATACTCATGTTTTTCCATTTAACATCATAGAGTTCTTATCAATTCTAATCAGAATAGTGAATGCAAATCCCTTTAAATTTAAATAATATGAAATATAAGATAATATACTTAAAAGCTTAAGGTCCTGTCAGAATAGAAGTGTACGTGGATAACCCAGAGATCAGATGCGATAAACAATAGTCTTATCTCCTACGAAAGTCGAATCCCTCAAGGAGTTTTTAGATCATAGCTTCCAATATTTACTTGAGACAACCCTTAGGTCCTTATGTTGGAAAGATCCAACGAAGAGTCTGTTCCTCCTCAGGAAATATTTTCTCGATTGTAATATGATAATATGTACATAGTCTTAAATACCCTCGTTATTTAATAAAAAATAAAATATATTTAGGTTACTATGGCTCAAGATAAATCATTAAGAGGAAAGTAGCATTAATATATTAGAGAAATAGCTTCAAATACTCATCACCTTTCAGAAACCTCTAGTCAGCTCCCTATAACATTGCAGAAACTTCAGCACAATTTAATGTAAGAAAACATAATCTAAAACAACTGTCAGAAACCAAATCAGTTTGAAAATACTGATGAATAATATCCTTGTTTTATTCGGTCAGTCTCCAAGTCATTTTCGATTTGTTATAACTTAGTCGAGACGACTAATAAATTGATTCCTATTGACTAAGTTGAATACAGGCTAATGTCAAGGATTCAGATAATATCTTTGTCAGCGATGTCCTTCCTCTCTCAGGGAAAGTTTGAGATCTTAACAGGAGAGAAGGAACCTTTGAGTTTGTAAAGAGGAGCTACTTTATGAAGAACAAATCGTTACTTATGTAAAGTTCTCAAAGAGTTTCCAATGCCCAACGCCGAGTTATCATAGTACTCAGTAGTTTTTATTTCCTCGGCTTTATATGAGAGCACAACCTCATATTCAATTTTTGTATACTCTAAGCATTAATATTTTTTTCTTTAACCAATTTGAAAGCATTTATGACAATGGAGAAGAGCTCCGGGGAATTTTAGATTGTCGATGCGTTCATTGACCGATATAATTTGAGGGATGATTCTTGGGTCTGTACTAATTCTTAACAAATTGTTTTAAGTTTTCTATCGAGATATATAGTTTTAAAACTTTTTCTCGGCATCTTCATTCCCAGGATTCACCTCGGGATGTGAATCTAGAATTTCACCAAATTTACCAATCCACTATTTCAACTTATTCTCGCCAATTTGAAAGTGTTGATGGGTTTTATTGTGAACTTACTTCTTCTATCCCCTCGAAGTTTTCAACGACTCTGATTTTCATTGTAACATTATTAGATTCTTATTTACTCCTTCGGTGGTATTTTTTTTGTCAAGTTCGGTATTCCTTGCAGACTACTTATTGGTTCGTTAGGGTATAGATAAGCATAACCGAGTCCATATTGCGCCTGGGCGCCAAAGATCTCCTCCTCGAAGAATCCAAAAAACAGTGTTGCATTGTAAACAGCTATTTGTCTCATATTTTTATTATTATAAACTCTTACTGCATTTATTTCTATCATCTCTTAATGATCCCATTTATTGCCAACATAAACCAACAAACTTTAAAAAAAGTTTTTTATCATTTTTGTTTTTGTTTATTTCATTCTGACAGTACTGAAAGAAAGCAAATAAAATATACACCAAACCTAAAATCTCTCCTTCGATTTGAAAGCATACGTATTTGAAGACCTTGTGTTCTTTGTATCATACTATTTCAATTGTTTCTTTGCTTACAATGAAAATAATGTTGATCCTTATCATGATGATTGATGTAGCAAATAATGTTCTTTTTTCATTTTGAGCCTAAATAATTGTAAAAGTTAGAGTGCACTGCCCAAAAGATGAAATTGTTATATTGCTTCTAGATAACAAAGTAGTCATTACATTATATATACAGAAACTTTTGATCTCATTGTGAAAGACAATGACGAAAGGTTATGAATATGTTAACTTTACTTTGAAATAAAGTTTGTAAAAACAATGTGTTTTAAGTCATTATTGACGTAAAATTTTGATTTAGTTCATCACCAATAATAAAAACTTTTTATCCTATAATCATCTTTGTTGTTTATTTACTTATGTACATTCTGTAAAAAGAAAGCGGTAAAAACATTAAAGTATAAATTGTTTTATTTATATGGACGTGCAATATGAAGCTTGAGAAAAGCATGTAACTTCCGTTGCAGCCAGAGACCACGAATCGTCATATAAATTTGGGATCTTATGATCCAACGCAGTATATCAGATCTACCAATTGTATTAGAATATACAATGATATCGGAGTTCCTTCCTAACTTTCAAGGTGATAACACGTCATTCACGCCCTCCTAGAAAATAATATTTTCTAGAAGTTACAAGTGATTTCTGGCCTTTTATGGCACTAAAAAGTGTTGTGAATGTTACCAACGTCCTTCCTAAGGTCAAAGCTTGTCTTCAGCTGCTCCAATCCTGGACTTCCGTCGATTGAAAGCTCTTTTTGGCCCTCCAGTTAAGGATACGCCATCTTGTAATTATTCTCCTTGAGATGAACATTTCATCATAAAATCAAGCGGAACATTACATTATTTATATTCGCCCAACCTCGATTTATTTCATTAATTGAAGCCTTCTTTTACGTGAAGATGATTGAGGAAAGAAATTCAAGGACCTCAAACAAGCAAGCTTTGCTCTTGCCTGAAAATAAAGAAAATGCCGGTGACCTGAAATGGACAACGGTGAATTACAAGAGGTTACGAGCCCATCCTAAAAATAATACATCAAAAGGACCTGAAGACAAAATAAAACTAGTGTTCAACCCCATATCACTAGTAAACACAATATATGAAAAGACAGAGGGAAGGCAATTCGAATGAAACCCCTCCTTCTAAAAGACAGCAAAAGCAGGAGGCTTTGCAATCAGAAGCTTCTAATACAAAACCGAAAAAAAGGTTTCTTTATGCAGAAATTGCTAAAGAAGCCACAGAGATTGTCATCGTCAGGAAAAATGGTGACCATATTTCCATGATCGACTGGAACAAAACAATAAAAGTACTTGACACCGACTATGTTGGTCGATTGAGCGGGACAGCTGGGCAATTCGTGCCCTGCTACGAAGGCCGTCGCTATACAAATCAACAAGCAGTGATTTATGTAAGTGACAAAACCTCGAGCCAGCACGTCCGAAAAGTTATTTCGGAAAAGACACCTCTCTTGTCAGTCTCATGGGAAGAACTGGAGACAATTAAAGAGGAAAAAAATTGTAAGACCCTTACTGGCTTCATAAGAGGAGTCACAGGGGCATGGTTGATGAAATACTCGCCAAGGTCATTGCATATCAATGCAATGTTAATAAGATCCGAGGCAAAGTTGATGTCATCAAATCTGACATCACACAGCTCGGAAAAGTGCTATATATTAAAGTTGACAAAGAGGCATTTGAAAGCCTAAAATCAATAAACTTTACAATAAGTATTGCTTCCGCTGGTAAAGTTCGCTTTCAAGACCCTCGGAAAGCACCGACTATCCAGAAAGCGGAAGAAGAACATGAGGAAGACATGTCTGTAAAAGACCCGAACCACGAGGAAACAGTGGGTAAAATAAACTACAAAAAACCCTCAACTAAAAACGTCGAGATTGTCAACGTCATTCAACCGAAGACCCAGCAAGTGACCAAGTTTAGTGGAGATACTACTGAGGACTGCGCCACAGATGAATTGGGCAAACAACATGAAATTTTCCAAGGAGCTACTCAAGTGCCAGTTGGCTCCGGGGAATATCCTTCAAATCAATTTACAGACGATGTAGAAGATTATTTAAAAACTAAAGACCATAAGAAAAAATCCAAGCCAAGGAAACAATCTACAATGGATATGTTTTTCAACAGGGTTGCTGATGACCTAAAGAAGAAAAACAAAAGTTATAATAATTCATCAGCTTATAAGTTCATTTTATCTATATATTTTATATTTATTTCAGTTGCTTGAATATTTAAGAAGGAACTCCACATTACTGTACTTTACTTTTACTGTCGTAACACAGATACCCCAATGTGTGGTTGTGTTCTTTACTTTAGTTTATGTATATCTGTATATGTTTGTCTATTGTAAACAGTAATAAATTTCTAACTAACAAAAAAAAAAATATATACAATGATATCCTTTCCGCTATAAGTAGGAGTTGAGAAGTCCCTCGTTTGCGGTGAGGATCTATTTACTCTAAGACTTTACAGGATGCTTACATTTCTGTATTGGTATTCACTCAATTCTCTTACGTTTGAATTTAAATTATTTTGGTAGACAGATATCTTAATTGACGTGTTATATACTAAGATTTTCAAAATAAAAACACTTGTTTGTATATTAGATTACACTGGCCAACAGCCAAATTTAGGTCGGACTAATTTTCACTAATTCTTATAGAGTTTTATCCACTGATTCCGAATATGGTATTCATTTTTCAAAGTTAGTGATAAATTCAGAGCTAAATGGATTTCAAATTTTTCAGCACTTTTTCGATTCAGAGCCATTATTGACATACAAGGACTGAAGTATAGACAAAATAAATAGCAATGATTTGATAGAGCTTAGATCAAAGTACTCATTTCAATTTTTACTTCGTCTCTGGCACATTTAAACTTTAAAATATATGTCATTTTGTACGAAAAATGAAGGGTTTTTCTTAGAGACTCACTGTTCCTCACTGCTCCTCACTCAAAGGTCTTACATGATTAAAAATTGATATGAATATGAAGAAAAATATCAAGCTTTAATTTGATATGCTTAATATTCCATAAAATGCCTTATTTTAATCAAAATTAGCAAATTCATATTTTTTAAATCCTCTCCATTTTGCCCTTTTTTAGAGAAATTCATAAGTCACCCAGTGAGATAGAAACAGAGAGAAACTGACGTCACTACGTATGTAAACAATAAAGAGTAATTTTCCTTCTTTCATTGGAATTTGAGTGTTTTTTCCCGGAAATCTTCCGAGGATCCAGGATTCCTAATGAGTGGCCTGCCGGCTGTGCCGTCGTACACAACATTTGTGAGAAGGATTCATCGTGACACAGCCTCGGATCAAGCATGGAGCAAGGAGTGGAAGCTTAGGAGGACATGACTCCCCAGAGGGTGCTTAGCCTATTCTCTTTGCATCAAAGAGGATGATGAGTCAGAGACAGACAGACCCTCAAGGACATTACCCCCCTCCCCCTCTCTCTTCCTTAAGGCTGGTTGGCTGGCTCATTCCGTCTGCTCAAAGAAGATGACGTGTCGGGCGGCAAGAAGAGTTGGGGTACCCCCCCTAATAATTAACTATTTAGAATACCTCTACAATAATGCCAGGACTCGGATTGGGGACCAGGAAGCTACTTTCAAGTCCGGTATCCTTCAGGGAGACCCACTGTCTGGCTACCTCTTCAACTTCGTACTGGACTGGGTATTAGACGTTGCCTATAACACCACACCTGTGGCGAAAAGAAATCCAGTACGAGTTGGAGCAACGCATGTGGAGGCCCTCCTCTTCGCTGACGACGCTGTGCTCGTCAGTAGGAATGTTGAGGGACTCCAGAAATTAGTGGATGCCTTCCTCACACAATGTGAAAAGGCAGGCCTCAAAGCTAATCCACAAAAGTGCGCCTTCACAGCAATCCAGACAGTGGGAAAAGCCCACTTCATCGACGCCTGTGAAGAACTATCCGTAATGGGGGAAAAACTAACCCCCATGAATGTGTCGGACACATACAAATACCTGGGAGTGGTGTTCAACCCCAAGGGTATGGTATCAACCCCTATCCTGGAGACAATCCAGGAGGGGTTAGGTAGACTGAATGGCATCGGCCTAACAGTCTACCAAAAGTACATAGCCTTGAGGGAACACCTAATCCCAAGGCTAATCTACAGCCTCACCTACGGCAAAGTCTCCCAGTCCCAGATCCGACAAGCGGATCAAGTGGTGAGACTGGCCGTAAAGGACTGGATGAAGCTCGCCAGGGATACTCCCAGGGAGTTCTACTACGCCCCAACGCCATCTGGTGGTCTAGCCCTCATGGAGCTTGAGGTACGCAGGAAACTCATCCAAAATAAGCGTATCTCTGCCCTGAGGGAGTCGAGAGACCCCATCGTCCAAGCAATCATTGCACAGGACCCACTTTATGTTAGACCTCAAAAGGCGACAGTGGGTGGGCTCCTGTGCAAGGACAAAGACACGGCAGACACACTATATGCCAAGGCGTTGTGGGCAAAAACCGACACATGCGGGCTGGCGTCGACAGCGCAAGGACACCGGAACTTCATGTTCATGAGGGAAAGGGGGCAAAAGCTGACAGACGCCACGTTTTGTGCAGCAGTGCAAATGATGGCAGGAGCACCTCTAACTAAAGCCAAAAGGGCACGGTTCACACAGCTCCCCAATGGGAACAAGTGTGAATCGTGCGCCGACCGCGTAAAAAACCTGCAACACATCCTGCAGGTATGCCCAAGGGTTAGAGGAGCAAGAATAAAACGACATGACCAGGTCCAGGCCCTCCTTGAAAAATCGCTCAAGGCTAAACAAAGGACCTACCACAGAGACAACGTTATCCCCATGGGAGGAACAGTCAGAAAACCCGACCTTGTAATAATTGACAAGGATAAGATAAGTGTCGTCGATCCGACAATAGTGTCGGACACTCTCTCCCTCCAAGAGTCGGAGAATAGCAAGGCAGCCACCTACAACACCACAGAGTTCAAAAAGGCTCTCCTAAGGTACTTTGAGTGCGAGGAGAGCCACACAATCGAACAAATCGAGGTGGTGCCTATCGTTATAAACTGGAGAGGCATTATGTCAGAGAGAACGTACAGGGCGCTTGTTGGGACTGTCGGAATGACCCCCCAATATGTCAAGTACGTCCAATTAAAAGTCCTGACTGCCTCCCACATGATCTACAGGGAGGAGAGAGACAGACCTGACAGGGATGTCTAATACCCCTCCATAAAAAGCACTGCATATTCCTAAGACAGTGGTCTTACCCCGAGCATTCTTAGCGAGCGTTTTCCTTTTATTTAAAGTTTTAAAGACCTTTTAACAGCTTTTAATGTATCACCCCCGCTTTTAACAGCTTTTAGAAAACTCTTCTTTTCTCTTTTAATAACATAATAAATGACTGGACAGTTGGGGCCGCCTACCATGTGGGCAACCAACAAAAAGGAGCTATTTCCTATTTTAATTGATAATTCCATTTACTATCTTTATGTATATAGTGTGTGGGTAAGGCGACTGGTTAGTTGCCGCCATAAGCCTGCACACTTTAATAAATTATGCTCCTGTTGGACAAGGAGCGCCCAGACTTGTGTAAAGCGAGGGCAAAGTATTTTTGTAAACCACGTGCCAATTTGAAATAAAGAGGGAGGAATGGACTCCCGTGAGAGAGAGAGAGAGAGTCATTGCCTTTGTCCTGTCTACCTACTAGCCTATTCTATCGGGGAGTCTCCTTTTCAAGTGAATCCATCGTTTTTTGCAGCAGAAAAATGAATTACTTACGTTTTCGTTTGCAAAATTCACCTTTTATTAACTATGCAAAAGATACAGCGGGACGACCTCCCTTCCAGTCACCCACCCACGTCCTTCAAACTCATAGCCGCCGCCCCGAGGAGCCCAAGAGTGTACTTCCAAGATAAAAACAAGACATCCAACAACACAATCCTTTCAACAGCCACAAATCACAATGATACACATAATTCATTTATGAAACGTGCAGTTGTCTGCCCACCGATCCGTCGCCGTCCTTTATTTCGGGGGGGGGGGGGGGTCCACCTGCCCTACATCCTCTCATACTGAAACAGAGCACCATTTCAACAGTAGCCGCCGGGCATGCCATGAAGATACCACACAAGCGACCCTGCATGGACCTGGGGAGAGACTCCCATCCCCCACACACTCTAGAAGGCGGACCAAACACCACCACGCCCTCGCCTGCATTGGCCTCACTCTTCACGTCACTCTAAATCCATTCTTGGGAACTAAGCAAAGACTTTCCAACACTCTCAGGTGGAAGCCATCTCCCCCATGGGGCCCGAGTCCTCTACGGAGCGCTATGGCATCCGCTCCACCAAGGACGACCTCCTCCAGATGATTTAAAAGTGGACAGGGACATCGCAAAGGCCGAGTCACAAATCGTCAATCTAACCCTTCCCAATAAGCATTCCATTTACATTATGCCCTCCGGGAACAACGCCTGGGCACCCGACGGGCCATCTGCTAGAGACAGACATCAAGCAACTTTAAGAACAGAAGCTGGAGAACTAGAAGATGCATTCCTACGCTGTAATTGTGACAGGATTTTGGAAAGTTCTTTACACTACGTGTTGTCCACCCAGCCGCCCGCAGGACCTAGCCTTAGCCACGGAGCTGAAATGAGCTAGTCTTTAAAGAAATAGCAATCGTACAAGAACTGTTACAATTATCTTCAAATCATTGGGACAGCAAATTTAAAACCTGATTGTCGCTCATTGAACTTGTTTTGATATGTAAGGTGCATGAAAATAAAAAGGAATTAATTACATTGTAAACATTCTTTTAACTTATAGATTGTTGCCTAGATTTCAACAACTTATTTAGTGGTTTTGCACTGCTGAATCCCAAATGCCTTCGGATCTGGATGGCAGTATGGTGAAGATTTGATCAAATTATATCCCAAAGTTTCTACTAAATAATTATCAATGTTAAAAATAATTATTAAATCGTATGAAGCATTAAAAATGATTTTTTGATAGAACTTTTACATTTGTATACTTTGTTTGTCATGATAGCCCTCATTTGCTTTCCTTTTAGATGTTCTAATCGGTTGTTATTAACTTTTAATATGTGCTGAAAGGCTTATCAGGCGGGGAATTTTTTTAAACTAAAATGCTCAATGATGTCAAAGTACGTAATTCCTCTTCTACGTTTTATATGTACATATATTATGTGATGTAATTTTTTGAGCCTGAATAAAAAAACAATAAATTACTCAGTAAACTATTTATTTTTTAATTCTTGATAGTGGCTTAGATTTCAACAACTTATTTAGAAGTTTTGCACTGCTTAATCAGGAAATGATATCCGTTTATCTTCATCAGGTCAGGTTTTAATGCTAAATTGATTTTAAAGAGCCATTTTGTGACAAAAATTCATAACATTTTTGTTTATTATCAGCTGACTTTTCATGTGTATCGTCCTATATTTTTAAAATAAGAAAAAATGATATTTCAACAACATATATTAATTATCTGATTGTATATTTTAAACTGAATTATGTCCATTAAAAATTATAAATACGTGTAAATTGCATGTTGCCATTTTTTAGCACCGGGATAAAATAAGTATGATAATAATTTAGTTGAGTTAAATAATTTAAGTGTTCCTATAAAATATAAGAATAGATAATATTTTTGAATCGAACTAGATCATTTAATTCCTTTTGGGAAAATGGATGTGGAGTATCATCTTCAAAAACCATTTCTTCTTCTTCAGGTTCTTCAAAACTTGAGGCATCTTCGTCACTAATGTTAGGAAGTTCTTCGAAGATAGGCACTGGAATTTCTTCACTGTGGGCTACAGGACGGCGTGCTGATAGAACATCAGGATATTTGAGGCTGTCCCGCTTCTTTCTGTTCATCCCACTCAAATCAATAGCGCAAAAGTAGCAGTCTGTGATATGGTTTGTTGGCTCCTTACAAACCATGGGAATTCCAAAGTTCAGACTTTTCTTGCCATTTGTCCATCGACGTAGAGTTTCGGTGCATGCCCGCTGTATCTTTTGCATAGTTAATAAAAGGTGAATTTTGCAAACGAAAACGTAAGTAATTCATTTTTCTGCTGCAAAAAACGATGGATTCACTTGAAAAGGAGACTCCCCGATAGAATAGGCTAGTAGGTAGACAGGACAAAGGCAATGACTCTCTCTCTCTCTCTCACGGGAGTCCATTCCTCCCTCCCTCCGGGGTGCCCGACACGTCATCTTCTTTGAGCAGACGGAATGAGCCAGCCAACCAGCCTTAAGGAAGAGAGAGGGGAGGGGGGGGTAATGTCCTTGAGGGTCTGTCTGTCTCTGACTCATCATCCTCTTTGATGCAAAGAGAATAGGCTAAGCACCCTCTGGGGAGTCATGTCCTCCTAAGCTTCCACTCCTTGCTCCATGCTTGATCCGAGGCTGTGTCACGATGAATCCTTCTCACAAATGTTGTGTACGACGGCACAGCCGGCAGGCCACTCATTAGGAATCCTGGATCCTCGGAAGATTTCCGGGAAAAAACACTCAAATTCCAATGAAAGAAGGAAAATTACTCTTTATTGTTTACATACGTAGTGACGTCAGTTTCTCTCTGTTTCTATCTCACTGGGTGACTTATGAATTTCTCTAAAAAAGGGCAAAATGGAGAGGATTTAAAAAATATGAATTTGCTAATTTTGATTAAAATAAGGCATTTTATGGAATATTAAGCATATCAAATTAAAGCTTGATATTTTTTCTTCGTATTCATATCAATTTTTAATCATGTAAGACCTTTGAGTGAGGAGCAGTGAGGAACAGTGAGTCTCTAAGAAAAACCCTTCATTTTTCGTACAAAATGACATATATTTTAAAGTTTAAATGTGCCAGAGACGAAGTAAAAATTGAAATGAGTACTTTGATCTAAGCTCTATCAAATCATTGCTATTTATTTTGTCTATACTTCAGTCCTTGTATGTCAATAATGGCTCTGAATCGAAAAAGTGCTGAAAAATTTGAAATCCATTTAGCTCTGAATTTATCACTAACTTTGAAAAATGAATACCATATTCGGAATCAGTGGATAAAACTCTATAAGAATTAGTGAAAATTAGTCCGACCTAATTTTTTTTGTTGATTTTTGTTGGCCTGTGTTATAGTAACAAACTGAAGGAGTAGAAACACATAAATGTTTGATATGATTAACATTCTATATCTAGAGTTTGAAGTGTTTTTTATGACGAAATATGCAATAAAATTGACAAAATACTGTACAAAATTTAATACACTGGATCATGATGAAGTGAAAGAATCAACTCCGCAAATTTAAATTAATGGATGTCCAAATATATATTGATAGGTTTAGTTTGATAGTTTATCAGTTGTTATTTTATATAAAAACATAACAAATATATTTACTTGTTTTTCAAGCCGTCAATTGAGAATATGTATTATAATCTAATATTTTTCAAAACAAAAACATTCAATAAATAATGTATTGTAAATAAACAAACTAAAATGGCAAAGTATAAAATGATAGACTATATCATATACTTCTACTCTAATGTACACACCTATTAAACCCATGATTTAATAAAAAGATGATAAACTAGATAAAAGCATTTCTTTGTATTTCATTAATGAAGTAAGTGTTCTAAATATGATCAAAGTGTTTATTGTATTGTCATATTTGAATGTTTTGAAAGCTTCTATCAAAACATCAAATAGTTATTTATTGTCTAAATGTTTCGTAGCATACTCTTACTAACATAATATGTTTGTGAATACACTATATACATATATATATATATATACATATGAAAAATCGGCCAAAATATTTAAAAAAAAGTTAAATGATTTTATAAAAAATTAAACTTATTTTGCATGAAAAAATAATAATAGTAAATAAAAAACTTCTTTATTATGCATCTAGGAGACAGTCGGTTTAGATACAAATCCTAAAAGAAACACTTTTATGTGGGAGTTATTGATAGAAAAAAATAGAGTAATGCTTCAGCGAATAATATACAGAAATTTAAAAATATTTGTGGATATTACTATAAACTTTACCTTTTTAATTTGTTAGCATTATAATTTTAAACTATGACTTTTGTAATAAAAAACTATTTTATTTAAAATCTTACATTTTATAAGAATTATAATATTATTGCTTACAAAAATTAAAGCCTAGAGTTATTATAAGTACTTTTGGATTTAGAACGATCAAAATTGCAAAATCAATATGAATATTAAGTTTATACTTTTATAGTGAACAGTTTTAAGTACTATCAAATAAAATTTTAAACCATATTTTCTACAACTATAAGTAATATAAATTACAATTTAAGCAACATTTGTTTTCTATATCGTAACCACTATCAGTTAAAATATAAAGAAATTAACAAATAACTAAAACAGAGAGTTGCAAGTAAGGTTGTACGGCCATTGCAAGAGAGTCAAAGCTTATATTTTAATTAGTATAAAAGTTATTCCCAATTTAATAAAATAAAGTTGGTAGGTCTCAATAGGAATATACACATATCGTTTTTCCATGCAGATGAGGCCTTTATTTTGGCATAAATAATAGAAGGCTCATCAAAATCAAGCTACATCTTATGTTTCATTTGAATTTGAAATTTTATTCATTAAATTAAAAGGCTTTTTGAATATCAAATTAATTAAATCTCTTCTTATGTCTACACATTAGAGTTGTTCTTATTTTTCAAATGTTTGAAATGTTAGCAACAAAGTTGATTTTCTGTTTCTTGGTGATAAAAGAAGACGACATACAAAGTTTGAACAAAATCGGTCAACATTACGAGGTCGCACAACGAGGTCAAAGTTTTAAAAATTTAGTAAAAATATAGTTTTCCGCAAATTTCTTCAAAATGGGACGTTACAGACTTCAATAATAATTATTAATTTAAAGGAAATCTAATTTACTACCAGACGTATGTTTGATGTTTTTAATAAAACAAAGTTTTAAGAGAAAACAAAGAAAAAAATGGAGTGTGTATTGTTAGCTTATTTCATAGCTTTTTTGTATCAATTAACTTCACTCGCCTGTAGAAGATGACTTGTTCGCTTCAGAGTAAAATAGTACTTTTAAGTTTAGTAAAACTTTAGATGATAAATCCAAAAATGACCTTGGTTGCATTCTATCAATTCAGAATTCAGTACAATCTGAGTTTACATCATATGATTCAGAGCCTGTATTGACCTATAAGAAATCGATTATGAAACAAATAAATCATAATGTGTTTCTTAGATTTGCGTCAAGGTATCCTCTCAAAATTTTACTTTGTCTCTGACGCATTTATAATCCATTATATGCGTCATTTGTACGCGAGATAGGCTTTTTTTAATGTACATATAACTCTCTACTTATTAAATTGACATGATTTAGTATACCAAAATATTAAAGCTAGTTAGCCAAGCTTTCATTTGATATATTTTGTGTTCTAAAAATCGCTATACTTTAAGAGATATAAGCAAATACGTACTCGCCCCAAAAATTGATATTTTGATATGAGAATATACGATTACCATCTGGTAACTGCTGTTAGTGTTACCTGGATAGAAAGAGAAGGGAGGGAGGGAGTATTTTGCCTCACTTCTCTCCCTTCTTTTTTTCTTCCTATCCAGGTTACACTTGTTGCGTTAAAGGTTAATATAGATTTTAATATTTTTTAACAAAAAAAAAAACATATATTTGTTTAGACCAGGGACACCAGGGTTAAATCGGTCAAGGGGCCAGATTGTTTTCAAGTGGGACCTCGGGGGGCCAGATTGTTTTCAATTGTAACCTCGGAGGGCCAAATTACCGGAATATTTTTATCCTGAAAAGACCATACACTATACAATAAACAAAAGTAGATTTAAATCGGTCGATATTGTATTAACGTATTATTTATTTATAAAAAACACTTATCACCCACTGACGTAACAGGTCGAATGTGATGTCCATTTGGGCCGGTCCCGGCCTTCGGTCCATCACCATGGCACCGCTAGTTTAGACCCTTGTAAAGACAAATATACTACCTTTTAAAGTATTACCAAGTAAACTTTTATTTCGCGTTCAGCTACCTCTTCTTCAGAGATCAATCTTTGGTCCTTTTTATGCGTTTTTTTAATATACGTTCTTCTTCTTCTGTTATAGCCGTATTATAATGTGCTTATGTACATATATGAGATAAAAATAAAGCCGTGTTGTTCTGAGGTACAAAAAACAGATACAAGACGTTACGATTAATAATTTTTCTTTATTCAATCTAGAATAATAATACCAAAAAGAGTGACTCATCCTTATTCTGACTAAGAAGTTTTATAAATATACGTCTTATTTTATGACGTATATTATATAGAAAAATTAAAGAGTTTGCGTATTAACATAATGACTAAATAAATATGTATAAGTCAAGGAAAAATGTTTTGTATCAAAGTACAACAATTTACGCATTTAGTATTTTTAAAGATACAATCAATCAAGTTATTTTGAATACCTTTCTATAAAATAGAGCAGCCTATAAAATAATAAATATTCTTTAATTTTTATATATAACAATGATTTGTATTGTTGTTATGGTTACAAGTAAAAATAGTTCAAGTTTGTTTCATTTAGAGAGGGTAATATTTTTTATATAAGAATCGTCACAAATAATATCCAATTGATTGATAAACCGATTATATTTTATTAGTTATAATTAAAATAATATTATTTTTACCATTTTCAGTCAGTGACAAAAGATGTTTATGTAACATTATATTAGATATGTATTAGATATGTATAAGGAAAACTACCCACCGATGGATGGACTATCGGATTTTTTTCGGAAGATGAACAATGAGTAATATATCAGCCCTTTAAATATACTGCTGATCGAACTCTGTGTTTCTTTTTTAATACCGAACAAATGTATACAAAAGTGTTTTATGGAACAAAAGTATTTTGGCCATATAGATAAATTAATACTAATGGTTTGAATAAAAATTTGTTTGACGAATCAAATAAGAAAAATAGGAACTTTTCAAAAATATCGCCCAGATAGTAGAGGTTCCGTGGTAAAAATTTAAAGTTCCAATTGCAAAAGTACCACTGTAAAAATAAGAGAAAGAAAGAGGCTCTCATCATTTTAGGGTGCATTATGTGGTTAGTTTATAATGTACGTCATGTTTCCCTTGGGTGTGTATGCCTTCACCGAAGAACTTGGAGGATACCTATAATAACATATCAAAACAGATATCGGAATTTTAAAACTGCCAATAAATTTAAAACTCATGTATAGTAATAATAAATAAATACCCTCAATATTTGTTTCTTTGATTCGATATATTTCAACTGAAATTAGTTATGATTTATTTAAAGGAAATCGAGGAGACTTGGTCCTTATCACTAAAGATGTCAAGGGTCTTTAGGGAATCATACAGGCATGTTTTCTGTGAAGGCTTAAACGCTCAAGGGTGAAGACAGGACTTGCATCAAAGCCTGCCTATATATAGCACTCTAAAATGATGAAAGCCTCTTTCTGCCATCTTTTCTTTCTCTTATTTTTACTGTAGTAGCTTTTGCAATTTGAGATTTAAAATGCTTATCACGCAACCTCAACCCTCTGGAAGATATTATTTAGTCAAAAATAATCCTTGATGAAATTATAAATGACTGATAAAAATCGTAAGTAATGACTGCACATAAACATTTTTCTATAATACATTCTAAACGGACTTAATCGTTTTTAACTGTTGTTTTTTACTCTTAAAATGGAGGCAACTTGGGTTTCAAGACTTATACAATGTATTAAATGTTTCAAAAACATATTTGCTTTTAACGATGTCTGCCATTAATCATTCTTCCTTCACCAGACATAAAAAAGGATCCATGTGTGTGTGTGTTTGCATATATATATATATATATATATATAGAATTAAGCTATTAAAATTTGTTGCAAAAATGAAAAGCTTATTGTGAGTCAAATTTATATTTATACAAGCTCTAATGAATTTTCAAATATGTCTATATTCAGGGATGAAATATCCGGGATCTCACATAAAGGCCTCAAAAGAAATAATCCGCTATTTATATAGGAAACTGAAATAACGTGGAAATGAGTAGGTAGTAGATAGATGCTGTGTATTGTACGGTCAGCACTCAAGTGATGACAAAAAGAAAAGGAATATACAAAGTGTAGCTGACAATAAACATGGCGTCAAGCATAAAAGGTACCAACTAAAATACTACTATATTACAGAAACAAAATAAAAGTGATTTTATAATAATTAATATTTATGCTTAAATGGCCCACACTCAACTTGGAGGAGGAGGTCATTTCAATTCTAGCTAATTAAAAAAATCAATTTGGAAGCAGCTTTTCTTAATTAATCTTCAATTTTTCCCCATTCGCTTTCATCATTTGAATGCCCCATAGATATATTTGTACATAAAACAATAACTTTGTGAATAATTTTTTTCACTAATTTTTGGAAGATTTGTATTTAGAAAAGTCTTTGCAAAATTTACCCCTAAACTTAAGACTTTTCCAAAGCAGTCGATTATTTGAAGAGTTTCATCAAGTGACTCTTTTATTCCTGGTGTATGATACCCGAGTAAAGGGCTGTTAAGTCGTCAGTGAAGGCTAGGATTTTATTTTCCACTGCATCAAATTTAATTATTTTTATTTTTTTAGATTAATCTATCCCTCTAATTAGTTGGTCAATGGCTTAAATGAATAGACTTGGAGCAAGTGGGTCGCCTTGACGGCAGCCTCTTTTAATTTTAAAGCGGTTTTGCTGCTTCCATATGTAGAATATATATTCCGAAAACATATCACTACTCTTATAATAAATTTGCAACTCAAGCCATAATGAACGAGATTATCAATAATTAACCGTGAGATATCGAAGGCGTTATGGAAGTCATTTACACCAAGACAGCTTTTTTGGAAGTGTTTTGGCCTACAGAGTCTAAGATCCCTCTAACAGCGTCTTGCATATGCCTTCCTTGAATGAAACCTTGTTGTGATTTATGTATTATTAAAAGTAATACATTTTGTTTTGAAATAATAACACAAAATATTTGATAAGAAAAATTTAACATCGGTAAATTTTTCCAAAATGAACTTGTGTGACAGGTTATCGAAGGCTTTTTCGAAGTCTACCATTACCGCGGCATAATTCTCTCCCATGTCTTCACAATAACTTATTGCATCTAGGATAGATCTCGCACAGTCCTTGATATGGCGTCCTGGCATAAATCCCTTTTGAAACGGCGAAATCAGTTTGGGGAGAACTCTGAGCAAACTTTTATTTAATATTCCCGTGAGTATATTGTAGGATGCATTTAGCAGAGAAATTGGGCGGTAATCTTTAATGTCATCTCCTTTTCCCTTTTTTTAGGACCAAGGTTATTATACCCGAGCTCATAAATTCTGGGACGAAGCCTCTTTTGAAAATTTCTCGGAAAACTCCTTCTAAAATTGGAGCAAGAAGGACTGCAAATGTCTGATAGAATTCGTGAGGGAGACCCGACGGCCTGGGTGTTTTATTTTTTTATTGTAACTATTTATATACCTTATGATTTTAATCCCGGAATATTGGGGAATGCAGATCATGTAATATATCTTTTGTTCTATCGTCTATTGGCTTCTTTGTGCCTTTTTTGGTAAATTAAGAAGGGTTTCCATCTTTTAATGTCCTTGACCATCCTCCATTCATGACAAAATATATGTGTTTGTTGAATGTAGTAAAATCAAATATTAAAGAAAAAAATGAACAAATCATTCCATATTTTCAATTACTGTTTACGACCTCCTCCCACCTCTCGACCAATTTGTTGATGCCGTTCTGCCAAAAACAGCACCTCATAAAGCTGTGAACGTTGAGATGTCTTCTCAATTCTATATTGCAGGAGAAAATGAAGTAGCAAATAATAACCATAATTGTAACTCAGAAGTAATATTACTTAGGAGAAATGATAAATGAAGAGCAAACGGAACTCCCATTTTGTTCTTCAATGACGATTCAAGTAACGCTGTAACTGAGAATGGGGAAGTTTATAGTACTTCAAGCCATTCCATTACTATTTCAGAAAGTGATTGTTCAAGCGACGTCCCTTCGTCCTTCGAGAGGTGAAGGTAGAAATATTTTTTAAGTGAAAGACCATTAAATTATAGTGCAAGTGATAAGGATTCTAAAAATCATAAATCTAAGCCAAGAATGCTAATACTGAATGCTGGTCTAAGAAAATAACAGAGTTGAATGTTATAAAACCACCCAAACATTACGGATAAACCTATTTGATTTATTAATGGTTTCTTTGGTCGTTTCTTTGCAAAACATGCATAGCCCTTCAGCGTACGACTTACCATGTATGCTTCCTAGAGACAGCGTGCTCCAAACTATCCTGTACTTTAACCAATTCATGGAGCAGTCAAACTTAGGATTGTTGAGGCATTTGAAAACATCAAAGGATGATGAGGACACTCCATTTATCTTCGATCAATTTGTGCCAGAAACGCTTTTTTATGTTTCCCCTAACAAAAATAATCTAAGCGACTTATTACTAAAAAATATATAAAGTTATAAAAACAATCCCGTGGCGGCCCACAAACTTATCTTTTAATCCTCAAGGAAAATGCCCCGTAACGAGCGGCTGCCGAAACCATGATTGACCGAAGATCTCTCCCATTGATGGTTTCCCCTCCCATCAGCTTTTTCGCTATGTAGGCCTTGCAACTAAGTAGCACCACCCTAACAGTATTTTCCTCTTTGCAGCGTTTCTCGGTGTTGAAACAGCCGAAAAGAACAGTGCCTCTCATATTTTCCTCTTTGAAGTTTGGGATGAACTCAGAATTTAGAGTGATGAAATTTCTAATAATTGTTAGAGCAGGACAATCACAGAAGGCGTGTTTGATGTCCGCGTACATGTGTCCACAATCCTTGCAGTGCTCCGAAATCTGATAATATTAGCAGAGATTTGTAATTTAGCAGTAAATTTCCGTGGATCATTTATTCCCACAAGTGACACCATTACTTTGTTCCTCCATCTTCCAGGTAAACCCAGTGAGGATAAATGGGTTTTGATTATTTTGTCTGCTCTTTCTGAGTGGGGCTTTTTAACGAGGAACTTGCAATGCCAAGGAGTCAATGGGATATGTTGTTTAGCTCCTCTCAAAAGAGGAAAATAAAATCTTCCGGTTTTGAATGATGATATATTATCCAAGTCGCCAAGCGTTAGCCTGTTTTCTATCAGTATAATCCTTTCCAATTCCTCTGGTGTTTCTTTTATAAAAAGGGTCTTCGTTTAATATTTTGACGAATAATATCAGTAATACTGTTAGAGTCAAATATGGGTGAATTTCTCCATATAACTCTCTGCATACCTGCCAACTTCTTTGAACATAAAGCTATCATGTAGTTGGACAAGTCAGTTCCAAATATGAGTGTTTTAAAAATAAAGGGTCATTAAAATAGTCGCGCCATTCCACGTCAGGGTGCAGAATGAGGTTGTAAAAACTTTTAAAATATTTTAGATATAATATTTTGTAGTAAGACCAGGCCTCCACCAAGTTGAGACCTTCTTCTTTTTAAGGTAGAATATATTTCTGGTCAAACAATTTTCTTCTTTTTCTATGAATTTTTCCCCTATTGATGGAATTGCAGTAGATATGTAAATCATTTGAGAGATCAATTTTGTATTGTATAGGTCAATACACTTTTTTATACAAAAACTTCTCCATGCCTTGCACCATTCATAAGCTTGACTATTTAGGCCTCTAAAATTAAAAGTGAAGTGCAGTTTATCTCCCACGTAATAACTAAAATATTCACTGATCTAACAGCCTTGCACCCTCCCATAATCGAAGAAAGTGCAGGATGCCAAATGCCAATAGGAAGAATAGAGGTCTTCTCCGCGTTTACGTTAAGCCCACTTATTTTTGAAATTTTTCCAAAAAAGGCAACTAAAATCTCAATTCTCCTTATAAGCTGTTCCTCCGAATTCACTTGCACCATTAAGGTGACACCGTCGGCGTAGAGGTCATTTAAGTGCTTTTTATTTTCCATTTGCACTCCAAAACCATAATATTTACGGTTAATTAAAGTGTTTAATTATTCCATCGAAGCGACAAACAAGAGGGTTGATACAGGACATCCTTGTCTACAGCTTTTTCCTAAAATTATAGGGTCACCTTGGAGGCCACCTAAAACAATAGTAGAGCAACCATTAAAAAGAAGAGAGCGTATGGGGTTAAAATACTTTTTGGGAAGAAACTTTTTCACAGCTTTGAAAATAAAATTATGGCCAAAAGTATCGAACGCTTTGCTAAAATCGATTGTGATTATGGCTCCAAATTATTGTCCCCGGCACGTGGAGTCCATGGCAGTCCTGATATTTCTTGACACATCAGCAATATTTCTTATTTTTAGGAATCCTTTTTTCTCTGGCCCAAGACTTTTGTTTAAAATGGGTTCTATTTGTCGTGCTAAAATACCTGCCAATATACGGTATGCCTCATTCATTATTGTCAAAGGCCTCCAGTGGCTAACTAGGTTTCTGCTGCCCTTCTTGGGGATGAGTGAAATTCTGCCCTGAGTAAGAGGAGGCACATAAAGCCCTTATATCTTGAAGGCAGATGATGCCCGGATGTAGAGCCTGGATCTTTTTCATCAAGGCATGTCTTGTTCTCATGTCTTTTCCACCTTTAGTATTCAATGGCACAATTCTTTTTAAACCTACTATGTTTTTGTGTACGGACATAGGTTATTGAAGCAAAGTCTATATGGTAATCTTAGGTTATTTTGCCTGCGACTCTTTGTAAGGAGAATGTTCAGTTTCGGGCTTATTCCTTTTACTATTTGATTGGGAGCGAGTACGATTATTAAAAATGTTTTGAGCATCCAAATGTGATATAACAGATTTTTTCTTCTACCTTCTCCGTTATCTTTGTTTATCATTATTTCAGTATCCTCCTTTGAGGTTGTAGCGTTGTCCTGATGCATCTCTGAAGGTCCAGCGTTGGGGATGTTGCTCTCTTCCGTCTCCGCCTTATCATCATGAGTTATCTAGACGGCATATTGCTAGGTTCATTCACCTTTTCCGCCTCTGACATAGGTTCTAGTGTTCTAAGGGTTATATCCTGAGATTCTCCTTCCTCACTATGAGGCGCATTATCTCCATCATTTATTTGCCAGGGAGTATCTTCAACATTTAGAATTGCTGGAAGTTGCATCATTGTCTGATTATATTCATTCAAACGTGCCGTCTCGTTATAATTTACGGACGCATTGTCCGTTGCTTTACTAAATGAAGCCTTTAAAGAGTTACAATAATCAGTCCATTTAATAAACTTATTTGGACAGTCCCTCAAAAAGTGTCTTTGTCGTAACATTTTGCACAGGTTATTGATTGCCCGGAAAAACTTATTCTAGTTTTATATCCCGTAAGTCCTAGAAAACCTGGGACGTCTCTTTAGGGTAATACACCGGTAGTGAAGTTCCCATTATAATTTTTCATCAAGGAAACTACACTCCTTTGCGGGTCTAGTAATTTCTGCAAAATTAAGGAGCACTTCTTCAATATCTTTTTTCTTAACATCCTGATGAGGAGAATGCACAATTACGTTTTTTTCATTTATAATGGGATTTCCATCGGTATCTTTTTCGTTGCGCTCTGAGGCCTCTCACAGTCCCTTTGATCCCATCGTCACTAATAGATTCATTTTTTATGATAAAGTATCCTCTATATGGGAGAAGGATGTACCAATATTTAATTCTTTCTGCAAATTAATATCAATATAGAGCGAGCTCCTGGGCACGTATGAATTCTTTGAAGAGAACAAAGGTTCAATTTTAGTGTTCCAATTACTAGGTTCGCTATCTCTTGAATAGCCGGTCGCTTCGGTGCCCGACTTCCGGGGATAGTTGATAGATTAGTAATTAGTTTACTTTTCATGGTCTTAGAGGCCAGATCCTTTTTTAGTGCCTTTACATAAGAACTTTGTGGAGGAATAGGAGATAAATGAAGATTCATTCATTTATGATTCCAAATTTCTCAGAACTTTCTTATGCCTAAACCTCTTGACCTCTATAAAAAAGAAGTAGACTATTTTTCTTCTTTATTTGCATTTCGTAGAGAAGCGTACACGAAGTAAATAAATAAATGACTGCCCTCTCCTGCAGGAATACAGAGAGGGAGGAAGAAAAAGAGAGGGTCAAACAACAACACTATATAAACCTTGTATTCTCAGAGGTCCCAATTAAAAACGTTCCAAAACCCGGGCTTTGAGAACAATTAGTCCGTTTGAGGCACTCACTATCCAGTCTCCCTGTACTCACATGATTTTTTATTTGTATAAAAAGGATAAAATTCAGTCGCTTGAGGATACAGAATTTTTTTTAAATTCTTTGAGCCAAAAAGACAAGAAAATATACTTCAAGACTATTTATAAACATACAATTTAGGATTCAAGTGTCTTCAAAATTAGAAATTACCTGTCTACGATGAAGACAACATTTACTGTTTACACCGATATCACTGAAAGCATAGTCCCCCTCCCCTCTGTACCATATTCTTTGTATTTTGTAAGAAAATGCAATTTTAATTTCAGAAGCATATATTGTTCAAAACAATTAAAAATAATCTTCTCGCTAGGTCATAGTAAATTATCTATGTTTTTTTTTTTTTTGTTTTTTTTGCCTATATGGTTCGATAGAATTGCATCCGATAGGATATAAATAAGCATTATAGCATTATAATTAGTCTATCGAACCTAGGATCTTATCAATGAGGTAGACCAAAAATGACCATCCCCTCTCGGGATTCGAACCTGCGCCCCCAACATTGAGAGTTGAACACGCCTTAACACGCAAGGCTATATGTATTTGCAAGTTCTAAAGATTTGTGTTCAAAATTTTAAGGAATAACTATTAAATTCTTTTTATTTCAAAGAAAAAAAAACCTTTTAAACGTATTCATGAAGAAGGCAATGTGGAGTGGTTAAAGCAATATAGGAAAATTGTATCGTACTATCCAAAAAAATCCATTGAAATGTAACAGCAGAAAAAAAGTATATGGAATATAAGGACATTTGGAGGGACTGTGATTATATTGTGGAGATGATCACTGATCCTACAACATTACCACAAGTAATTAATATATTCTATCAATGAATACTAAAACAAAAAGTAAAAGAAGGCTCGCGAGGAAAATACGATGAGGGATCTAAAAAGGAAAAAGGAGAATACGCGTACATTCTCCCCTTTCCTTATTTATTTCATAACAAATTATGATTTTGAGAACGAAATATATATTTTTTACTATTTACAAATTTTATGGTCATATATTAATAAACATAGATACATTTAAGACATTCTGCAAAATTATAATAACATACATACATTTTGTTTATTCTCCTTTAAGTTTTTTCAATCTCTTAGAGTTATGTGTCATATTTTGACTGCTTGTTTTCTTTTGTTTTTGTGGATTTGATCATTGTTTTCCGAAACATAATTTTTGGACATACAATAAAAAAATTAGCAGCGATTTGTGTAATAAATTTTTCAAAGGAATGGTCTTCTTCGCATTCTGCTAAAATAATTTCCAAAGCGTAAGTATCATTTTCCAAAAGTTTAATAAACGAAAGAACAAAAATATTTTTTGAAGAAGGGGAAGAAATCAACTCTTTGAAGAAACTTTTTGAATTTTGAATTTCCGAAAAAAATGCATAAACAAAGGAACACGTTAAAAAAGAACATCAGAAGGACGAGTTAGCCCACCTCGATTAATTCGATCTAAAAGTTTACTTTCATCATCAATATTTTCTAAGGAGCATAATTTTAAATCGAATTTTTTATTTAAAGCTGTCAATAAATTGTGGCAAAAAGGACAGGCTATAGTTTTACATAAGGAATGCACGATATAACCAGAACAAAAGTGAACTATAGATACGTCATTAATATATTTAAATGAATCTTTAAAAATAAAATGTTTTAAATTGGAAAATATATTTAAAGAAGAAGACTTAATCTTTTCATTTGTTGAATTTTTATCTTCAGAAAAATGATATTCCATATCTTTCAGTGAAATTTTGTCTAAACTTATGATATTCTTCATTCGAAGGCATTTTTCTGAATCTAAATATTTTGTACAATATGTTTCGTCAAAAATTATACTAATACTTTTATCCCTATTTTGACTTAGAGCCTTGAAGCGAGCCTTCAGGTAAATTATTGTAGAGTCAGCCCATCCAGTTTCTAAATTCAAAGATGAAGAAAGCTCCGTAAGGCTACGTATTGTAGGTAATGTGAGAACTTCTTTACGTAGATCTCTATAAAGACTCACTGAGAAACCTTTCCAGGACATAGATAATGCGTACAAGGCAGGACTGTATCTCCGTTGTTGTGGACATTTAAACACCAAGGATAATTGTTCAATCAAAAAGTTTAATTTCTTCTCTTTTGCTTCGTCCAAATGGGGCAAGATATTTGTTAAATGATTTAAAGCTGTGTTTAATTCATTTTCCAAGCTAAATAGTTGATTGGTGAAGAGTTTGATGTCAATGAATTTAAGAAGGCCAAAATATTAAGAAGGGTGTCACATTTTGTAATATGATTGTTCTTGGTGATATGTTCGAGATAATTAAAGGATAGATCTCTACCTTTCACCCTGAAAATACAACATAGCAGGGAATAAAGTCATCGTAGTTGCATGAATCAGTATTAATAAGAAAATACTGAGGAATAGTCAAGTTTTGATATGTGACAAAATATATAAATAAAGAAGGTTAAGGAATGAAGTTGGCTTACCGTATATGGATTGTCATTTCTTCATTAATCTTTAGACTGAAGTCTATTCACGGTCCTCCATGACTAAAGTTCATCTTGAAGAACACCAGCTCTTTATCTTTTTCATCATAATGTTCTTGAACGCCGCTCGGAAGGCAAGTCCTATCCATTTTTATTTGAAGCTTTCGAGTGTTAAAAATGAGTTGGCCTCTTCAAAGCCTTAATCTTTTTTAAAATTCGCTCGTTTTCATTAAGGAGTCGTGAGGAGGAGGTTGAGGTGAGGAACGCTTTGAGGAGGCATTTTTTGAATAGTAGTGAGGAAGATTTGTAAAATTGGAAGGGACGGCATCTTTTTTTAATATCTTAAGACCAAGAGTTTTTCCAGATCTGTCTGAACGTGATGGATTAGAGTCAGTAGACTCTGGCTTATAATCGGAGGGCATAAAATGTACGTCACACAACGCAGAATGTCTTGAAGGTATCTAATTTTTTCGCGGAACAGCCTTTGTCCAGAGTTGGCGTAGGGACTCATCCTTGGGGAACATATGAAACCGTCTCTTTTTCCCCTCATTGCCCTTTGGTTTGTAGCCACTCTTGCAACCCGGAGCAACACAAACCTTCCCCATTGTCGTCTAGTTTGAAGATAAATAGGTAGTTCTAAAACGATTCCTCTACACACTTCCACTACTTCATTCACGCGGCAAATAAATAAATTAGTCGATCCCACTTTGTATTTGTGTTTTGAAAGGTTGTGCGACTTTACCATTCCTGATTGTTCTAGTATTCATTGACTCTATACATGTATTGTGTTCAAAAATTTAAAGAATAACTATATAATTCTTTTTTTCCATCAGCAGGTTTTTATTATTTAAACGTGCATAAAACGTGCTATGTACATATAATCTACATTGGAGTTTGTCCGTCTGTCCTCTATAGACGCCGAAACTACAGCAGCTTGAGACCTGAAATTTAGCACACGATGCATCTTACCCTGTGATGGTTCTGGGCTAGGTTAGATTATGATCAAATCAGATTGCGTCTGTGTGGGGTTTTTGCGTTTTCATGGATTTTTGAGGGTTAAGAGGGCTCGGGCTGTACAAAATTGTTTTGTGGGCTTTGGCCGTAGGCACTTTTGTTATAAACAAAATGTAGGCCTAGCGGTCTTCAAAAGGCCTAAAAAGGCTTGGAAAATTTTGGTTGCCCATAATTCTTAAGTGAGATGTTCTAGTGACAGAACAAAAATAAAAGTTCTCTTATCTCTGCCCAAAAAACCTGGATCCGGAAAAAAACCCGGATCCAGACCTCCCAGACCCGTATTATGCATTTCTTTATCTTTTGATTTTTTTCATATTTCGTAATAAAACACTTTGAAAGTATATCAAGAATAGGGTTTCCAATCGGGTCCCAAAGTAATTTCCCAGAAAATCGGACCAGCCTTTCGGGAAACTCAAGAAAACCTCGGAGGCCACTTTTTACTTCAAAAGTGTTTTTGAAATCATAATGTACGAAATGAAGGCCTTGCTAAATAAGACTAGGTTGGTTAAAACAATGTCCGGCCTGCGGGATACACTTTGGCCGGATCCGATTTTTTTATATTTGTAATGTTTCGCAATATATTTTTTGCACAATAATATTTAAAATTGTTCTTGAAGCAACTTTGATGTTATCAGTATCCGAATCCGAGGTCGTTAAGACCCTCAAATCCGGGATTGAATATTAGGTCCATTTCATGGACGAAGCGGAATATTTTGAAATCCTAAGCTTTGGGGGGCTTTTTTGTGGGTTGTCTGTTGATGGATCGCATCAATTTATAAAATATATCTTTAGAATGTTGCATTTATAATAAGTTCGTTTTTGATAAAAAACAAGAATTTTAGTTTATAATTTTTTGAGTTTTGGCATAAAAACTGGAAAATGGAAAGTGTTTTTTTCTCCCGTTCCTGGTTAACCCACAGATTTCAACTTGGATTTATAAGAAGGAACTTAGAAAGGCTGACAACAAACTATAAAAATAATTCTCAAGTGTTTCATATTTTTTCTGAAAACCTAAAAAACTTATTTTTCAAAAAACTTAAGGTACCCCATGATTTTTGGCACTTTTTTAATTTTTAAATTTGTTAATATAGTTGTTCCAATTGGGGAAACATATGCTAATGTGTTTCCTATTTAGTATTAAAGAATTAGTAAATATTTGATAGTGTTTCATGAGGGTGGAGTCCTCCCTCGTCCTCATATCCGTGATTTGATATCTCTTCATCAACTGAACGCAAACCGACTATCATTATAAGCCAATAAAAGTATTCAGTGCAGACGCATATATAAGATTCACTCGTGATCGACCAAAGATTATTGAAGAGAACATATCTTTCCTCGGATCCTACGGACTTCTCTAAACTGCACTCTACATTGTCGAATTATCACCAGAGGATAATATTATTGTTATCATAATATATGATCAAGTGCAACCTACCCTTTTGAACATATTAAAGGGTCAAAATGATACATATGATTGCTCTCCGGCTCTATCTACGGAATACCTTCGACTTGAAATGGCTTTTCTTAAGCTTGTGGACTATACATATTTGTTTTACTTCATCTCACTTATATTTATGTCAGGAGGAATCTAACGTCGATCCATACAAATAAGGGGATCTTTGGACAAGACACTTATTATGCTATAAATCAAAATATCTAGCATTCCCTATTAGAGGGCTATCTCATTCATGGCCCGCCAGGCTGTGGGAAACCTCCTTCATCACAGTCCTTGCTGGAGAGCTGGACTACTCCATCGCGGTTATGAGCCTTTTGGACAGGGATATGTGGGATGATCGACTTAAACATCGACTCACAGATGCACCTGAGAACTCAATTATTCTTCTGAAAGACGTTGACGCGTCCTTTGTGACTAGAGAGGATAATCCCCATTTAGAGGTTGCCTATCAGGGTATGAATATACTCACATTTATTGGCCTTCTAACGCAATCGACGTAGTTACATCTACCGTGGATCAGATTATTTTAAGACCACAAATTATTTAAAACGGCTGGATCCCGATATGATTCATCCGTGTTGTGTGGGCACCAAGCAGTGCGTTGAATACTGATCCCCATGTCAACTAGCAGACATGTTCAAAAAGTTTTATCCAAAGTCCCCCATTTCCATGGCGGATGAACTCACCAACAAGGTATCAACCCTCAACATACCAATCACTGCTGCTACGCTTCAAGGATACTTCAGGTTATTTAAAGACTCAGCGGATAAGGCAATCTTAAACGTGAAATCCCTTCGTCCAAGGAAGAGGAACAGCTGGAATGTTAACCATTATTGATAAATTGATATTATTGGATTTAACTCTATCTTGGTTGATGTTTTGTATGTACGGACTCTATATGATTTTTTTTATATTAATTTAATTCACTAGTAGAAGAGAGTTATTTTTTATTAATCTCTACACTTATCTCACTGTACAATAACATTTACATTGCAGTATTATTATCGTGTAATATATTTACTTAAAGTTCTTAATTGCTTAACATTCTCAATTTTCACTTACACGGCATTTTTAATGTAAAATAAAAATATGAACTTCTGAAATTAAATATTGATATAATATTTATAACGGTAATAAACCTTTTCAAGACATCACCCAACCTTAGTAGTTTTTTGATTTCCCAATTCCCTATATTTTGGCTGCATAAAGTATCCATTGAATTGGGCTAAACCAGCAGAATTGCTTATAACCAAAATTTAAATTAATTTTTGGTAGATCAGAATTATACATAAACGGCGCCATTTTAAATTTGTTATTATATGAACAAATTCTTTTTGTACCATATATTATGAAATTAGTGTAAACAAAACTTGGGGGCTATAAATTGTGTCTTAGTTAATTTTTACTAACAAAAATATGTTCAAGAAATTCCATTTGTACCCTACATACAACAGGAACATGCTACTATTCAAATATGAAAGGAGGTAGAATTGTAATTTGAAACAAACATAATGAAAGTACTATGAATTTAAGAGGATAAGGATAACTTTTTTTTGTCATACATTTGATTAGGTCCAATATGACAAGTTTGTATTTTCCATATCGTATAAGGCATAATACAAAGGCCCAAAAATTCCAAAGAAGCGAAGATAATGCAATCATGAATGCTCTTGTGTCCATTAATAATGTCTAGTGAGCTGTCGCTCCAAATCACGAGAAAAATAAAATGTTATTAACCGAAAATAGCTTTTTCTGACTATGACAATGGTTCCTGAGACTTGGTTGTTGACGGAAAATATTACACCTTGTATGTATATTTAGCCTTACACAAGCTTCATGATACAGTCCAAGAATCCTATTAAGTACCTATCCGTCGCGTCGCAGTATTTAGGTCATTTTGATATTAGATGATGAGTTGGAGAAATATTTTAGGTGTGTAAGTGTAGTTTCTACTCCCAAATTAGACCCTGAATAATTTGCGAGGGTACAGGGTAACATTATGATTCCAGTGGTTATTCCATACATAATGCAGGTAGTTTCTTGGCAAAAGCCATACAAAGGGAAGGATAAGTGTCCATAGAAAAACTAGTAATTAAGAACTAAAATATAACATGTTGTAACCAATATATTTGTTGAGAAAGAATACTGCGTTGTTCAGCTTCTACATACCAAAAATATTGTCTTTTGAAGTAATTAGGTTAGGTCTATGATAAATTAATAACTACTTTACAAAGAAAAACTATTTACAACCTTATTATTAAGCTAATTATGATGACGTCACATATGAAATATTATCTTTATTTTTATTCCCTAATTATTGGACCGAAGAGCATAATAATAAAGTGTCCGATAATTGAAGCAATTGCACAAATGATACTCGCTCAAACAAGCTTCGCACAAAAATCTATGACCAATAAAAACTCGCTCTATCTCAACTCGCGCAAATGATAGGGAGCCATTTATTTCCTCTTTTATATATTTACAGATATCAGTATTGATGGAAAATAATTTATTGAATATTTTGTATGGGTTATTATTTTCCTTAAAAAACTATGGATAAATATATAATTTAGATTTTTCACAGAAAAAAAAACACTATCAAATTTTATATCTTGTATCGTTATGAAATTTTCAAACAATAAAAGGACCATATAAAGAGTATATTGTTATATATATTGAACAAGTTGATTTTAAGTAAGACTTTATGGAATCTCATAACACTTAGTAGAGGATAATTTAAGTGATCCAAAGTTTGAAACAAAAATCACATCATTTTTGTTTTTCCACTTTTGAAACATAAGTCCTTTTTGGAGGCTAAATCCACTCTTTCTGACATTGGCTTTTTGTTCATCAAAGAACATTTACTTAGTTTGTTTGTCTCAAGCATTATCCACAGTTATTTTAGATAAAACAACATAATACATGTGAAGACTTGTTAAAAAAATAGTTTTCATCCTCGTTTCTTATGCAGTTCATTCAAATAGGATAAATGACATCATTTTCTCTTTAAACAAGTTATTTGTTAGGGACAGTTTTTGAGATGTTCCTCAAGTAGAAATCAAAAGATTTTAGATATCTATATTTGCAACAGTGACCCAAATATAACTAGAGGCATATATACACTCAGAGAGTGTGTACCTCCGCCGATCCCCACAACATTCCCATTCAAACATTCTCCCTTTCACACGCCCAATTTTCTATCTCTAATCATTGTTTCCTCTCTGTTAGCTCATTTTGCATATTAAAAAAGCACTCAGAGACGGGAAGAGGAAGAGTTTAAGCTACGTCACTGGGTTAACATAGTCCTGAGCTGATATATGAACAATAATACGTCAATGAATATTTTTTTAGAGTTTGTTCTTTCCTGCTCCCTAAATAGAGACCCCATTTCATTTAGTATTTTGCTCATTTTGCATATTAAAAAGCACTTAGAGATGCCAGAATTTAATCACTTGTTCCTTTGGCATTTTCAACAACTCCACAAAGTTTCATTCGAATCTGTTCGGTACTTTTTGAGTTATCCTGCTGACAAACAAACCACAAACGCCAGTGAAAACTAGAGGCATATATACACTCAGAGAGTGCAAACCTCCGCCGATCCCCACCTAATGAATCACTTAACAGAAATATTACACTCAGAGAGTGTGTACCTCCGCCGATCCCCACAACATTCCCATTCAAACATTCTCCCTTTCACACGCCCAATTTTCTATCTCTAATCATTGTTTCCTCTCTGTTAGCTCATTTTGCATATTAAAAAAGCACTCAGAGACGGGAAGAGGAAGAAGTTTAAGCTACGTCACTGGGTTAACATAGTCCTGAGCTGATATATGAACAATAATACGTCAATGAATATTTTTTTAGAGTTTGTTCTTTCCTACTCCCTAAATAGAGACCCCATTTCATTTAGTATTTTGCTCATTTTGCATATTAAAAAAGCACTTAGAGATGCCAAAATTTAATCACTTGTTCCTTTGGCATTTCCAACAACTCCACAAAGTTTCATTTGAATCCGTTTAGTACTTTTTGAGTTATCTTGCTGACAAACAAACCAACAAACGCCAGTGAAAACAATACCTCCTTCGGCGGAGGTAACAATACCTCGGAGGTAACAATACCTCCTTCGGCGGAGGTAATGATAAAAACGGATTGGTTTCTCATGTATTAACTGTTTAGCAAGATGATGTCCTACATATGAAATCATACTTTCTTCTACTGCAGTGTATTCAAGGTGATGCTACGGACTTTAAAAATATATATTTTGTGTCGTACTTTTAGGCATAATAAACACGGACATGTTAAGACATAAATAACTATTTCTCACTGATTCATAATACCGCCAAAATGAATATATAGAAATTCCCTCCTAATGATGAGACGGCCCACAGTGATGAACAGGTCCAGTTCATGGTTTGAACTTGCTACATATTTATAATAATATTTTACTCCCTTGTCGACATCTGACAGCCTTTAAGGTAATGTCATATCTTAATCTGTGGTTAAACTACAATAACTGTGAACAAAATACAAAATAACATATAAACATACTTATAAAAGAAAAGGGAAAAATGATACTGTTTGACGAAGGGGGTAGTTAAATATCCATCGTAATTATTAGCCGCTTAGAATATCCAAAATCATATTCATGATTAAACATCAATCTATGGATAATAGCATTGTTTACGAGCTATAATAATCTTGAAAGTAATAAAAAATACTATATACATAAAATATATTATCTTGCTGTATGAGCAAATTCGTGAACGCCATGACAAGTAACAAAATGGCTTATAACGTGTGACTTATTGATCGGGTAGGATTATTCCTTACTATTTGTATTTTCTGCACTATAAGGCACACCTTCGATGAATGTCATTTTTCAAAACTTTTTTCATATATAAGGCTCAACGCATTATAAGGTGTTGCAGTAGACGTTGGTGTTATGTTATGTATTCACTGGATGGTGCTACACGAAAGGGAATACAACAAAACAATAAGATAAGTCAGTGAAACTATATTAATAGATTACAAACCAGCTATTTGACAACTATAAAATATATAAACAGCTGTTGAATTATTTTCTTCCGAGATATTTGAAGTATTGTATTATCGTGACACAGTTTATCGTTAACAACAGCAAGATATAATACTCCACTTTCCTCCATTCAGTTAACACATAAAAACAATCTGATACTGTTACAGTACATTAAATATAAGTGCAATCGCAATATAATATAATGTAACACTTGTATTAGTGCAAATCAATAACAATATCAACTCTACAGCAATAACATAATAACTAAACTTTCAGCTGTAAACACACAAGAAACCCATAGAGCTTTATTTATCAGTTCCTTATCTACTAATCCCTCGTATTCTTTTTTGTCCTGATTGAACAGCTCGGCGATTGTGGCATCCACCACGCCCGGCTCCGTCTCATCAAAGTCATAATGAATCGAGTAAGTGTCACTGTTGTTATCGACAGTTCCGTGACAATTTTTGCCTTCCTGAATGCTTGGACCAGAATTGAGATTGATATATCAGCCAGGCATTTACAGTCCACTGGCAGATAGTGGTGTATGTTGTCCGGCACTGTCTCCCATCTTGGTGAAAGTGTGTTTGTCTTCTGCAGTTCGCAGTCTAGCCTGAATGCCTTGTTAATACCAACATCCAGCGACTGGAGTTGTTTTTTGTCAATCCACCAACAAATCAATAGTAATTGTCCTGTGAGGGCTAGAGATTAACTTTGATCAATCTTAAGTCATTATCATAACGGCGGTCTTAAGTTTCGTGTTGACCGGTTGAACGTGCTAGACAGGGAAAGGGTGCATTGTAGAGTTGTATCGAGATCTAAAATAGATTGTTATATAAATGGACTTTGAAGAAGAAGAAAAACTATAATAAGAAAAACTGATGGAATTATTTTTTATTTCTAATAAAATATAATTTGCCGATAATTAAATAATATTCCTACACTCAATCATCTACTGCCATAGACAACATACGACTAGGACATAGGAAGGGTCTTGATAAAATGGCATTGACTTATGTTATTGTTTTAAATTTTCTTTAGTAATAAAGAAAAACATCGAAGATTACAAACTAATTAATTAATGATAAAAATCGTGCGGAGAAGTGGGCGGGATAAATTTTAATGAAAAAGACAATGGCAATAAAAAAGGCAGCTTTATATTATTACAGGTTACCTATTTTATCCCTCCCAGCGAGAACACTCCTTCCTCTCTCCCTCCCTCTCTTTTTCCTTCTATCGCTCTCTTTACCCCTCTCTCTTTGTCACTGCCAAAAACAGTCATAGAATATGTAAACACCAAGGAATACTAGAAACTAACTGGAAAGGAAAGGGAAAATGTAGCTTCCAAGTTAAGGCCATGATACGTTGATTAACATATCAATAAATTAAGTTTTATATGTATTTTTATAGCTAAATGAGTCATTTTCACGTCAATAATTTATAATTCAACGATCAAACAAGTAGATATTATATTTAAAAAAATGAATAGCGAGTGTGATATATATTTTAATACTTTTTATTTATCAACAATAATTTCCACAATAGTAAATATATATTATTTACAAACGATACATAGTTAACAGTTACAAACAAGTAATTCAATATTATATGTTTCATTGTGAAATAGACTGTAACTTTAAAAAAATATTTTCAAATTAAATTTCATATCTGACGATCTTTGTTTCTCTGAAACGACACAGCCTCATTAAACCTCTAGTTTCGGAGGTGCCATGAGTTTCAAATCAGAGGATCTTGAGGAGGTTTTAGCGGGGCTGGCGTTGCGTTTGAGGGCGTTCCGGTTCGGCTTGAAGTCGAACCAGACTTTTTTCATCCACGGAAGATAACATTCAGCCATAGCGATAGTATTTGCCTCTTCCGCCCCTATTACAATATGAAGAATTAATTATAAACATTTAGGTGATATTAAATTTAACGTCATAGCGTAACTCTATCCTTTTTAATCACTACCTTATTATCATTTAATTAAAAACAGATGATGCAATATGCATTTCATTACAAAAAACAAAGTCAATAACAGAATAAAAGCTACGTATAGCTACGATACTATTAAAATTGGACAATGTACTCAATATATTTTAATTTTTAGTAATACTTATTTATTTATTGGCTTGATATTGTGATAAAGTAAAAATCTATTTCATAAATGAAAAAGTTATGATTAGTATATATATATATCGTTAAAATCATTCATATTTTAAATTGCTTTAAGATAAAAAAGGGTACTTTTATTTTTGATGAATAGTTAGAAACTCTTATTTGACTTGGACATCCATCCACCAATAGACTCGATGCTCGAGCTAAAATACGGAAATCCCTGAGCCTTCTTCGCTATTAAGAAATGCAGCGTATTCCTTATCTTCCAAATAACTCAACCGTTGGTCCAAAAAGCTCTGGCAAATTGGGATAAGTTCCTCCTCGTAGCTCTTGTATTAAAGCTCCTTCATATGAACAATGTCCATTATTTCACCCTTGGAGCAAGGCAGCTTAATAGCCATTTCACGGTAGCAGTCCACGGGAAGGGCAGCATAGCAGTTTGGATGGATTCTCTGGTTGGACCTCATAGGCCAAATTCTGTCTGTTGAAGGAAGAGAGAAACCATTTCGGAGACTTCATTTTTAGATGATGTAGAATGTCCGTTCGGATGCAGGGCGTCGCGGTGGCCGTTAGTGCCATAAAATAGACTCGGGAAAATCACTTCGTAACCTATGGAGAAGCTAGTAGTACGAGTGAAAGTCGTGTCCCTACTGAGACACACAGTTGGCCTCATCAATAACGAATCGCTTGAGGGGATCCCGCGAATAAAGGCTTCGAGAGATTCCATTGAGCTTCTGAGAGGCAGATACCTTCTCAGGAGTCACGCAGAGGAATATGATTTGGGGCGTGAGGAGACGGAGCTTTTCGTATATTTTCCGCTGCCGGCCATAGTCGTCCCCGATGAGATGATCTACAGGGATTCCCATACCGTTGAGCTTTGTGACTTTATCATATATGAGGGATGCCGGGAGGGATAGGACTACAGTGACTCTGCCCTGGACTGCAGCGGGTAACTGATAGCAGAGACTCTTTCTGCCTCCGTGGGCATAAAGACAGAGGCGACATTGTTCAAGAGGGCCGCATTAATGACTGACAGATGATTGAGGCGAAAGCTGTGGATATACAAGTGACTCTTGAGCTTCCCAAAGAGATCGTTCGAGAAAGAGTAGTCCCTCTTTGGCATATTATTATATCCAGTGTTGTTCCCAACGCGCGTGCGAGTAATATATTACTTTGTGATATTACTGCGCAATAACTAGAAAGAACAAACATATTAGATATTACTTTCAAGTAATAACTAATATGTAGATCCTAGTTACATATTACTTTCGTGAAAAAAACATATCGACAGGCATTTTTGATGAAAATTTATGATCTATGAATGTATGTGCCGTCACCCAATGGACATAATACTGTTATGAATAAAATTAAAAAGGCACGTCATATTGATATTTAAGCAGGGGATCCATTAGACCCAAACCCACAGAACAACCTTTTTGTTATTTATGGAGATTTTATCGTAAAGAAAATAAGTTCCTCAAAGCCCTCGGGCCCGCATGTCGATTGAGGCTTTTAGGATTGAAACCCAACGCCAACCCCAATAGGAATGAGAGGAACCCTAATTTACAATTATACACCCAAGCCCTCGGGTCCGCCGCTGATATAGGCTTTTATTTAGGGTGGAAACCCACCGCCAACTCTGGTTAGGTATAAAAGGGTTCCTTACTTTCAATCTCATACACCCAAGCCCTCGGGTCCCGCCTGCTGATATAGGATTTTATTTAGGGTTGAAACCCACCGCCAATCTGGCTAGGTATAAAATGATTCCTTACTTTCAATCTCATACACCCCAAGCCCTCAGGTCCCGCCTGCGTTATGGGCTTATATTTAGGGTGAAACCCACCGCCAACTCTGGCTACGTATAAAAGGAGTCCTTACTTTCAATCTCATACACCCCAAGCCCTCGGGTCTCGCCTGCCGAATAGGCTTTTATTAGGGTTAAAACCCACCGCCAACTCTTGTAGGTATAAAGGAGTCCTTACTTTCAATCTCAACCACCCAAGCCCTCGGGTCAGACTGCCGTTATGGGCTTTTATTTAGGGTTGAAACCCACCGCCAACTCTCGTTATGTATAAAAGGAGTCCTTTTTTTTTTCGCCTATATGGTTCGATAGAATTGCCGATCGATAGGATATAAATAAGCATTATAGCATTAAAATTAGTCTATCGAACCTAGGATCTTATCAATGAGGTAGACTAAAAAGACCATCCCCTCTCGGGATTCGAACCTGCTCCCCAAACATTGAGAGTTGAACACGCCTTAACACGCACGGCTATCGAGCTCCCTTTCCTTAATTCAAACTCATACACCACTAGCCAGAGTTAGCGGTGGGTTTCAACCCTAAATAAAAGCCATAACGGCAGGCGGGACCCGAGGGCTTGGGGTGTATGAAATTGAAAGTAAGGACTCCTTTTATACCTAGCCAGAGTTGGCGGTGGGTTTCAACCTAAATGAAAGCCTATATCAGCAGGCGGGACCCGAGGGCTTGGGGTGTATGAGATGAAAGTAAGGACTCCCCTTATACCTTGCCAGAGTTGGCGGTGGATTTCAACCCTAAATAAAAGCTATATCAGCAGGCGGGACCCGAGGGCTTGGGGTGTATGAGATTGAAAGTAAGGACTCCTCTTATACATTGCCAGAGTTGGCGGTGGGTTTCAACCCTAAATCAAAGCTTATATCAGCGGCGGGACCCGAGGGCTTGGGTTGGATAATTAAACCTATGCATCTCATAATGTAAGAAGTCATTTTTTAAGTCTTTGAATTCACCCACTTTATCATGTTTGAGCCATGTGCTCACTTTATATATTATAATATCATATATAGATTATGATAAAAATGCAAACTAAGTTTGGTGAGGATTTTTACAAATCCTGTTTGAATTGCCTTACTTATTGTTTCGGAATGCTCAAAAAGTAGTATATTACTCAAGTAGTAATTACTTTGTGAAGTAATAATATATGAAAAAAGATATTACTACGCAGTAAAAGTAGTATATTATTACTTTCAAAGTAATATTCGACCAACTCTGATATATCCTTGTTTACAACAGAAGCAGATAACTTGGACAACCACTTTGAAAACACAGAATATAAAGAACTTAAAATAACACTACACAACCACCGTTTTTTGAAATAAATATTACAATGAACTAATAATAATGAGGCCTACTTGAGGATAAAGGGAGTGCCGTTTTAATGACGTCATCCTTCCAGTTAGTTTAGAGTATTCCTTGGTAAACACCAAGGCTAAGCTCCAGATTCCTTCCTACTAATGTCGAATGTCAAATACCAACAATGATCATAATACATTTAGAGGTGCGGACCTGAAAAACACAAATAGTTCGATTAAAGTTTCAATCCAAAAATTAAGTAGGAAGAAGAGGAATGGCTGACATCGTTTTAAAAGCAAAGTATTTTAGAACATTTAATACATTTTATATGATTGAAACCCATGTTGCCTCCATTTTAAGAGTAAAAAACAACAGTTAAAAAAACGATTAAGTCCGTTTAGAATGTATATAGAAAAATGTACATGTGCAGTCATACTTACGATTTTTATCAGTCATTTATAATTCATCAAGGATTATTTTTGACTAAATAATATCTTCCAGAGGGTGAGGTTGCGTGATAAGCATTTTAAATCTCAAATTGCAAAAGCTACTACAGTAAAAATAGAGAAAGAAAAGATGGCAGAAAGAGGCTTTCAAATTCAGTTATAGTGCTATTTATAGCAGGCTGTGATGCAAGTCCTGTCTTCACCCTTGAGCGTTTAAGCCTTCACAGAAAACATGCCTGTATGAGTCCCTAAGACCCTTGACATCTTAGTGATAAGGAACCAGTCTCCTCGATTTCTTTAAATAAATCATAACCTAAATTCAGTTGAAATATATTCGAAATCAAAGAAACAAATATTGAGGGTATTTATTATTATTACTATACATGAATTTTAAATTTATTGGCAGTTTAAAATTCCGATAGGTTTTGATAGTTTGTAGTAGTAGCTCTTTGCTCCTGCTCTTAACCCAGACTCCCAATTATATTATCTGTGTTTCCTCCCCCTGCTCCTCAAACTCTAATCCTCTTCTTCCCTTATGTACATCTCTTTACTCTTTACTCTTGCTCAAGCAAGACTCTTTGTGTACATCTCTGTTTGAGTATTTAAGCCCTTGCTCCCTCCATTCTGTATGTCAGTCACAAGAAGGACATCCCAATCTCTGTCAAACTATATGGTCGTCATTTGGTGAATAAATGAATCTCTTTTACTGAATAACTCGCTGTCTCGCGGATACGTTATTTCAGCTCCCCATTCGGTACATACTCGTACATGGCGCAGTCTACGAACACCATTGACACCTAGACGGACGGAGATTGGCGATCAACGACAGCGTCTACAGGCTGGCCCCCAGGTGCACCACCAACAAGAAGTTCCCCGTGCTGTTCTACACCGACCTCTGTGACAAGATCGTCTCCCAGGACCTCAACTGACACCATGCCGAACACCAGAAGCGAAGGTGCCATGAAGGAGGAGGACCAAACCCCTACAGATCCGGTTCAGCTCATGATGGCCATGATGAAGGAGATGAAGGAGGAGGCCAAGAAAAGAGAAGATCAGCTGATGCGACAGCTGCAGGAGCAGGCACAGGACTTCGCGGCGGCTCTACAGAGAAACAGAGGCAACGCTGGTGGATCCACAAAGTCGAAGAAGATGGACGTGCCGGTGCTGAAGTGCCCGGAGGACATCAACTTAGCCGATTTCCGCGATTGCAGCAACGGTTCGCCGACTACACGGAAGTACAAAAGATTATGGAAGAATGCACCCTGAGCGGTCGTCAGTCGCTACTGCGTTCCGGATTGGATCCTGCTTGGACCAAGCTCTGGTCAACGGGCATCCTGGAGATCGACGACAGAAAGGATGACATCAACGACATCATCAAGAAGATCCTCCACTACATCCGAGAACATCGCAACCCTCTTTTAGACAGGAAGGAATTCCTGGAGAGGAATCAGCACGCTGGTGAGAGCATCGACGTGTACTACTCCGCCCTGAAGTCCATTGATGAAAGCTGCGGGTATGACGTCAATCCCACGTGCAAGGTTTGTGACGATGCTTGCGGACACGGAGATGAACTACAGCAGGAACGCCTTCGGGATCGCCTCATCTGTGGTTTGAAGGACCAGGCCATCCAGCAGAAGGTGCTCGCCATCCCTTTTAAGGACCTCACACTGAAGAAGGCACTGGAAGTGTGCAGGGTGGAGGCAGCATCGAAGGAGACCCAAGCGTCCCTGAACAAGTCCGAGAGGCAAGTCAATCGTCTCAAAGAGAGGTCTTCCTACAAGAAGGGCAAGATCGACAACAACCCCCTGAGCAAGTCAGCTCAGAAGGCGGATGAGAGGTGTTCCAACTGCGGTCGGAAGAAGCATCAGAAGCCTGACCAATGCTGGGCGAGAGACAAGGACTGCAACAACTGTGGTAAGACAGGACATCTTAAGCATATGTGCAGGTCTGAGCCCAAGAAGGAGGTCAACCGGATGACGATCGGACAAGTCAAGACGTCAGATGACCTCGTCAAGATCACCGCCAAGATCGGCAACGCGGACCACCAAGAAGTCGAGTGGCTGCCGGACACCGGTGCTGAGTGCGACGTGATCACCGCGGATTGCCTGAAGAAGGTTGGGACCAAGGTTAAGGACCTCAGGAAGGACAAGGCGGAGCTGTGCGGACCGGACCAAGGCAGACTGAAGTCCTTGGGCAAGGTGACAGCGACTCTGGAGAGAGAAGGAATGAAGTACAAGACGGAGCTTCACGTGCTGGAGAAGGGCACTGGACCGATACTGAGCAAGGTCGGATGTATAGCGCTAGGACTCATCCCGACGGGTTGGCCTCACGTGGTGAACAAGCTTTCACTGAGCAGCCCTGATGAAGGTAATGGCGTGGACATGCTGCTCAAGAGCCAGTCAGCCGCATCGATCCGTGAGCAACTGTTCCAAGAGTTTCCAGAGGTCTTTCCACCAGATGATGAAGTCCTACCTCTGAAACCAATGAAGGGTCCGCCCATGAAGATCGAGTTACTCCCAGGTACAAGCCCGATAAGAAGGTACAGATGTAACACGATTCCTTTACATTGGCAGGACAAGGTCAAAGCCCACCTGGAGACCATGGTGCAGAAGCAGATCATCGAGCGGGTCCCGCAAGGTGAAGCGCCAGAATGGTTGTTCTCCATGGTGGTGGTGCCAAAAGCTGGAACGGATGAGCCAAGGGTGACAGTCGATTTCTCACCGCTCAACCCGTTTGTGAAACGCCCAATGTACCCGTGCAGAGTTCCCGCTGAGGAGGTTGCCCAGATCCCGCCAGGAATGACTCACTTCACTGTTCTGGATGGCAGGCACGGATACTGGCAAGTCTTGCTTGACAAGCCCAGCGGCAAGATTATGACGTTCGACACCCCATGGGGGATGTTCCGTTACCTGAGGAATGCCATGGGACTCATCTCCGCCGGGGACGAGTTCAACAGACGCGGCGATGACGCTATCGCCGGAATCCCCAACGTGAAGAAGATCGTCGAGGCTTGGGATCCAGCTTGGGATCTGGAGAGAAACCGCCGCTACCTGAAGCTGTACGCGCCGCCGATTGGAGTTGCCAAAGGCATCCCGGAAAGTCAAGAGGAAGTCAAGCAGCCAAGGAGAAGCAAGAGACAGAAGAAAGCCCCTGTAAGATTTCAGCCGTGATGAAAATGCTTTTCCCAGGCTCCCCAGGGGGGGCATGTAGTAGTAGCTCTTTGCTCCTGCTCTTAACCCAGACTCCCAATTATATTATCTGTGTTTCCTCCCCCTGCTCCTCAAACTCTAATCCTCTTCTTCCCTTATGTACATCTCTTTACTCTTTACTCTTGCTCAAGCAAGACTCTTTTGTGTACATCTCTGTTTGAGTATTTAAGCCCTTGCTCCCTCCATTCTGTAGGTCAGTCACAAGAAGGACATCCCAATCTCTGTCAAACTATATGGTCGTCATTTGGTGAATAAATGAATCTCTTTTACTGAATAACTCGCTGTCTCGCAGATACGTTATTTCAGCTCCCCATTCGGTACATACTCGTACAATGTTATTATAGGTATCCTCCACGTTCTTCTGTGAAGGCATACACGCCCAAGGGAAACATGACGTACATTATAAACTAACCACATAATGCACCCTAAAATGATGAGAGCCTCTTTCTTTCTCTTATTTTTACAGTGGTACTTTTGCAATTGGAACTTTAAAATTTATCACGGAACCTCTACTATCTGGGCGATATTTTGAAAAGTACCTATTTTTCTTATTTGATTCGTCAAACAAATTTTTATTCAAACCATTAGTATTCATTTATCAATATGTCCAAAATACTTTTTGGTCCATAAAAACTTTTGTATACATTTGTTCGGTATTAAAAAAGAAACCCAGAGTTCGATCAACAGTATATTAGAAGGGCTGATATATTACTGATTGTTCATCTTCCGAAAAAAATCCGACACTCCATCCATCGGTTGATAGTTTTCCTTATACATATCTAATACATGTTACATAAACATCTTTTGTCACTGACTGAAAATGGTAAAAATAATATTATTTTAATTATAACTAATAAAATATAATCGGTTATCAATCAATTGGATATTATTTGTGACGATTCTTATAAAAAAAATATTACCCTCTCTAAATGAAACAAACTTGAACTATTTTTACTTGTAACCATAACAACAATACAAATCATTGTAGATATAAAAATTAAAGAATATTTATTATTTTATAGGCTGCTCTATTTTATAGAAAGGTATTCAAAATAACTTGATTGATTGTATCTTTAAAAATACTAAATGCGTAAATTGTTGTACTTTGCTACAAAACATTTTTCCTTGACTTATACATATTTTTTATCATTATATTAATACGCAAACTCTTTAATTTTTCTATATAAATATACGTCTTTATAATATTGAGTCCATACTTTTACCTCAATTACCCATAGCAAACTGAATAAGTTTATGCGTGCTGTATTAAAATTCAAATACTATATTTTTTTTACTAGAATGAAACAAACAACTTCATATAGGTCTATTGAAATACATTACTTACTTTTTTTTATTAAAACTTGAACTATTTTTTAAAGTTAAGTCATAAAACTTATTAGTCAGAATAAGGATAAGTCACTCTTTTTGGTATTATATTCTGGATTTTTCAAAAATTTCTTTCAAAAAAAAATGTCATCACTTTTTTCAGAAATTCTTTCTTAAAAAGACGTCATAACTGTTTTTCAAAATTTCTTTCAAAAAAAAACTTGATCACTTTTTCAGAAAATTTATTTCTAAAAAAAAGTCAATTTTTTTCAGAATTGCGAACGACAAACGAACGATGAACGACGAACGATTCGATTAAAAATTAACGATGACCGACGAACGATACCTTTTGGCGAACGAAGAACGAAAAAATTCGCGATCGTCAACGGTACACGTTGACGATCGCGAAATTTTTATAAATGTGTGTATAACTTTGTTATAACTGTTGATTAAGGTATTTGTTATTATCCTGTACCGAAACCAATATATGGAAGGATCAAACAAAGGGGTTTCTAGTCCGTTAAGTATTGACCCGATGGGGTCAATTTCATCAAATTTATCCCTATGTCTCTTAATTTGTGTCAAATGCTTGTTTTATATGTCGTTTGGTAGTAATATAAAACGAATGTGTTTGTTTCCATAAAAACTGACAAATTTAAAAAACTGTTGCGTGGTCCAATTGTCTGGGCCTGTTATGTTACGTATTTTAAACCCCTACGCTTTTCAAGTGCTTCGATAGAATCATATCGCCATAAAATCAAATATTTCTCCGGTCAAAGTATATTTTTTTTCTACATGTGGTACCCTCTAAAAAATCCAGACGACTATTGTACTATGAAGGTTCTTGCAGAACTTTTTTGATATAAACTCTGCTAGTGTTGCGACGTTGGGCCAGAAAGAATTTGTTACCTTCATTTTTTGGTTCAATGGAACTACATCAGTGTGGATCTTTGTAAGCAGATAGCGTTAAATAATATGCATGATAGGTGAAATTTTTATTATAGCAATCTGAATTGATCCAACATTTTTGTAAGATTTACACCATTACATACATAATTGCGATTCCTATAAATATTTTCACTTGTGCAGTCTTTAAACAGTCTTTAAACTTAAAAATACTATTTTACTCTGAAGCGAACAAGTCATCTTCTACAGGCGAGTGAAGTTAATTGACACAAAAAAGCTATGAAATAAGCTAACAATACACACTCCATTTCTTTGTTTTCACTTAAAACTTTGTTTTATTAAAAAACATCAAACATACGTCTGGTAGTAAATTAGATTTCCTTTAAATTAATTATTATTATTGAAGTCTGTAACGTCCACCATTTTGAAGAAATTTGCAGAAAACTATATTTTACTAAATTTTTAAACTTTGACCTCGTTGTGCGACCTCGTAATGTTGACCGATTTTGTTCAAACTTTGTATGTCGTCTTCTTTTATCACCAAGAAACAGAAAATCACTTTGTGCTACATTTCAAACATTTGAAAAATAAGACAACCCTAAGGTGTAGACATAAGAAGAGATTTAATTAATTTGATATTCATAAAGCCTTTTAATTTATGATAAAATTTCAAATTCAAATGAAACATAAGATGTAGCTTGATTTTGATGAGCCTTCTATTATTTATGCCAAAATAAAGGCCTCATCTGCATGAAAAACGATATGTGTATATTCCTATTGAGACCTACCAACTTTATTTTATTAAATTGGGAATAACTTTTATACTAATTAAAATATAAGCTTGGACTCTCTTGCAATGGCCGTACAACCTTACTTGCAACTCTCTGTTTTAGTTATTTGTTAATTTCTTTATATTTTAACGGATAGTGGTACCGATATAGAAAACAAATGTTGCTTAAAATTGTAATTTATATTACTTAAAGTTGTATAAAATATGTTTAAAATTTTATTTGATAGTACTTAAAAACTGTTCACTATAAAAGACTAAACTTAATACTCAAATTGATTTTGCAATTTTGATCGTTCTAAATCCAAAGTACTTATAATAACTCTAGGCTTTAATTTTTTTAAACAATAATATTATAATTCTTTATAAATGTAAGATTTTAAATTAAAACGTTTTTTATTACAAAAGTCATAGTTTAAAATTATAATGCTTACAAATTAAAAAGTTAAAGTTTATAGTAACATCTACAAATATTTTTTTATTTCTGTATGTTTATTCGCTGAAGCATTACTCTATTTTTTTCTATCAATAACTCCCACATAAAAGTGTTTCTTTTAGGATTGTATCTTAACCAGACTGTCTCCTAGATGCATAATAAAGAAGTTTTTATTTACTATTATTATTTTTTCATGCAAAATAAGTTTACTTTTATAAAAAAAAAATCTTTAACTTTCATTTAAATATTTTGGCCGGTTTTTTCATATGTTTATTATATATATATATATATATAGTTTATTCACACACATATTATGTTAGTAAGAGTATGCTACGAAAACATTTAGACATAAATAACTATTTGATGTTTTGATAGTAGCTTTCAAAACATTCAAATATGACAATACAATAAACACTTTGATCATATTTAGAACACTTACTTCATTAATGAAATACAAAGAAATGCTTTTTTCTAGTTTATCATCTTTTTATTAAATCATGAGTTTAATAGGTGTGTTCATTAGAGTAGTAGTATTTGATTTAGTCTATCATTTTATACTTTGACATTTTAGTTTGTTTATTTACAATAAATTATTTATTTAATGTTTTGTTTTGAAAAATATTAGATTATAAAACATATTCTCAATTGACGGCTTGAAAAAAAAGTAGATATATTTGTTTTAATATAAAATAACACTGATAAACTATCAAACTAAGCCTATCATATATATTTGGACATCAATTAATTTAAATTTGCAGAGTTGAATCTTTCACTTCATCATGATCCAGGGTATTAAATATTGTATAGTATTTTGTCAATTTTATAGCACATTTCGTCATAAAACATTTCAAACTCTAGATATAGAATGTTAATCATATCAAACATTTATGTGTTTTCTACTCCTTCAGTTTGTTACTATAATCTCAGCTTGTTTTATTGCCCTTGGAAAAAAGGAAATTAGTTTGCCCCACCCTGTATATATATATATATATATAGTGTCTATTTTAAGGTAAACATATATTTATTTTTAGGCCGCCTAATTTCACTGGGAGGGGAAAACCTTATGACAACCTTTGAATATGTATATCTTAAAATAAGGAACCATAACTTCTCATCATTAAAATAGGTTGCATTTTAAGAAGGGGGCATAATTAGAAGTAGGAGGCGTAGGGAAGAAAAATAAACAAATAGGATTTTCACATTTTATGAAAATTCTAATGATAATTATTTGCAGCAAAAAGTTTTTTTTTTTTTTCTTATTAAAAGTTCTAATAGTCGTTAATATAATACAAACGTAATTTTTTGATGTTATACGTTTTCATTTTTATTACTTGCAGACATGATATTAAGGAAAACACTTTTCGGCTACCATTTAGGGTAGTCAAAGTCGTTGAAGAGTATTAATAGAGTCTTAATGTTGATTTGCATTATGACTTGCTAGGTGTTTATTTTGTAAGGTCTTACCTCAAATTGGAACTAAATTAAAATACATTAATACATTTTATTAAAAAATTAAGTAGAACTATGTTAATATATATTATATATATATATATAATAGATAAATATATAATATTATAGTATAAAATTACCTATCTAATACGATCAAAACACTATAAAACAACAATACTATTCATTTGATAAAAGAACACAAAGATTAAAGGGAGTCATGAAATGGAGATATGTATTATTAGACTATCTTCTTCTGAGTCTACTTTATTCGTGTTTAGGTAATTGAATAAAAATCTTTAAGCTTGTGTTATCTCAAAACCTATATCTTCACTTGAAGGGTATTTATTTCATAGCACATATACAGTCAATTTATTCTATCTAGGGGTAATTGCGAGTGGTCTAAACTCTCACAAGCAGCATATCTAGCAGCGGCAGATATTAGACGGGACTTTGTAAATCCTGTCTTTTCAGTGATTCCTTCTTCGAGAGTGTCGATGCAATGATAATTTAAGCACTTAATAGTGGAAACGGAGCGTATTGTAAAGTCCTGTTTTTTTTTAGAATGCCAAATAAAATTGTGTCTGGCATAAAAGATTTAATTTCCTAAGTCCATCAAGGATTATGGTTAAAGGACATTTAACAAAAGTTTTTGTTGGCTGTTATTAAAAGCTTGCTTTGGTCAGAAGCCCACTTTAATCAACACTCACAGTTTTATATATATTATTAATCAGTTATAAGCATCGACAATTAACAACAAACCTACACGCAAAGATCACGGTACTTATACCTGAGCAGTAAAGCACTCAAGATAACACTCTTGGACCTTTTTCTCGAACGTAATTGATTTTTAAAGGTGCATTATGAAAGTCAAAACAAGGAAACCCTCTAGGTGTGAACATAGAAGGTAAGAAAATCAGCCTTAAAACACACCCTGTCTCTTCTTTATAGACCAGGGTTCATGTCATTGTCGAATCCTTTTAATGGACTACTTCTATTCCACCTTTAAATATAAATTAGACAAAGTAAATCCTCACTAGCAGGGACAAGAATTATTATTTATTTGGTTTTTATTCTCTTTGTCGATAAATAAATTCTTTATTTGACGATACGACATAGAAAAATGAATAAATGTGAGTAACCATTTTACCCAACTTATTTTTTTTTCAACGTTGAGCTTGCAAAAACTGCCATAGTGGCATCATGGATTATATTGTTTATTTTATTATTATTGACAAGTAGAAGCTCATCTTATACCAAAAAATCTATAATTTTTATATAAATAAAACAAGGAAATCACTTAAAAATTTATTTAAAAATAGAGAAAAAAGGAATTAAAAGATAAGTTTATATGAATAATTTTATACATGCAACAAGGTATTTGAGTATAAAACTGCAATTGGTAAAATTCATGACAAGTCATCGTCTTTAATGGTACGCATTTGTATACGATTAACTAGGTCTTCGTAATGACGGATTGGCATTTGGCAATTGAAGAAGCTGAAAAAAAAGCCATCGTATCTGACAGTTGTAGCAATCGTTCTTTGATGATAGCACGGACAGCTTGGTATGTACCATTTAAAATTGATAATATAAGGAGGAGACAGCATCTCTAAAGGGGATAGAATATGTCAGTCGCCCTAAAAATAAACTTAGTTTGCAAGGCAAACCCTTTTCATCCATAAATAAAATGTAATATGATGAATAGAGTGCAAAGTTATATATTTTATTTTGCAATTTAAACATTATTTTATTTAAAGAAAGGAGGTGCACGACCAAGCTATTCAAACAACAATTTAAAAAAATTATCCCCAAGAGGGTTTGAAATATAATGTTTCCTTTCTTAAGTATAAATTTATTATTAAACAAAGTGCACAAGTCAATTCAGTACATTTTCTTGTCCTTGACTTTTCTTTACTGGACTGATTCGAGGATAGAGCCAGGTTAACAGTGATATTGAGCTATATTTCTAAGAGATCCGGTTAAATATAAATAATTAATGCCTAGAACAGTAAAATATCTAAGTTAGGTTTGGATTTTTTTTGCCAAGCATGTATACTTAAGTAATCTCTATGCAATCAATAGTCAACAGTCTAATCAAATAAACCAGATCGAGACAGAAAATATGTGTCAGATAATGTAAAAGATTTATGCCAAGGCTTATAATTTCTTCATGATCGAAAGATCTCAGATCTAGGCCTCTATAGGACGACATGTGGACCCGAATTCGCTATTTGGGGACCCTTAGTTTTTAGGAATAAGACTTTTAACTAATGAAGTTATTTTTTATTGACAGTAAAAAAAGCTTTTTGTGTAAAGAGTCTAAATGAAACAAATCTGTATCAAAATGACGTACTTTAAGCTAATTGAGACAGTTATCACGGAAGTATCGCCGACCCATGTAAATCTTCATTTACATAGGTTCATCCTATATTATGTTTTTAAAAAAAACCTTAAACGGCGTGTCATGGACGTCAATCTTGTCAATGCTTCTTTTTCCTCATCCTTAAGACTTGCACTTTAGACCTTGACTCCCTATGAGATAATTCATTTCATCCATTCTTTGTTTCTTTAAGCTTAAATTTTTTAATCATAAAAGGAATACAAGATGGCTGCCATGTAGTATTTTTATTCCCTTCTTAAGTCACATATGCATTAAGTTCTTCCTTAGGTCAGTGGGAAGTAGGACTTGGAGTATATTTTATCAAAATATACTTCTTTGCTCACAAATTGTGATATGGTAGTGCTCTTCATGAGTATAGATTCATAAATCTTTATTGACTACAAAGAAAACTCTGCTCCGGTGCAAGTAACTGGAAATAAGATATTTATATTTTTTCTGCAATAAAACATTCCTTCTAAAAACAAATATTGATAAAAGTCAATGACCAAATAAATTAAATTGGATTAAGCTTCATTTGGCGTGCGGTGGCTATTTATTTGGTTCACTCCACATATATATATATATATAATATATATATATATATATATATATATATATATATATATATTATATATATATATATATATATATATATATATATATATATAATTCCCTCCCTCGATTTACTTATATTTTTATATGAATTGCTTCTCATTACATAAATTAAAGGGATGGTGATCCTATCACAGTGCCTTCAGGGATAAAATGCACACATGAAAGTTTAATAGTAGTCGGATGTCCTAAAAAATTTGTAATCAACAACAGTAAGTCATTTATTTCTCGAAAGGGAGGAAAATAAAGAAGAAAAAACAAACAAACTCATTAATGAATGCCTTTAGGCTCCACTCTTCTTTGACTATTATGTCTCCTCGATAGTATATGGATATATATTTTTCATGATGGAAAGCCGAAGAGAAAAAAAGATTAGCCTAATTGATCCTTTTTGAAAGTTGATATTTTATATTGAAGAAAAGAAAGTAGAGCACAGTGTACTGTGTAGAAAAGTATGACAGATAAATACAGAAGGTTCATATGACGAAGTGTATGAGGTACATTTGAAAAAGTCGATACTTTAATTTGTAATCATACTTCGAAAATATTTGCAGAAAAGTAGACAGATTGTGTGAGGCTTTTTTATTCCCAAATGGACGACCTAAAAATATTTCGTGGAAGCGGATCCAGACTCCTAAAAGATTGGGTGGGCTAGGACTGCTTAACTTTGGTAGTTTCTGGAAAGTTATCCTTTTTAAGTGGTTCCAACGAATTACACAAACGGGATCTATTTGGAATGAATCATTGGGGAATATATTGTTCGAAAGTGGGAATGGTACAATTGAGCAAAAAAGAGGCAAAGGACCTCATACAATACTTCAATTATCTCGAAAAAAAGTCCATTCTGGAAGGAAAATGAGTCCATATTTAAAGAGATAGCTGATAAACTTTTAGAGAAAATGGAGAGGCAGGAACCAGTTTTAAAAAATACAAGACTTAGATTTTTAATTCGCACATCTATAAGAAAAAGCTTGAGTGCGTGGGGGATAATTTTGGTCAATATAATAACTTTACAGTAAACAAGACTCTAGAAAGGCAAGGCATTTTAAGCAAAGTTTGTTTTCGTACAAGGGAAGTCGGACCGAGGAATTGTTTTTATAATTTCATAAAAATGTCAAGTAAGTTTTTTATTCGGGGAGTTATATTAGATAAAAGTCGAGCAGGTGTTTCCAGACACAGATAGAGAGAAGGAAGGAAGAATATGGAGTGAAAACTCAAGTTAGTGAAATAATCAAAGGCCTACGTTCATATGATCTGAACTCTCTCTATCATGGTTGAAGTACAGAGTTGTGACGAATACTTTGTCCTATATGGAAGGACTTTGGAGGAAAGGACATGCTTTCTTTGCGAGGGAGCAAGGGAAACGCAAAGACACTTCTTGATAAAGTACTCATATGTTGCTTATATCTTAGGGCACTTTCTGACTACTTTTTACGAGGATTTCAGTTTAATATTGAACCCGAAAGTTGTTTTTTTTCTTTATGTGGGTCCCCATCAAAACAAAATTAATTTTATAACTTCAAAAGTGCATTTTATATATAAAAATTTCGATCTGCCAAAGTTGCACCCCCGGATGATTTTTGAGTATTATTGATGATTTTATAGCATATGTGATGCATTTTGTTTGTTATCGGTGTACTTAAATGTTTGCATGAAATATAGTTGTACTTAGTACAAAAAAAGGATGATGAGGACACTCCATTAATATTCGATCAATTTGTGTCAGGAACGTTTTTTTATGTTTCTCCTTACAAAAATAATCTAAGTGACTTATTACTAAAAACATATTTAAGGTTATAAAAACAATCCCGTGGCGGCCCAAAAACTCTTCTTTTAATATACAAATTACGTTGAATACCCTTTTGATCTAATACTTCATTTGGAGTCAGATAAATATTTATGTTAAAATGTCTCCCAAATATTTCTATTTCTTTTTATGGAGGTTCCCGCTAAAAAACAAAGTCTACTATTCAAAAGGTGGGCTCTTAACATTCCATCTTCTCCAGTAACATATTGATAAAACCGCGTTCCTCTTAATATTTTCTTCCCAAAAGTTATTAATTTTCTGACCTATCTCGAAGACTGCTTCGGAGCCATTTCCTTTTATATTATCGACTACCTCTGTTGAGCTTTCAGCATATCTGACTTAATTAATACCAACCACACTGAGCCCCCCTCTAATATTATTTTAATCCAGGAAAATAGTTTTGCCATCCAAAAGCTCTGAAAATTTGTTGGACCCAGTCCTCCCCTTTTTTTTT
>CP045901.1:6281609-6353783 GCA_013387185.1 Caligus rogercresseyi | reverse complement strand
GACAGAAACAGCTTTGGTCACAAGCAGGTGACTTAAGCGGAAAATCAATATATCAAAAAACAGTGCACACTTGCAGTCAGTTTGATGATGGTTTGTGCCTTTGATTACATACAATTCACTCAGCAAATACAGCAATGACAAACTTGGAATACCACAATGTATCGCATCTTGGTACATGGAACTTCTAAATACAAGAACAGTAACCGCTGAATTAAAAGGTGAAAAGTCAGTGTTCAACCAACGCGTGGTAGTCCTCAAGGGGGAGTTTTGTCTCCAGTGGTATGGAACATGATCATGGATACCTTTTGACTGAGTGCAAGAGGATGCGGTTCAAGTTATAGGTTATGAGATGATATCCTTTACTAATTAGTGGTAAGCATCCAAGTACTCTTGTCAATAGAATGCAAGATGCAATTGATATAGTTTTAAAATGGGGAGCAACAAACGGCCTGACCTTTAATCCATCAAAGTCAAGAGCTATTGTCTTCTCAAAAGCATATAAATTAAGATCTAAATACTTTCCGCAGTTATATATCGCTGGAATGGGTATGGAGTATGAAGCACAAATGAAGTATCTGGGTGTTATTTTTGATCAAGGACTAACTTGGACCGAACACCTCAAAGCAAAAGCTGCAAAGTGTTCCCGCATATGGAATATGGCAAAGCAGTATAGGGCAAAAAAGGGGACTAACCTCTGATAAAATCCTGTGGCTCTATGAAGCTATGATACGACCTATCATCACATATGGGTGTCTTATATGGGGGCACTCCATTACTGCGAAGAAAGATGGAATCAGGAAATTAAAAAGCATTCAGAGAAAAGTACTTCTGGGTATGACTCAAACTCTTCGCTCAACACCGACATCAGGATTAGAGGCAGTGCTAGGGATAACTCCTCTCGACCTCTATATAAAAGAACATGCAACAAAGTCAAGATGGAAAACCAAATTTACTCTCCGTGATACATGGGATGGAGTGGGCAATCTCCCAAGCGCGACGAGGACATCGTTTTCTTAGTGATAAGATACTGGACAAACTAAAACTGAATCAAGTCAATGACTATATCACTGGTTGTCGCATATGGGTTGACAACTGCAACGTTGAACACCCAGATACAATATATACACCGATGGATCTAAAGATGAGCAGGGATGCACAGGAGCTGGATGGACTATCACTCGTGGTGATGTGTCTATTCATCAATCCTCTGTATCATTGAATAACGAAGCATCAGTCTTCCAAGCGGAGGTCACTGCAATCACTCAGTCGGTGATAGCTCTACTAAACCAAGATAAACCATCAAAAAACGTGATAATTCGATCGGATTCTCAATCAGCAATTGCTGCTATTCTGAATCCTCACAAAGAGTGAAACTGTAAAAAAGTGTAAAGAAACACTAAACATTGGTAAATGTGACATTAATATAAAACTTGATTGGTGTAGAGGTCATTCAACATTACAGGAAATGAATATACTGACTACCTAGCAAAAAAAGGTATCGAAGTGAGAGCCGTTTGAGTGTTGGAGCACCTCCTAGCTACATAAAGAAGGTGATACATGAATTCTTTTTTTATGAGTGGTGTAGTAGATACAAAGATGATCAACTAATGAAGCACACACATCGCATGTTAAACAAACCAAAATCCAAGACTACTCAACTATCGCGCCAAAACATGAGTCTTCTTGTTCAAGCTTATACAGGCCACGGACCATTTTGGCTCATCTAAGTAAATGGAAAAATATTGACGAAATCTGCAATATTTGTATGGAAGAGCCACAAAGCGCAGACCACTTAATCAACAGATGCCCATCACTCTCTTATGAGAGACATCAATTCATGCAAGAAGAGGATGAAGACCTACGTATCCTTAAAATTTATGAAATGCTCAAAAATGGAAAAAATAATTAGTGATAACTTTAATATTGTATAATACTTTAGATCAACTCCTGCTGTAGTAACACATATACCCCTCTGTGTGGTCGTGTTCATTTGCTTTATATATGTGTGTATTGTTTTATATCTTTGTTCTATATTGTAATGCATATGTGTATAATGTGAAACAGCAATAAATTCTTTTCAACTAAAAAAAAAAAAAAGGGCCCCAACTTTTTACGATTCTTTACCGATTCGATCGCCGTTATATTATTTCGAAATATCAGTAATTTTGCCCTTTTGTTCATTTGTAATTTTATGATTTAAAATGGGTTCTATTTGCTTTGTTAAAACGCCTGCTAAAATTCTATAAAAATCATTTAAAATAGTTATAGGCCTCCAATGGTTAAAATCACTCCCATCCCCTTTCTTTGGAATTAAGGCTATGCGACCCTTAGTAAGAGCACAAGGCATTTTTCCAGTTCTCTCTATGTGTTTGCCCATTGCCAAGAGATATGGAACCACTTCATCCGGAACAAGAGAGAAGATTCGACCACAAATACCGTCAGGACCGGAAGCTTTATTATCTTTATAAGACTTTTTGATATAATCTAAAATATTATCTTTTGTGTAGATAGAAGAATTACGAATGTGTTTTTTCTTGAGGAAGTTTATTCTTTCTCCACCTAAAATTTTAGAAAACCTCTTGTGGAAATATGCAAGGATTTCTTCAGGTCTCTTTAATATTTGATTACCATCGACGATGTAGTTTATGGTGGAAGCCGAAGATTTATTATTGTGAGGAAGAAGTTTATATCTACGATATGGATTCATTTCTATCTCCCTTTTCCTACCCATTTCAGCTTCAGCAATGTCCATAACTCCAAATCGGAAGTAATTGTTTTTTTGTAAAAAGAGGCGATTCGGTAAGGGCATCCTCAATTTCGTCTTGGAATTTGGCCATTTTTCCTTGCTGTTTTTCACAAACCTCTTCACATTATTTGTTACTACATTAACAAATAATGGGTAGGCTTCTCTAGAAGATATTCGACTTGTTCTTCTTATGAGATTTGAGGCCAATTTTTCTTTAAAACTTTCCTCACCCAAAAGCCATCTAGGAATCTTAAAACTTTTCTTTTTTGGTTTGTACCGTAAAGTCATATCGATAATCTTATGATCAGTACAAGGATCTGGTCGATAATGTGCATTTTTAATGTGGTGCAGAAATTGCGTTGCTACGAGAGCTAAGTCGATTCTAGAAGATTTGCTTCCGCAGTTACAAGATATGTTTCTTCGGGACTAAACATTTTAGTGGCGTCAACTAAATTGAGCCGAGAAATAAGATTACCGAGGAAAGCGGAATTGGGATACTTATTTAGTGGTTTATCAATATCGACATTTAAATCCCCTATTAACATCAAAGGTAAGTGCTGGAATTTCTGACTGATGATGATAGTTTCAAAAAATGGTGCAGACTTTAAGTTAGGGCCATATGCGTTGATAAGCGAAAAGCAAAACCTGAAGTATTTAGAATGAGCTTATGCCAGTCTCCTTCCTTGGAATATTCGCTTGTGAATAGCGGCTTATCAATTCTCTTTGAAGTAAAAGTCATAACGCCTCTCTTACCAGAACCTGTAAAAAAGGAATAAAACATTGGAGGCTGACAAAATTTGCAATTTTACAAACACGTTGTGGAAACCTCCGTTTTAATATCCTGTAAGCACAAAACATCGGGACTAAAAGACAGGAGGTGTTTCATAAGAGCGTGCTGGGCTCTTCTATCTTTTCCTCCTCTTATGTTCAAAGACAATATCTTAATTTTTTACTATAAGAAAATTATGTATTGCGTTCTTCTTTTACTACGTTTTAAGTTTTAAATGTCAATTGAATTTTAAAGTCTTACGGGGTATATTAATTTTAAACTATAATATTTATTTATGTGTTACCAAACACAAAATTCCCCTTTTTATTTTATATTATTGTATTAAATTAATAGAATAATGACCTTTACAATGGAAAAAAACACCACACTATAATTTTTGATTTTTTTTGTATATTTTATGATTTAATTATCGACTATACTCGTCTTCAACACAAAAAATTTACATTACATTTTTATTACTGTTAATCAACAAACTGTAGTTATCTACATACTGGTTTTTGCAACTACTGTTTTTTGATGTTTTTAAGTATCGGTAAAAGATTTATACTTCGAATTAATAGTTAGGAAAAATAAGGTGATAGATTTTTAAATTACAGAATTTTGATAGACTATTAAATAATTGGCTAGTTTGCCATGAATGAATTACTTAACATACAACAAACATTAGGCTCACTATGATGGATATGCGTTTTAATTGTTCGTCGTCTACCGTGAGATTGTTTCATGGAAATCTATTTATCATCACCAATTTACTAAAACTACATCAAGGAACTCAACCCTGAAAAACAACTTTCGCCATCAAGGCCTGAAACCTGTAAAACAAACATATTTTTTAATGAAAGACCAACCTGTGGCTTTTAGTTAGCCAAAGGTTTCATTTTCAGATCATAATGTATTTATCAATTTAGAAAAATATTTGTCTTTGTCGATCTTAAGTCTACCACAAGCCAACATGAGGTAAAAAAATCTATTGCGAGACTCATCTTTAAGACAATCTCAATCCTGGGTTTTTGTTTAGTTTTTTTAGTAATTATATTTTGTTTATTTCTTTCAATATATTCAAAAAAATTGTCGTTAAGACATGATCAACTCTCAATGGTGGGGGCGCAGGTTCGAATACTTCCGAGAGGGGATGGTCATTTTTTGGTTAATCTCATTGATAAGATCCTAGGTAGTTCGAGTGACTAATTTAATGCTATAATGCTGATTTATATCATGTCGGATGCAATTCTATCGAACAAGATAGGCAAAAAAATAAGATAGTATATTTTTTTATTAATATACGTTAATGGGACCAGCTTAAAAAACGGAATATTTATATTTCGACTAAAATAGATTGAATTTAATTCATACACTTGATACGGCGAAAAAAATTATTATCTGGGGAATAATTTATTTTTCAGGATTAAATAAAAACAACAACCACATAACAACTAACAAATGTTCCAGATGGATGAAAAATGTCTTTTTATGTAGAGATCTACTCATCATTGATTAAAAAATTTATACGGTTTTACTACCGAAGGAGGTATTGTTATCTCCGCCGAAGGAGGTATTGTTTTCACTGGCGTTTGTTGGTTTGTTTATTTGTTTGTCAGCAGGATAACTCAAAAAGTACAGAACGGATTCAAATATAACTTTGTGGAGTTGTTGGAAATGCTAAAAGGAACAAGTGATTAAATTTTGGCATCTCTAAGTGCTTTTTTAATATGCAAAATACTAAATGAAATGGGGTCTCTATTCAGGGAGTAGGAAAGAACAAACGCTAAAAAATATTCATTGACGTATTATTGTTCATATATCAGCTCAGGACTATGTTAACCCAGTGACGTAGCTTAAACTTCTTCCTCTTCCCGTCTCTAAGTGCTTTTTTAATATGCAAAATGAGCTTACAGAGAGGAAACAATGATTAGAGATAGAAAATCGGGCGTGTGAAAGGGAGAATGTTTGAATGGGAATGTTGTGGGGATCGGCGGAGGTACACACTCTCTGAGTGTATTTATGCCTCTAGTTTTCACTGGCGTTGGTTTGTTTGTCAGCAGGATAACTCAAAAGTACGAAACGGATTTGGATGAAACTTTGTGGAGTTGTTGGAAATGCCAAAAGGAAGAAGTGATTAAATTTTGGCATCTCTGAGTGGAGAATTAAGATGCAAAATGAGCTAAATACTAATAAATATTTCAAGTTAGCCTACCCTGCCAATAGATGTCGCTGTGCTGTGAAATCGAGTGCCAGGAGCGTCTTCCTCTCGGAATTTCCGTCGAGGGGAACCCTCCCCGTCCCTCTACGCAGCCCCAGTCGTGAAAAATCCGCCTCGGAAGGCTCATAAGGACCCTGTGACGGCGGAGGTTTGCACTCTCTGAGTGTATATATGCCTCTAGTTTATTTTTATAATATAAATATACAATTTAATTTTAAACAAATAAATTCATTGAAACAAGCTTACAAGTGATGACTGTTTATTTATTCAACTAATATGCATTAAAATTTGATTACATACTTACATATTCAATATGACAAAGAATATGAAATGTATAAAATTTATCAATTAAAAAATACTTATTTGTTTAAATAGTAAAAATAGATATGTAGAACAACAAACAAATTTGCCAGACAAATTAATAATTTTCTTGCTAAATATTTACTCATCATGAAATTACCAGCACTCATAGCATACCTTAAGAAGAAATACAACCCTACTTACACATATATTAAGTAACTTTTTCTATACAAGACACACCATAGATAAGACACACACATACACACACATATATTATTAGGGTGTACCTCAAATAATGAATTTAGCCCAGAAAAAAACATATATAACTTTTGCTAAAATAATGTCTTGGCGACGACTGTGTTTGTCTCGAAAGATGACTCCAGGGTATGTCCTGTCCAGGATAAAAAACCCACTATCAAAAAGCATTCATTCTTCCCTTTAAAATATGAAGACCAGAACAGATGTAGGAGAAACGATTGCCCTGTGGATTTCGTTGATTCTCTTGCTTAGCTATTACCGGGCCAAGAAGTAGGCAAGGAAATTAGGTTGCTGGCAATGGAAATCAACTATTTATATATGTGACTACACCCAACCTCTCCCCCAAAAAAATTAGTGACAGTTTTACTTTTCGAGATAAATATGGTATACCCTAATATTTCATTGCAGTGTAAAACGTTAGGATTTTTTATCCTTTATTTGCTTGTCGAGTTAATTATGCAACAGCCTTATATATCATTTTGTTGTAAGGCGATGATATAATATTATTTGAGATCTTTTATTTACTATTCGACTTATGGTTGATACATCCTAATATATCATTTGGTTGTAAAGCGATGATATTGTAATATTTTAGTTCTTTCTTTTTTACATTTCGAGATATTTATGTTAAACTCTAATTTATCATTTCGTTGTGAAGCAATGAAGTAGGTCTGCTTTTTTTAAAGAAGGGCAATTTTGTATGCTACCTTTTCCCTTAATGATCTTACTCCTTCTTTTTCCCCCGAAGGTAATAATAATAATAATACATTTCCTCCTTTCAAAAAGGAAGAAAAAAGCGTTCAAGCTTTTGTGTTCTTTATAAACACACCTAAGATGTGTTGTATTTATGGGGCAGTCTCATCATGATGCTATAAAAGGCTTAAGGGCTTAAATGCACGCTCAAATATCAATCTTGGTATTAAAAAACTATAATGTCTATTATTATATGATATATAACAGTAGCCCCCCGGCTAGGATTTCATAAAAAAACCTCTTTGCAATGAATAGAGGGGAGGTAAGTCAATAAAACGTGCAAAGGAAATGGAGGAGGAAGCTTATTCAAACGAATGAATGTATTTGAGAGAATGGATACATTTTTCTAATGGTTAAATAAAGTTAACTTAAGAAGACCTCTTCCGAATGATGGAATCCATGAGCAACTATCGTCCTTTCTGCCTTATAAGGACATGCTCATTATGAGATATCTATTTATAAGCAAAGGGTTCATTAGGAAACAACGTGTACGACATAAAAAGAAAAACTAAAAGTATTGATATATATGATTGATCTACTATAAAAATGTGTTTTGAGGCTTTGACCATTTATATAATGCTCACATATATGTTCATACAATTACATTTTGTAGCAAAGTTGCTGTATGATGACAATAATACAACAAACATATCAACAACATGATATAAGCCTTAAATCATCGAGGTATTTATTCCTTGATCTTTAACAAATAATATTTATTTCGCTTGTAATCAAATATAGTGGGATATACAAAGATTAAAGCCCAATTTATTTAATCCTTTGTATGCTTTATAGCTGGGTTATACCAATGAAATAAAAAGGTAGCTCAAAGCATCGAGAAAAATGCTTAACTCCATCTTAAAAAGATTTATGGTATTCCTTAGAAAAAAAGTAAAAGTAAATATTATTATTATTATTATTTTTTTTTTAAATAATATCCAATATATATTTCAATACAATTTTTCAAATACATCCAATTACAATGACTTGTGATATGTTAAAAAGGTATAATACAAATGAGGGTGGGTATTAAAGATTGATAGGGAAACAGGTAAATTCATTATTAAAAGATAACAATAATAAAACCAAAAGCCTGCAAAGCTGTATCAACTCTTAAAAATAATTATTTATGTGAAATCGTGTTTTGTATATACTTTTTAAAGAAACCGCCTTGTTTGTTGACTATGTTGTTGCAGATCTAAGAGTTTCTATGCTTTGGACCACGTATTTTCGTATCCCTGCTGGAATGCATCTTCCGTTGACCCTGCATGCGTAGAGGAGCCCTTGCACCGAGGAGATTATATGCTCTATATGGAAGGCCTTCCCATATCGAGGTGAGGTAGAAATTAGCCAATCAGACGGTTCCAGTGTTGTTCCATAAGCTCTTACTATTTCTTCTTCCACGGCACGGATAACTGGGAGGATTTTCTGACAAAAGTAAAAGAAGTGAAAGATGTCTCCTTCACTTCTTTACACCAATGACAGACCTGATCTTCTGGGTTCGCCCTGGATTTACTCAAGAAGAGCGAGGAAGTGGCTAGCCGGTACCTCAGCCATTTCTGTCTTGAGTCGGTGTATGTATTTCGCATAATAATTATTGGATCTAAAAATGACATTTCTTTTTCACATCCTAGGTTTTCTCTTCGTCTTTTTACTATCGCAGATGGGCCTGGACTTCGCGTGTCTATAAGGGATCTCCGAATGGCTTGGTTTGTTAGAGCACCAATAGCTATATAAAATGGAATGGGCGGACCTACAATGTTTATTCCAAACGATAAAGGTTTGCAATATCTCTTAACTCGTAAGAATAGGATATAGTTTTTAAGAACCTTTTCATCTTGAATGAATTGACCCATTGAAGTCGCTTGACATTCTTCTAAAAATTCCGAGGCACTATCAAAACGACTGTTTTTATTTAATGGCTCATTTACGCCAAGGAGAGGAAGGATCTTATCCATGACTGATTCCCATGACCTACTCATTTTCTTCCAATGAGAGCCACACCGCTTAAGAGTTTTTAAAAGCTCTGAGGGGCCCATAAAAATTCTGTCGCAAAAGTGCCGTCCTATACCATCATAGAATTTGTTTTTGATTCTCTCTGCCCAAAACTCATTGCTTAAAAGAAATCGCCTCAACCATGATAAATTCAATGACTTCCACATTAATTCGATACTTAGGGATCCAAGACCCCAAGAGCAGACACTTGAGTTGAGTCTTTTTCTCGAAATATATGGTCTAGAGCTTCCCCATATGAGGCTATCCCTAAGTTTATATATTTCTTCGCAAAAGTTTCCTGAGAATGGGATGTGCTTTAATATATGGAAAATTTCTGGGAAGATGTTGCGGTTCCAAGCAGTAAGTTTCTCGTATCGCGAAAGGGGAGTGTTTCTATAAAATAAGACTTTTTTCCTCAGTGACTCCAAGATTTTGTTCTTATTTATTTTATCGGATTCATTCGCTGAAGTAGAAACACTCACTCCAAGCAAATCTGTTGAGTTAACATAGGCCAAGTCATTTGATATTTCTCTTAACGAGTCTTCACAATTTGTAATGATTTGACTTTCTTTGTATTTATAATCAGTCCAGAACGATATTTAAAATCCTCAATGATGTCAAGAGCTTTTTTTTTTTTTTTTTTTTTTTCGGTTAAAAACATTTTATTCGGTTGACTGCAAATTTTATACAGTGTAAAATAAAATACACTAAAATTATTATACAGAAACAGAGTAAAACTATTCAGGGCAGTTGCGAAAATACATAAATGAACATTGTAGTTCATATTTACTGCCCTGAAGAATAACCTTATATAAAAGGACAAATCATTTATTGGTTTGGTTTAAAAAAGCACGATGTCTTCTTAAAATCCTTTTGATGGTGCTGATGTAGAGCTTTGATCTTTCAGGGACATATTTAATTATATCGCCAGCCCACCTTTTTTTTTTTTAATGAACTTTTTAATTTACTTACAGAACCGGACATACAGAGTGTAAGATCGTCGGCGAACATAGAGGATTTGAGAGTCGTACTGCCCGTGGTTATGCCCTGAATTTCACCATCTGAAGACAAGCGTTCCAAGAGTCCGTTGACGGCAATGATGAAGAGAGTCGGCGATAAAAGGTCCCCTTGTCTCGCTCCTCTATGGAGATGAAACGTTTCCTGCCCTCCCGGAAGTTGGATTCTTGAGGAAGCATTACGGAGTATGGACGATATCATTTTAACGAAGTTGTCGGAGAAGCCATACCCATAGAGTTGCTCTAATATATTAACTTGTGTGAAAGTGTATCGAAGGCCTTTTCGAAATCTACCATCAGTGTTGCATAATTTACACGATGGGCCATGCAGTGATCAATGGCATCCTGAATGGACCTAGGACAGTCTTCGATGTGACGTCCATGCATAAAGCCCTTTTGGTTAGGGGATATAATCTTAGGGAGGAATCTCTTTATTCTCTGGTTCATTATTCCAGTAAGTATTTTCAATGAAGTATTCAAAAGAGAGATTGGTCGGTAATCTTTCATGTCTTCACCCTTTTTTCTTTTTTTAAGGACTAGAGCTACAAGTCCAGAGCTTATGAAATCCGGAACAAATCCTCTTTTAAAGACATCGGAATAAACTTTCTCAAGGATCGGCGTCAAGGAATCAGCGAAACATTGATAGAATTCAAAAGGCAATCCGGACGGACCAGGAGTTTTAAATTTCTTTTTATAGCCTTTGATGAAAGTATAAATTTCATTTTGTGTGATGGGAGAGTCGTATTGTATTTCTTTGCCCATAAATTCCTCCGAAAGAGAACCATTGTTATTTTCATAAGTCAGTAGCGGTTTCCATTTTTAACATCCTTGGTGAGTCTCCAGGAATAACAAAACTCACATACGTATTTTTCTGAACAACTGTTGCAGTTATATAATTTAGAATAAAAGCTCCGGGCCTCCTTTAAAATTAAGCGTTGATCATTTGTTATTTCTCCAGAAGGAAGTTTTAGCTGGGTTAGTTTTTTCCTACTATCAGACCTTTCAAGGTGCTTGAAAGAACTTTTGCCTTTCACATTAAGATTGATCAGGTTCCTTTTTAATCTTACCATTGCTCCTCTATTTTCATACTCTAGGAGGTTTTCTAGTTCCTTGTTTGTTTCTAGGCAGGAATCCTTGTAATTGTTAATTTTACATTTGATAATGCTCCTCTCCTCAGCTTCTTTTTTTCCTTCTTTTATAAAAACATACTTGGCATATGTTTCAATTTTTCTCAGGGCGTCCCACGATGAAATAAGTCCCTTTTTCATTGATTCTTCAATTTTTTTAATCATTAAAAGTATATCCTTACAACACTCCTGCGATTCCAAGTGAGTAACATTTAGTTTCCATTCAGATCTTAAGGGTTTTGAAGGGAGGCGAAAATATGCATAAAATATTATTTCTTCAACCTTAAGTAGGAATTATTTGTTGAATTTGTTTTATTATGTTATGGTAAATAAAATATGAAATGCACTTATCAATATAGATCACATAATATCAGCACAGATAAGTGACGCGAAAAAAAACAAGAATGAAAATAATATATATTAAATATATATAATATATATTATATGTTAAACTTCCATGAGGAAGCCGAGTCTATTGCCAAAGTCCATTTGAAAAGGCTCTCTCTTTCAGAAGGCTAGAGATCAAGGATACTCAAATCTCTCTCTGGAATTTATGACGGTAAAAAGTTCACGGCTCAGTTGCAGATATCTGCTGATTGTATATTCTTCGATTTCCATTGCCTTTATTGTGGCAAACTGTACAACGACGTTGAACATGCATTTGTGGATTGCCCGCTTATCATAATCTTAACAAAGTTTCTGACATTCAACGTGAAGGTATTAAGACCGACAGCAACAAATATACCAAAGCAACGATCCTATTCGGTCTCTTAAAGAAAAAATGTCACAATTCCCCTAAAAGCCAGGCAAAAGAATTTGTTCTGTCAAACTTTGTTGTTTGACAAAAAAAAATTATAAAACCGTCTATTCTTCGGTCCGTGATAATCTCTGCTTCCGCCCAATACGCCGCCTTCACTCTCAAGATCCCCTCCGTCTCTGAGGATTCATGAGTTCTTGAGGGGAATGTCATCAAATATTATCCTTCAAAATCCAAAGAATATTTTAAAATTATGAAAAAAAATAATGAAATATTTGAAATAGTTACCCTTATGATATAGTTTATTGATATACTTCTTGTTTAGATTTTTTATTATAAACTATAATGTTTATTTTACTAATAAATTATATTTTTATATAATTTATATCTATTGTCTATACAATAAGGAGAAAAAAAAGTTTAAAATTAGAATAAAAATTAATATATATATATATATATATATATATATATATATATATATATATATATATATATATATATATATATATATATATATATATGAAAGATAAAATTCATTTGTATTTAATAAAAAACGGCAAAGCATTCTAAAAATCCTTTTAAATTTGAATTGTTCAGACTTATAATATGAATCCATCCATTTTGTTTCCTTATGGTTTAGCTATGAAGGGCTTTTTATTAGTTTAATTAATATATCAGTTCATTTGTTCACTTTTTTATCAAGATATAATTATTTTTAAATATTCTTTTTTCTTATTTTTTCTTATAAAATGGGTAAAAACAAACAAAAATCCGGGAGAATAAATAAATCTTTTTTTAATCCTTCTACACAAACAATACTTATTGTTGGACCATTGACACCTAAAAATTTATAAAATGACAGGCCTTTAATCATTCTAACAAGAAAATTGTCCTCTTTTTCATTGCTTAATGTTAGATCATTAAATCCTCATTTAATATTGTTTTAATGTCCAACCTAAATTACTTTCTGTGTCTTTAGGAGCTATAAAACATACATAAGGACAAAATTAATGATCCTAAGGAGTTTAATGCCTTTTTCATATGTTTTCTTTGCTCTTCGAAACAACTTAGTTAAATATGTATTACTAGGGATAATTCATGTGTTCCCTAGAGTTCGAGTTTGAGAGACTTTAAATTAAGAAAAACAGTTTAAAATTATGTAATCTCTATTAGTTAATGTGTATGTTCAACTCTCAATGTTGAGGGTGTCGATTCGAATCCCGAAAGGAGAGGGTTATTTTTGGTCAATCTAATTGATAAGATCCTAGGTTTAAATGACTAAATTACATGCTATAAATCTTATTTATATCCAGTCGGATGTAATTCTATCGAACCATATAGGCAAAAAAATATGTTTGTATGTTTTGATGGACAGTCAAATAGTAAAAAAATTTGGGGGAACTGAAGGTCTTTTTTTATAAGTCCTGAAAGAGTTGATATTTTTAATTAAAATATAATATAAGGTATAAAAGTTGTATGCTTTGAATTATAATTATGGATGTCCAAAAATAATGGAACAGGAAGAAATATGCCCGATATTAAGAAGAAAAATGATGATGCATGGAATGAATTTTCCATATAAATGGATATACTAGAATTTGTGTGGAATAAAAGTTTGTGTTGTACAAATACAATTTATCATTTAAATTGATTTAATAATAAAAAATTAACAATTTTATAAAACATATTTGGTTGTTGTTGATAGCAGAAGGGGTGAAGATTAATTTGGGCCATGTTTCCGTGAGTAATATTTTTTCTTTCTTATCTTGGATAATTTTTCCGGGCTCATTTGCCTAGACATTTCTTCCTAGGCCGTACTTTCCACGGTCATTTCTTCCTAATATCATAACTCTGATTTTCAAAAAAAAATTGTATCATTGAACTATATTTATTCATTGAATATAAATATATATTATATTGTGAAAAATTGAGATCTTGTATTAAAAGAGTTCCATATATAAGTAAAGAGACTTTTACTCTTATAACCGAAGTATTTTTTCTAATAACTGTAAATCTCTTGTAAATGTGCTTTTCTTCTTAAAAACAGATACTACATGTTAAAAAAAAGATTTTTCTAAACTTTTTTTCCTTAAGGGTCTTAATTATTTGTTTTTAGTTAGTTTGTTTATGAAGAATAATTAATACAACACTAGTGAAGGAAAAACCAAGAATTTCCTTTTTTTGGCTATTCAATTAATATTCCCTCTTATGATGGAATGTTTTTGTCATTTTTTATTAAACTTTTTGTATGTTTTTAAGACATGCATAGTTACTCAATTACTAGATATGGAAATCTTTCTTAAGAAATAAATGGTTTTTGCAACAAGAAAAGTAAAAAAAATATGTTCAATATCCAAAACGAACATGTCAGCTGTAATTAAACTTGTAAGTATTAAAAAATATTAGAAAATGACTTTGAAAACTATATTTTTAGAAAACAATTTCAAAAACTTTTTTCCCTACTATTATCCTTTAAACATATGTACTTATTTGAAGGTATTTAATTCAAAGTGTATAGCATAAAAGTAAAATAGTATTTATATATATATATGTATATATTAGAGGAGTATTCTCCTTGGAAGCCATAGTGTCGGTTTATGTAGTTTTATATATTTTTCGCTGCACCCTCTAGCAATAAGCTTTCTTCTTCTATAGCAGCTTCACACAAACATGAAGATAAATGAGAACTATTAATGTTTTGCATACAAATATTGCTCATCATTTTTTACCCTTGACATTTGAAGTGAATAATCTAGGGAGCAATCAACAAAAGACTTTTTTATCGACAAAGTTGACAAGTATGCTAATATATAAAATATTTATTAATGTCAATGGTTATCAAAAAAAATGAAAGAGTGTGCAACATCAATAGATTAAGCATCTTTTCTTTGAACTATGTAATTCATTGAATGATCTTACTTCATGAAACAAGATAAACTCCATATTCATTGGTTATATTAAGTAACACTATAATGTCACAGTATATAAATTTGCCAACTACCTGTTTAAAGAATGCAAAATAAGAGGGGACCCTGTCGATGTTCCTGCCTCTGTCTCCCAGAAAAGAGTGCCTTAGGTATACCTATATTTTTTGCCTATATGGTGTCATAGAATAGCATCCGACAGGATATAAATAAGCATTAATTAGTCTATCGAACCTAGGATCTTATCAATGAGGTAGACCAAAAATGACCGTCCCCTCTCGAGATTCGACCTGTGCCCCCAACAAAGAGATTTGAACACGCCATAACAAGCACGGCTATCGCACCCCTTAACCTCTATTTCCGTTTGGAGAACTATTTGGAACAACTTTGGCAGCTGTCGACAGTCGAAGCAATTCATTTACGCGCCATGCATTGGAAGAAATATCTAACAATGCAAAAGACATTAAGTATATATTATCATCGCAATGATCAGTGTTCTTATTAACATAAAAGCATCAATTTCGTACGGGGAAATCCTTGGATTCAATATTTTGATAAACAATTGTGGCTACGCGTTGTGGGAAATGGATGAAATGGCGTTAATTAAGGGGTATGGCGTTTCCTCATATTCTTCACAGTTTTTTTGAATAGTACGTGGGCTTGCAAAAATTGACTGATTCTTTTAAATTGTTTTCATGAGCATCACATATATAGCAGGGATTATTAGAAGGCGGGCTCTTAATGTCTGTTAAAATGTCTGCCATTTTATGGTCTACTGCCAATGATTAATTAATTACTATTTGATTAATTTTTACTAACTCCAATATAGCCTGGATATGTAATTTTCGAAAATTTGACCATTCAAATAAATGTTATAAAAGTTTTTAACACCAATCTCGATATATTGCCGCTTTTTTTCTTCTGTTTTAGATTTTCTGTCCGATATTAATGTCATCATTCATTTTAAGGATGAACCACCGGAATCCAATCCAAAAATAGCTCTTACATTTTGGGCGTACACTCTTTACTTCAAGTAGTCAACAAAAATATATATGTCCCAGCAATATGAGACTCAATATTTGGATTATTTCTGGTTTTAAGTACTTTTAATGAAAAAATCTGACTGGTGGGATCTTATGACCGACTACTTTTCAACATTGATCTCAATTATATGTTTGTTACCTATAAAATGCATGAAATCATTAGCCAAGAGTTTAATTTTATTATTTGACAAGTCATAAAATTCATAAAACTTTCAAATCGATATTTATAGTTTTAAAGTTTTCTTCAACTTACTTTAAAATCTAGAACAACGCCAAAAATATCACTCAACAACAATGCCATCTCAGCAATATTATTTTTTTAGTAAAACAGAACGAATTAGTGAAAAATGAGAAAATTTTCTAAAAAAGTCAAAAGTCCCTAAAAGTTAATTTTTAAAATTATAGAATTCAAAACTAGAAACATTTAGAATTTAAAAAGTGTTTTCAAAAGTTTTAGGATCAAAGGTGACAAAATTCCCACTTTTTCCATGTATATATATATATATATATATATATAGGTTGTAAAACATCTCCTTTCCGCCTTTTTCCACAACAAATACCGATCAAATCATGGAATACATCGATTTACACAGGCTTCTCATGAACTGTCAAGATGGTGGGATATATATACTTATATATATGTGTATATATATATATATATATATATGAATATATACTAAAATTATAAATTAACAGCAATCTTATCCAAGCCCATTGATTTAAATATATATAAATTTTATTTCTTTTCTAAACAAATACAAATGATGTAAGGATCATTCTCTTTTTTTTGTATTTTATATTATTAGTCATTTGCTTTTGAAAGTAGCAATTTCATCCTAAAATATTTTTCTGCCATTTACTCTTTAATCATTTTTCACTAATATATTGATAATATACATGGATCATGGATTCCTTTTATCGTTGATTGGAAAATTGTCTGGAGAGAAAATTGCTCCCAATTGCCCTTATACAGAATTCAACATACTCGATAAATCTTTGAAGGATCTTCCAACACTCTGTTTCCAACCCCACCAATTCTTTATAATTGAAGAACGGAAACATTTCCATTACATCTATAGTATGTTTAACAAGCCACCATGGGTCCTCGGATTGCGCCAATCAGAACCAAGACAAATTGGAGTTTCAAACCCATCGTCAATGGCCCCACAATTTGCTGCGGGCAATTGTCCTGGTACCTCATTTATCAACATTATAAAGTAATAATTGGATTGTAATTGCTTCCATTTGTTCAATTTTTGTAAAATTATTTATTTTATAAATGTTATGTTCGCCCCAGGAATAAAAATCAGAAAAATAAATTAAATTGTTTACTTACGTATTATTACACAACTATTATTTTTATAAACACGTACGTATGTTTGTATGCATAATAAATACACAATGAAGAGAAATATATCAATGTTCTATAGGATGTAACTATTACTTAAAGCTCAAGGAAAAAAACAGTTCTATACTCAAAGATTTTTTTCCTATTTTTAACGACGTTTTTTCTTATCTTAAGCAAATATACATGTTGTTGTGTTTTTTTTTGCCTGCAGATAATCCTTTTATGTCTTTTTCTACTTTCCATGTTGTTGTTGTTGTTCTTTATCCCTGACTCCATGAATGCAACTCAACGATAGATATCGAAATGTATTCCGGAAATTTGCATATTTGCAAAACATATTTCATATTATCGTACATGCTTCTTCATACATCATTACAAATACAACATATGTAGTAACATGTTCCTGCCTTTTGGTATTTAAAAAATATATAGTCTCAGCATATGAATATTTAAATGTTTTGTGTATACAATAGTGTGCTATAGTACTTTATTATAATGCGGCATTATGAATGAATGTTGATAGAGTACGGTCACTCTTTTATTCACATGGAGGTCTATTTATTTTCAATTTATGATGATGACATTTACAGTAGTTTTTAACAAACAACTGTACTATTAAATATGTCACTATGTTAGTTTTTTCACCTTCTCTACTAAAGTTTGTCAAGTGTCATTAACTTCAACCCCCTTAGTATAACTTCTTCAATTAAATATCTAATGTTTTTTTATCTTCTGGCCAACGATATGTAAATTAAGTTAAATACACACGAATAACTTTAATCTCTATAAAATGGGATTTAATTAATTTAACTTATTTATGTAATTAATATCTTTTATTCTTATTCAATATTGATTTCAAGGTTTTAGTTGCAAAAAAACAGTACATAAAATTATCCTTTTCTTTTTATAGGATATATTTCCTAAGACCTAAGTTCTCTATTTCTTATGTTCAAAGTAGTTGTGTGTACACTGTTGATCTTGATCTCATCACAATAGCTCAAACTTACATAATAATTTCTAAGCATATAATACTTTTTTAAGACAATATATAAACCATGGGAATATATATTTGAGTTGTCTCTTCCTCAATATAAATATTAGTACTGACATAATTCCAACGGTTCTTGAATATAGGAAAACTTTTGGTTAGATCAATTGATATGAAAAAATACTAGCAAGTCTTATATTTACTAACTAAAATTTATAATTTTCAAGCAATAAAACCTCCATCTCATTTTTTGTCTGTTAAGAACTTGTGCTTTCCTTTACACTTAATTTTTACCAAGGTTGAGAATCAGAGATTTTTTGTATCGGCGATTAATTGGGATACTCAACAGTTTTTAATCAAAAAGATCTTTATTTTCAACAAAAAGTGTGATTTTTTCACATTATGTAAAATATCAACAAATATATACAAAGCCAGTTGATGAGATAAGGGTGTTCGATAGCCATGTGCGTTAAGGCGTATTCACTCTCAATGTTGGGGGCGCAGGTTCGAATCCCGAGAGGGGATGGTCATTTTTGGTCTACCTCATTGATAAGATCCTAGGTTCGATTGACAAATTTTAATGTTATAATGCTTTATATCCTGTCGGATGCAATTCTATCGAACTATATAGGCAAAAATAGGTAAGAATTAAGATCATAGATTAAAAGAATATATGACATAAAAATTATGAAATGTAATGCCAGTAAGCAAAATCGAGTATTAATATAATAAAACATAAGGAATCATTTGAATACAAAAACTAAAGCATGTTTATGTGGCATTTATGATAAGAATCAAAGAGCTCTGGAACACAAAATTCATTCAGAGCCAGAAGAACAATGTCCGGTGCTATATTACATCAAATCTGAAGTGAATATTTATGGATTGTAGTTTTACAGTAATCTTTGATGATGTTCTGTTTACAGCCGTACAGGAACTCGTGATTTGATTTCCCTCTTTCTATTTGCTGGCGTATTCCTTTCTTTACCATTGATAATTTTTCTTTAAGAATAAAGCAGTCCCTGAAGATAGGAGCAACCGTATTCCTGCACACTTATATCTGATTTCTCTATAAAAGCGTTTTTTGGAATATGAGGTTTATGAGATACAATATTTGGACCTGTTAAAGTTATGAATCGGATATTATTTTGACTTTTCTTAGTTATTTCCCTCCAAAAATATATCTATCTCATCCCCCCCCCCCATTCTCAAATAATAGACTGTTGATCAATTCACTTGTATTATGGTCGACAATTTGACCTTGTATTGATCTTAAATATCTACTTTTGACGCACAATATTATTTTTACTATAATAAACAATTAATTATACACATTTTTATTCGGATCCCCATTTAAACAATAAAATCGCTGATTGCTCGGCTATGATTGTTATATCTTTATATCCTAGTGAATATCAGATTGTATTACTTTTTGTTCATATCCTCTTCTTAAATAAAGGGCTATTGAGTACACTTTGACCCTCACTAATGTCGATCCGTATCGGTACTCTCTTTAAAAAATATATGTTAATGGTGAAATTTCGGTAGCTGAGTCACACAGGATCATTTTAGGGACGCTCAAAGCTCTTGAAGATGCTCAAATGACCGTGCATATGTTGAACCTTAATAGGCGATTACTCCTTCATTGTAGTTGAATCTATATTTTTATGAATATCAAACTACTTAAGCAAAGTCACACAATTATTTTGTGTATGATTATGGATCAATCAAACAAAAGTCTTATATTTGGCTGATCGATAGGTTTTTTTATAAATATCACTCCTGTAAGGCAGACAATTTTATTTGTCCACACTTTCTTTTGTACTGAGCCCAAGCTTTGGTTGCCATAAAAAACATTTATAGTCAGATATCAAAATGATCCTCGCCAAACAGGCCTCCAACTCGAGGAATGTTGAACCTTTTAGAACTAAGGCCAATTTTATTTCCCACTTTTTTATTCCATGAAAAAATGATAGCGGGATCTCAATAGGATCATTGCCAAACAGGTCTCCAGCTATAGGAATATTGAATATTTTATTACAAATGTTTTCAAAACTTAGGGATAATTTAATCATTTCTTCATTAGTATTGATTAACTGTCCCCATTAACTGCCTCTAATTAAACGAATTATTATAAAATTATTTCTTGTATAAAAAAAACTAGTTCACACTACGTTATGGGATCATTGAGTTCACATAGGAACGAAGAATGTATCAAGCCATTACTTTTTTTCTTGAGAAAATACATAAAGTTGTAAAGCAATTAAAATTATTTATTTACTCCATGCAACATATAAAGCCTAGCAAATTGAAATGGTGAATAATATTAATTATACATTTATTAAAAGACAACAAAGCAGCAAACTCAAATTCTCTTCGAAAGGAGTGAAAATATGTGTTTATGCTTTAAGTGCTAAAAGCAGTATTTTTAAATAGATAGACGAATTCTTCATACCTTACATTTGAAAGTAGGTATTATAGAAACCTGTTGTTCAAGTATATATGAGGATGCAATAGAGTATTTACTTTCATGCTATACAATTTGAATTCAATACCTTCAAAAAAGTATGTTATAGAGTAAAACTTATTTGTTCTGAATCATTGTTTATTGGATTATAATTTGGATTTTATAAAAATTGTTTTTTCTCCCGGAGTATTTCAGTTCTTAAAATTCTAGAGTAATTGCGTTAAAAAAACATATATAGACATTGTAGTCTAAAATTAATACTTTGGAGAAGAGCGACAACAATTAAAACATAGAATAAAAATTAATCAAACACAAAATGGCACAATACATACTTTAAAAAAAACGCTTCTCCAATGTTTTAAATAATAAATCACTTTGAATATTTCAAAATCCGATGTAAAATTTTTAAATGAGATAGGGAACTTGATGGGAAGTATCGTACCTTTCTTTTTTGAAGCCCGAAAAGCACAACTGCCTTTATAGTTCCCTCCCCACAACTATCCAGACCTCTTACATTTAAGAAAACGAATTTCTTCAATATAGCCTGACAATCCACGAAGGCATGTAAGGTGTCACTATAAAACTGTTTTTCTCACCTATAAGGTTTTTGTTAATATGTATATATATATATGTATATATATTAGGGTTGTTCTTATTTTTCAAATGTTTGAAATGTTAGCATTATTGTAAATTTTCTGTTTTATGGTGATAAAAGAAGACGACATACAAAGTTTGAACAAAATCGGTCAACATTACGAGGTCGCGCAACGAGGTCAAAGTTTTAAAAATTTAGTAAAAATATAGTTTTCCGCAAATTTCTTCAAAATGGTGGACGTTACAGACTTTAATAATTATTATCACTTTAAAGGAAATCTAATTTACTACCAGACGTATGTTTGATGTTTTTTAATAAAACAAAGTTTTTAGTAAAAACAAAGCAAGAAAGGGAGTGTGTAATGTTAGCATATTTCATAGCTTTTTTGTATCAATTAACTTCACTCGCCTGTAGAAGATGATTTGTTCGCTTCAGAGTAAAATAGTACTTTTAAGCTTAGTAAACCTTTAGATGATAAATCCAAAAATGACCTTGGTTGCATTCTATCATTCAGAATTCAGTACAATCTGAGTTTACATCATATGATTCAGAGCCTGTATTGACCTATAAGAAATCGATTATGAAAAAAATAAATTATAATATGTTTCTTAGATTTGCGTCAAGGTATCCTCTCAAAATTTTACTTTGTCTCTGCCGCATACATAATCCATTATATGCGTCATTTTGTACGCGAGATAGGCTTTTTTAATGTACATATAACTTTCTACTTATTAAATTGGCATGATTTAGTATACCAAAATATTAAAGCTGGTTAACCAAGCTTTCATTTGATATATTTGGTGTTCTAAAAATCGCTATACTTTAAGAGATATAAGCAAATACGTACACTCCCCCAAAATTGATTTTTTGATATGAGAATATACGATTACCATATGGTAAGACTGTTAGAGTTATAGGGAGCTCGATAGCCGTGCGTGTTAAGGCGTGTTCAACTCTCAATGTTTGGGGCGCAGGTTCGAATCCCGAGAGGGGATGGTCATTTTTGGTCTACCTCATTGATAAGATCTTAGGTTCGATAGACTAATTTTAATGCTATAATGCTTATTTATATCCAGTCGGATGCAATTCTGTCGAACCATATAGGCAAAAAAAAAAAAAAAAACTGTTTGTTATCATCAGTAAGGTTTTTGTTCTTATTATTATTGTATATATATTTAATAATTATATATATATATATGCAAAATCTTATAAATATTTTATTTATCAGTTGAATAACATTAATTTAATACTTTAAGCAATGGATGAATATCTGTTGACGGCTTTTTAATAGAGTTGTTTTTTAATTTTGAGCTCCGAAACAAATAATGCCAAATTTAATGAGGTTCTTGAAGGTTGATATATCATGGTTTGATATGTCTTGGTAAGGACCTTTTCAAATATTTTTATATGAAGAATGGTTGAAGCACTCTTAATTATCTTAACATATCAAAACAACCCCTAATAATAACCCATTCATTAATATCCTTACAAACTGTCAAACACACGCTTTGTGAGTTTTTCTCTTGATATAGAAATCAATTTTTTAGGTACTTGTGAGCTAATTTCTGCAATGAAATATATTTATTTTTAGTTAGATACTGTCTATAAATGGAACAAATAAAAATATTAAATAAGCACACAAATTGATGCTAGTCTCTCTCCAACACCAAAAAAATCCCTGAAAGGAATGTTTGAAAACACTTTTTTTTTTTTTTGGTTAAGATGTTTATTTATTAGCTAAAATCTATACAGTGTAAAAATATAAGAATACACTAGAAAATAGGGGGAAAAACACAATCTTAAGACAGTTACGTAAAAACAAAACATAAATGAACATTATAATTCAAAATTACTGTCTAAAGATAAAACCATAATATAAAATGACATATTAAAAATTATTCTTATTCAATATAAAACGTTGATGCCGTCTTATTGTTGATTTGATGAGTTTCATGTATTCGAGAGAATTTGAAGGAATAAACCGAAAGTTGAAAACACTTTATCTATAAAACACAGTTCTTTATTATTAAGGGTGTAGACAAAATCTACGACGTAAAAAAATACAAACCTATTAATAATAGTTATTGATAATATAATATTATAATTTATTGAATTGCAAGGATTTTGAAGTTTAATTATGTATGTTGGATCAACCAAAAATGTGAAGCGATCCGACATCTCATTAGAAATCATTCTGGACATAGTCTAGCATTTTTTAATTTATGGATTAAATTTATTATACTTGCCAAAACCATATTTCTCTTGAAGTCTGTTTTATAATTCCGTGTAACATCCGCCATATCTATAATCGAATATTTCATTCCACCAGGTTCCTGAGTTTGGTTATCCCGAAGTTTACCACATGGAAGCCACCTGCCACAACTATATTATCTTGCAGAGGGTCAACCGCGAAAGCTTTGAGGCTTTTTCTCAAATATTTTCCTACGATAAAACATCAAAAAATGTCAACACTCTCCCCTTGGACTTTTATCTGGACGAACGCCATGTGACCTTCCTGGTCCCTCCGAGTTGCTGAATTCAGTTATCAGCATTCCTGAGTTGGGAAGCCATTTTTATTATTTTTCTATTTGATGACGAAATGTATTTGAAAAGACCATTCGGATTATTTTGTTATACGGATGTCATTCATGCAATTTACCTCCCGGATATTCCAATGTGTTTATGATTTTATAAACTTTGACTTCTGTTTGTATGATGAACGTCCATTTATATTAATTTGCATTACTTTAATAATTTTGTTGATTTATTAAAGGGTAAGGGGAAGCTGCTAGTTACAAGGCCGTGATAGGAAAATTCCTATTTTGTTTGGAACACGATATAGGGAATGTATTTTGTCCTGGGAAGTATTTAACTTCTGCTTTTTCCATATTTCAGTTATGTTCTTCCTCGTCCAAATAAATTTTATGTGACTGGTTGTCCTAATTTCCCTAATTGCACTAATATTACCTCCTTTTTATGGATATTTTGAATTTGCGTCATCCTTCTTTATAGTCTTTTGAGTCTTCAATTCCTAGACTAGCGTTGTGGTTGACTTACAATTTCTTTGAGAATGGCGATATTGATATCGTCCTTTTCTTGCTGTTTGCAAGTTCTTTCTTTATTTCAGACTTTTCTTTAGTTTCACTTACGTTTTGATTTTGTAATTATATAATTATCTTCAAAATTAGATGTGATATCGAGACTGTTTCCTCCTTGTACTTTCTATTTATACTTCTGAAGAGCCATCAACGATATTCAGTCTGTAACTTTGTACAATTTTCGCATGTCGTATGAAGGTGTCCAAACATGTAGAACATTGCTCTATTCTTCCACTAAAATGTATTGCTCTGATAAAATTCCCCATCACATGATACCAAGCGATGTAACTTTATCAAATGGACTCACTGAATGTATTATATGGTGGGACGGAATACCTCCCCTCCTTACGGGGACCCTCTTTTCAAATGGCATTGACATATTTTTGGCTTTCATCCGTTCCCTTAATTCTACTTGTGCCATTAATTTGTCTCCTTTTTTATCTGTCAACTCAATAGCAAAGGGAATTTATATTTTCGGAAGGATTTCACTCCTCATAACTTCTCTTACTGATGTGATTGGAGGTCGATGTGGTCACCTTATACATATTGCATCTAAGTTCTCCTGGCTTAACTCCGGTCAATACACTGGCAGCATTGGTATACATCATATCGTTGTAGGCCATCCTTTCCTTGTCATTTTAAAAAGCAAATAGAGGGATCATTGTCATTGATCACATAAAGGGATTGTTCTCTGTGATTCGGGAGATTTCTACCTAATTGTAATTCGGCTGTACTAGAGACTCGTGTTCTTCCATATTTCCCACTCCTGTTCCGTCGCAAGTATCGCCATTTTGACACTGCTTCAATTCATGAGAGTTTGAAAGGGACATTTTCCACTTTTTCAGTCAAGTTATGGGCCGAAGTTGACTAGTTTTGACTGATAAAATCAGTTATCGTCATTTGAAGCCTTTCGGGAGTCAGACTCCCTTGATTACTTCAGTCATGGTGGACGGAGGTTTGCTCCTAATTTTGGAACTGTTACCTTTCTTCATTAAATGCTGAGATATCGATCTTTTAATTATACAGAAAACCCCCATATTGCATTGTATTGAAAAATAGTTAATTATATATTTATATATTTTCAACCACTTTAAATGGACAATAAATAAGTATTTTGAATTATAATACTTTCATGCTTATATTTCTCAATTTTAGTGGTGTTTTCGAATAAATATGAATTTTTACTTGTTGAGTCTTATTTTAATTTTTTTATTTAATTTGATAAAACTACGTTCTAATAAAATGACCAAAATACAACATCAATATATCCCATTAATTTGTTGAATCATTAAAAGTTGTATTTCTTCATCATCAAAGATCACGATTCAACATCAATAACTGCATGCATTAATTAAAGTGGGCGAAGAGGTTAAATAGGCTTTTAAAGTATCATATTAATGACTTATGAATTAGAGGAGTAGTTTTGATAAAAAATATTTTTATAATCACTTTGAATAAAGTATATATATATGGAATACAACTGTTTAATGCTGGATGGACGATCAGAGAGTCTCTCGATCATTTCCATAGAAGTGCTGAAGGTATAATACAGGCTCTGTGGGCCGAAAAGAGGTGTTGGGGTTAAGGACGAGAGAAAAATAATTGAAAATGATACTCCAAGAAGGTATATACAAGCTAGAGAAGAGATTCAAGAATTAATGAAAAAAGTGGAAGGGGCTCAAATGAAAATAAGACAATAAAAATTTCATTATGTATTCAAGTAATGTGAACGTGTTGAAAAATTTAGAGAAATATAAATTTTTGACATGATTTGATCCTTCGGGTGGGACCTAGGGGATGGAGTCAAATCTATCTGTAAATAATTATCAAAGAAAGCAATACATGGACCTAATTTTTAAACAAATTCAAGTCAACTGTAGAAGACAATTAATTTTGAGTGGGTGCTTGGATTTATTCTGAATTATCTTTGTTCTGGGCTGTAAATTAATGCAAAAATTAAATATTGTCATGTACTTTACATTTATCATGGCATAATGTCAATTTTGACTGATTTTTGTGTTGAATGTATTTTAATTTATATTTTTAATGTATATTACAAAAGTATGTCGTCTTTGTGTTGAGCTATATTTTAATATTCAGCATTGTTTTTTGCTTTTTAAACTTTTGTTTAGAGATCTAATTTTAAACTAAAATGTTTATTTCTGAATATATGTAATTTCTCTACATTAACAAAGTATCTTAAAAAGGACATAATATAAAGAATATGCAACCATTACTTACACGGTGCAAATGTATCTTTAATATCAAATCTCATCAGTCTCCTATTACACAAAACGATTTAATAGAGATATAAGAAATAATTTTGCAATCTGTGGGAACAGAATCCCCATTACTTCAGGAAATGCGACACTCTTAAAGAAATAATCTCATCAGTAAGGAAGGTATACACTAAAGCGTTAAAGGAAAGTAACGCATCGCCCCGGCTTGCCTGAAATATTCACGCACCTCGCGTTGCATGTTTTCCTTCAAAGATGTCGCTCTGCAACAAATTTGCTACGTCACAAAGTTGTTGTTGTTATCAATCTCATTCAAATATATCAATCTCATCCAAATATTATTATCATTCATCGATCCTTAAATTATATTTTTTAGCAATACGGCTTTAATATAACTATTTCGCCTCAAAGAAATTCAAAGAAAATTATGGCAACGTTCAGCTCTTCCGGTTTCCATTTCCGAAAAGCCCAACGAGATTACAAGAAGGAAACAATGGCTGTCCAGTCTAAAATATCCTTCTCATTGGAAACCAACTCCTACTTCAATGATTTGCAAAAAAACATTTTGAAGCAAGCATGTTTCATCCAAATACACAATGCGCAAGAAAATTCTAACACTTGAAGCAATCCGAGGATTCAAGTTCTCTCTCAATCTGATCATACTTACAGCAAGAAAAATCAACGTTCCGAAGAAGAGGTGGTCTCCATCCCCCTTCGTTTACTGAAGAGCAGGCGATGATTTCATTACCAAATAAAATGCAAAACCCTGAAGAAGTTACAGCCAATATTATATCCGATAAATTGATTTAAAAGAGATCACTGTTCAAACTATATGTCATGATTGCCATACGTATTTGAAAGATATCAAACATAAAAAATCTGTCATATCTTCATTGAAAGAACTATCAAAACTGTGTGCAAAAAAATATGCCGTCTTGAAGAGGAAAGTATTTTTCAGTTGAAAGGTTTTAACTCAGATTTATTGAAAAATTTAAAACATAAAAATTCAAAAAACCTAATCTTTTCTAATGAATCAATCAAGGATGCTCTGAAATTACGAATGGCTTGTGTAAAGTCAGGATATGAACTATTGAGAGAATATTTGCCCCTTCCCTGCATTACAACTTTACAAAAAAACCGAGTTTTTTATGTTTAATGATGGAATTGCCTTTGAAGTCTTCGAAATGTTAAAAATTAAAGTAAGGAGTATGTCCAATATTGACAGGAAGGCATCATTAACATTAGACGAATGCTCTGTCAAAGTTTCGTTGGATTACGACACTAAAAGTGGCTCCATAATGGGCGAATCAGCTTTGCCTCATTCTACAGGTGATGCAACAAAAGCCCTTGTAGTCATGCTTTCGGGTGTTTCCTCTGTGGATGGAAGCAAGTAGTGGGCTATATTTAATCCAAATGCATATGATGGCACAAGCTTAGGTCCAATTATCATGAGATAATTCAGATGTCTCATAAAATAGGAATAGACATCATAAGCATTTCATCTGACATGGGGTCGCAAAATTTGGCAATGTGAAATGATTTGGTATAAATTGTGGAATAAAATCAAAATACATCAATAAAGTCAATCATCCAGTAGATCAATCTAAAAACATTCATTTTATTGCTGATCCGTCACACTTAATTAAAAATTGGCGAAATCTCCTTTTTCCAATGATATCTTTTTATCTCAGGAGATTGTTCAATCAGAGAATCTAAGTTCAAATATAATAACTTTACAACATTTCGAAATGGTGGCTAATTTTCGAAGAGATTTTGTACTAAAACCCGCTTGCAAATGGATTTGAGTACAATAAATGTTAGTCATTATGATAAAATGAAAGTTGGTCCAGCTTAGAATTTTTGGTCTAATGAGGTAAGCCGGACACTTAGATATATGGTTAAAGAAAGTATTTGTGACAAGTGCGTGCTAACCACCGCTTGGTTCATCGACACATTGAAAAAATGGTATGAACTTGTATGCTCAAGACGAATAGTATATGCATTTAGTCTTGAAATGAAACTCATTATGAGAATGTAATTGTTTTTCTAATGGGTTTTATAAATATCATAAAAAAAATTAAAATTATTTCAAAATCCAACAGTAGAGTTTGTTAGAAACCAACTCAAACCGGATCAATTCTAACGAGCATGCAATTATTGACGTTCAAGATGAACTGCTTCGTGGAGGTCTTAAATTTGTCATGACCTCCCATTTATCATCGGACTGCTTGGAAATGTTTTAGCATGATAAGAGCCACAAACCCTTCTCCTTCTGCAAAAGAATTTAAATATATCCTAAGATTAATTTGTTCCTTTAACGCTTTACTTGAGTGCAATGAGAAATGCAGTTGGACGTTGCTTCAAAGGCTGGAGGAGGTACGTGCGCGCGCGCAAAGACAAAAATAAAATGAATACTTCGTACTCAGAAGTTGCCAGGAAATATCCTAACTCTTTGAGAAGAGAAAATGTGACAGATGGAAGAAAACCCCTTATTAGTAAGCGTCCGAAAGAGGGAGCGGAACGCTTATGTAAGGGCATTTTTGTTTTTGAGTTTCGGGATGAAAAAAAGGAGAGAAAAAAGTTGTTGATATTACTCTGAGTATGGAAATAATTGCTCAATCCTGATTGAATTGGACATGAATGCGGAGGAAATGATTTCCTATTCAAAATTTTGGAGTTATGTGAAGTGGCGATCGAAGTCAAAAATATCAGGAAGACCATTGAAAATATTGATCGAAAAAATAACTGTTTAAACATAAAATGTTTTGACAAAATGAAAAATCAGCGTGATGTAGTAGCTGGAGTCAAAGATTTTGAACTCATAAAAGCTACCACAGGCTTAAAGAAAAAAACGTTCGATATACCAAATGCGGCAAAAATTATATCTATCGAGGAAGTTAAAGCTACAGCGGAGTGCTTGGGTAAAGAAGTTGAAGTTTTCTATCAGAGGCCCAGAAAAGAAAGAATACGAAGGACAATTCGCACAAAAGTATTTAAGGAACCTATACGATCGATGAACATAGAAGTGCAAATAATTTTTTTATAGAAATACCCCATTCCTACCTGTAGGGGTAAACTATTAAAGTAGAAGGCAGCCTCACTGATGAGCAATGCTCATATTGTACGGAATTCGGACACAAATATAAGGAATGCTTAATAGGAAAAATGGATCTCCTAGGGTTTCCCCGAATAAGTATTTTGAAAAATTGAGTAGGCTGTATGGGGAAAGAAAAGATAATTGTAATTTGGCACTAAACGAAAGTCCATATGTACAAACAAATTTTGAAGAAGAAGAGACTGAGAACACGGATGGAGTAGCTCGGCGGAGAGAAGAGGAACATACTGGCAATATCTCGACAGCTGAGGAAGATATAGCTAATGACAAGACGGTCCGTCATTTAAATCTGCAATCGGGATGACGGAAAGGAATGAAGATAAGCAACAAGAAAACGTAGTCATTATCAAGTCGAATACAAGCGAGACATCAAACGGATGTACAGAGGCCAACAAATCCGGAACAGAAAATGATCTAGTCATCCTAACTGTACGGGGTTGTGAGGAAAACGAAGAAGAGCAACAAACATCCAAAGCTTAAGATCTCAAATCTCAGAGAAGACTGGAAAAGATATTACGTAAGAGAACAAAAACACCCATAAATACCCCAAAAAAATCCGAAAAGGGGTTTGGAGAGTCCGGAGGGAAAAGAAGGGAAAAGATCTCGCGAAAAAGTAAGTCAGTGTCGAATGAGGAAACAATGAACGACCTCGGAGGCATGCCAATGAAGTCGAAAGAGAAGTTGGAGAAAGAAGTCGATAATTTATATGGATATAAACATGTATTATGGGTAAGATCCATACCTTCAGAATTTTGTTTAATTATTTAAGATTTTATCTTTTTGTTTACAAATCCCGGTCCCCCGTCGTGTTTTTTTAAATGAAAGTTTCCGTCGAAAATTTTTTCACCACCAAAGATGGTTCTGTTTTTAACAATAAGAAAAAAGATACCCACCTGCTTCCTGTCTTTTGAAAATTTTATCTGCTAATGTCAACTCAATTCTGGAATCATCAAAGCGAAGTAGGGTTATTAACTATTTTTTAAACCATGATCCCCATATTTTGTCTATGTGTGACACGAGAATAGTGAGTTCGGTTAAAAACACAATTTTAGAGGCTGATTATAGCTTGGTTCAAGTCCCTGCAGTAAGGCTGGGAGGAAAACATCCCTCTCGGGGTATTTGGTTAGCCATAAAAAAAAATTATTCGACCAAAAGTCCTAAAATAGACGACGGTGGTAATACGCTGTGGTATCTGTATCTTGGAATACTACAGATATAAAGTTAATATCACTATATGGTCCAATAAAGACAACCCTTCCTTCTATGATAATTTGGAAATTATATTGAAAGAAGAATTGAGTTCCAGTGAAGAGGAATGTATCCTACTAGGAGACTTTAATATAGTCATGAACTAGGAAGGGATACATATGGATACTCTAATAAGAACAATATATGTGCGACACCGAGAATGAAATAAATTATAACCAAATACTGGCTAGGGGATGTAGCAGCGAAATTTTCTCCAAAGCCAGAGCATACTTTTCTTTGAAACGTGAGGGGAAATAGCTAAAACATCAAGGCTAGACTACCTATTTGTATCTCCTGGGCTGTATGCATTGTTAGGGAACTACTTGACATTAGTCCCTGAACAATCAGATCATTGTCCTATTACTGCTGAAATTGTGGCACCAAAGAAACCAACTGGGACATATTGGAAATTAAACGTGAGTCTGTTAGACGATGATACAACGTCGGAAAAATCAAGATAATTATAAGTTTTTATTTCTCTGTTATCCTCCACCAACGGAGATCAAACTAATACTCTGATATTCATCGCTACCATACATATCTCCGGCACTCTCTGTTCCTTTTAAAAATAACTTCAAAATAACTTCTTTTTACGAGGTTTAAACTCCCAGAAAATTAGTCATCGCCATGTTAATTATTTGCCTTAACATTTTTGTCGATTTTTTAAAATTGCCATGTTAGATTTTGACCAAATTTTCTGTGAATGAGTCTGAAGTAGTAAGACGTGTCTTTGTTCTTTTAAGTGTTTACTGGAAAATTCGTTTTCTATATGATTACTTAAAAATAAGTTTGTCTGTCCCTGTCTTTCCCTCCCAATTCAAGTTTTAGGGGGAAAAAATATATTTGAATGATTATTTAAATATATGAATAATCGAATGATCTATACAACCAAGGTCTGTATAATAAGGTTTGGGCAACACAAAAACAAACATGAAGCAGTGTGACTACTCAATGACGTCATCGGAGAACGATTATATCTATATATCAATCAATCTCTCATATATCTTATATATATATATATATATATATATATGTATGTATATATACAGGGTGATTAACTTAAATTACAAACTACAATCTTTGTATTAAATTTACACAAATATTTTTAAAACAAAATTATAGCACAATGTGTAATTTACAAAATGTATTTCAATAAATTTCCACATATCCTCCTTTGGACTTCACTACAGCTTTGAACCTCCTCACAGTGGAGGTAACACAGGCAGGAATCTCTTCCTCAGACAATGATTTTCACGGTCCAGGCCACCCACAACAGTCAGAATGACCGGGTTTTATCTAGAAAAAAGGAAGACATCCCCGTGCAGCTAAGGACTCTCTTCAGAAGGCAAAAGCCACCCTCAGTCTTGGTCTGGACGGGAGTGACGTCGGACGGGAAGAAGGCCCCAATTATCTTTGTCGAGGAGGGAGTGAAGATCGACCAGGCGGTATACCTGTATCTTCTTTCAGAGGATGTCGTCTCATGGGTACAAAGAGAGTATCCTACGGCTCTTTTACTGTTCCAACAAGATGGAGCTCCATCCCATACCAGCAAATTGGTTTAAAGCTTCTGCACAGATATGTTTGCAGACTTCTGGTCCAAAGACTTGTGGCCTCCCTCCTCCCCAGATCTGAACCCAATGGACTTTGGAATATAGTACATTCTGGAGACAAGGGTGTGTAGCAAGTCCTGACCATCGGTTGAGATTCTAAAGAAGAAGCTGATTCAGGCCTGGGCCTCTTTGTCTGAGAAGAGATTCCTGCCTGTGTTGCCTCCACCGTGAGGAGGTTCAAAGCTGTAGTGAAGGCCAAAGAAGGATATATGAAAATTTAATGAAATACGTTTTGTAAATTACACATTGTGCTATCATTTTTGTTTTAAAAATTATTTGTGTAAAATTTAATACAAAGATTGTAGTTTGTAATATGTGAGTCTCAATTTAAGTGAATCACCCTGTATATATATGTGTGTGTATAAATAAATCAAAAATATATAAATTATATAAATATATATATATATATATATATATATATATATATATATATATATATAAATATTCGTTCTCCAGGGACGTCATTGAATAGCTCTACTGCTAGGATTACATGTTTTGTTTTTGTAGTGCCCGGACCTTATTATACAGACCTTGTATACAACAACTACTACTATTATGATAGTGTAATAAAACGTCATTTCACTCAAGGATAATTGTTCTAATAGCTAGAAAACCCAATACAGCCCTGCCCTCGACGACCAACGTTTCATATAGAACGTAGAACATGATTATGCATAAACTTATGTTCTTCTACGTTCAATATAAAATGTTGGTCATCGCGAGCTGGGTTGTTTATTACGACGACCCTGTCGCAACTCGATTGCCCCCATATATAAAATATAAATTTCTACATTCAATTCAAATAAATATAACAGTCAACAATTTTAATACTTTCTTTTATTGAGTTAATATATACATAAACATAATAAATTTAATCATAAATATAAAACTCTGCGATAAATTTAAATAAATTGTCAAAGGCGTCGTTCATATTCTTGCCCCATCTCTCTCGCCATAAAAATTAATTCAAGTGCCCAGAGAGCATAGTATCATGGACACCGGCCATTGACTTGAGCCTCTGCTTCGCGTTTTTCCAAAAACACTCAACATTGTTAGTGTGAGCGCCTGTCAAAGGGTCCACAAAGTTCCTGGAGTGGTTGACCACCTTATGCTCATAGCGAGGATTAATTGGCATATGACGGATTCCCTTATATGCAGCCTAACCATCGCTGTACATAATAGAACCCGCAACAATGTTATCCATAATTAAAGGCAGGAGAGTAGCGGCTCTCCTATTATTACCATTAAGAGGAATCCTTCCATTGTGTCTGGGCAATATCCGCCAAACACCCACCTCTCAGGCACGAGGTGGCCTCTATTATATTTACGTTTGGCCATGAGGGATTCATCTATTTGGACTACCACGCCCGGGCCTCCAATCTTGCGCGCGCTGGAACTCAATTTTCGAGAACATATCTCCCGGAAAATTGAATACCAGTACACAACTGATACAGAGCTTAGGTCCAACACCTGGGGAACAGTTTTGACTAACATTTTTTGGGCCCACGCCCAAGCCCAGCGGATCGTGTCGGGAAATGACAGATTGGAATTTGTCCATAAGGAACCACTTCTCTAGTTAACAGTTTTGTCCTGGTGGGTGCCACACTTCCACCGCTTTGCTTCTCCCCGGTAATTGGACAGAGACTTTGGTCGATGGCATGTCGTACAGGTGGGCAGATAAAATCTTAGGCAGCCTCTTATTTGGAGAAACTGCCTAGAAGATTCGATGTCACTCGTTACTTCAATTATTTCCTTCATGGATATGATTGTTTTGAATGATGAGCTCCTTTTTCTCTTCTTCTCCTTCCCTCTTTTCTCTCTCTTTTACTTGAGTATAGCTTCCTTTATCACAATGGACTTTTAAAGTGAATATAGGAGTCCCTGGAAAAGGAGCCAGTTCTTAAATAGTGCCTCATTTTTGCCCACTTCTTCCAATATTCGTAACATTTATCGAAGTATTTATCTCTTAAGTTTTATATATTTATCGCATGCAAACCTGAAGAACTACTATGAAATCCGTTTATTTGACCTTTTGTCCTTAATAATTTCTTGAATAATGAAAAAATGACTTTTTATTGAGGAAATGGTTGTTAAAAGCTAAGTAATTATTTAAATCATATATTCACAACTTATGTTTATATATTTGGAGGGAAAGTTGTATCGTACAAACATAAAGCAACAAGGTAGTTAAAATTTGAGTTTCCTTTAGAGAAACAACTACTTCATTATAAATAGTACAACTATTAACATACAATCAAACACAAAAACAGCTCCAGACGCACTTATCACAAAAATAATATTATAACACATTTGCTCTGGGTTTTATTTAACATCTCATCTTATTTATTTTCATAATAAACGAACTAGTTTGAAGAAAAATAAATATTATTTTCGTTAATGAGTTGAATCACAATAAAATTTCATAAAAATTTTCATTAACCAACTACTTTAAGTTTGAAGAGGGATAATACAAGAAGGGACTGATTTTAGCTCTGAAATGTTTATGTGGATCCAAACTCCTTGTAAGTTTTGAGTATATAAATAAAGATCTTATTTTCTTCAATAACAAAGTCGTTTTGATAATCGATCGGCTGTCCATGATGACCCAACATAAATCCATCAATCTTCCTCATAATTGAAAAAACCTTTATGATTTAGATTTCTGTGTTTAATTCAGATGTGCTTTTTAGGCCTCCGGCTAACATATTCCTTTGAATAATTTTCTATATATTTTTTAATTTATATGGTGTATGAGAATAAAACTAGCATTTGGGCTCTTATATCTTCTCTATAACCACAAACTCCGCCACCTCAACCAAGGTGGTTTTTCTTCACCTTAAAAATTCGTCTTATAATATATTAATTTGCAACTTCAAAGGAAAGTACGAAAAGGATTGGAGTATATATTTTCTACTGTGTGCATATATTTAACAATACAGTTTATACATGCACACAGCAGACACACACATAACCAACGAGACGTCAATATATGAAAATTCAATTTATGATCAATATGATTCATAATAGAAGTAATAACATGTATTCATATATAACGTAGTTCTTGCGTTAAAAGTAATCTATAAATGCATCGAGAGAGCTAATATTGAGCATAAAAGAGGAAAGAATGGAACAGCTCTGTGTGATGTTTATTATTATGATATAGAATATAAAATACTTAGTGCCTTTACTTTTCATTTACATGTGCCAACAACTTCATATTTTTGTATGATAGAATATACTTTTGTACTTCATGAATGGTTGAAAATTAGTAGTAGCGATCTAGAACAACGTACCGCAAAAAGGACGTTTCCTTAAAGAGGAGCTTAACAGTAAAAAAGGAAGTTAAAGAACATGTTTGTGTACAACATTGAATAACATTTCAAACAACATGTTATAACATATTTGCAATTTTGCAAAAAATATAGGCAATATCTGTGAACATTTTCATTCCTGGTTTATGGTAAAGTAAATATTATTTTAATATCATTATAATATATATTTTTTATATCATCATGGTATTTTAATATCATTGGATTTCTGAAAACTTAATAAAGAATAAGCTTGCAAATGCTTTTAACTAAACATTGTATTTTAATTATTTCAAAAACTGAATAATCATTTTGGCTTTTGTTTTTCTAATTTTTGAAATATTGAAATTGATTTCATATTTATTAGACTTCAATACCATTAAGTTTCCTTATATTTATATATATATAATATAATATTTGTATAATAGAGTTTTTTTCGTGGAAAAGTGGGCCAATATTTTGACAGATCAACAACCGATATACAAAAAGGTTGTGCAAATACTTATTGAAAAATGATCAATAAATAACAATTATTTAAACCAAAATCATAAGAAAACATTAAAATAATTTGAAAACAAACATCATAAAATATATATATATATATATCTCTAATAAAAATTTGAATGTAAAGAGGCGATTGGAATGATACAAAAAAGGTTGTCGTTTTTAACTCTTCGCATTTTATATGATTTGTTGTGAACTTTAGTTATGACGGTGTCACATTTGGCATTGTCAGAAAGTATTCCTCAGAAGTTTTGATCTTGAAGAGGTTTTCTAGTGAGATTTGGAGGGCTTGGTAAGTCTCTGTTAATGCAGGGCAGTTCTAAAGGAGATGGTCTGTGGTGTCCGGTGTGTTTTGCAAAAGAAACAGTTTTTTCGATTGTCTTCAAAACTTGTTTGCCACCTCCAGCGAACCGGTCAAAAGTAGATATTTGAACTATTTATCTGAGGATGTAAAAAATCTATTATTCACAATAGCGACACAATCGCTTATACTTGTTTGTATCCCACATCTCTTTAAGTAGGCTTCAAAAGATACTATTGTTGAGACTGTGGAAGCATTGCGTAAAATATTTGTGGATAAAATGGAGATCTTGATCCTGAAGGGTAAAAATGGACGATTCACTCTAGAAAGCTTCCCGAAAACACTAGTAAAATAGTTAAGTGCATGTCTGTTTAAAAATTTCGATGAATGAATAATATCGCTTGCAATGTGAACATTCGAAGTTTTTGGGATCGATACATTTAGGCAATTTAAAAGAGGCATTTCCCAAGCTAAAGACGTTTCATATGTTTTGATGCACTCTGTTGAGCTATTACAAAATTCTCTTATTCGTCCAGACAACATAAAGATAATGTTTAAAACTTTTGATAGCCCGTGATAGGGGGATTCGTTATAGTCGATTCCATTATTTTTTAAATATTGCTTAATATAAAAGACCAATAGTGGCTGTTGTCCCATAGCTTTCGAATCCAAAAGCAATTTAAAGATTTCTATAAATTTTGGACGTCCAAGACTCCCAATCCTCCAAGTTTGAGTGGATTGTGAATTTGATGTTGGGATATATTTCTTCTTTTGTGGAATCCCAAGAGAGAAGTCTCCATAGTTAGAAGTTCCTTGGATGTTCCTTGTTGAAAAGGTGTAACACGGAGTAAATGAATTACACTTGGGACTATATAGGTATTCCAGGCTCTGACTTTATCCCACACGTTTAAGTTGAGGGAGTGGAAAAAAGAACACGATTTCTTCAGTGTTGACATCATGAGATCACGATTTAACCTTGAACTGTTAGATCCAATTCAAGATCCAAATATCTTCATATGATCAGACGAATTTAGTATTGGCCAGGCTTTTTCTACAATGCCTCCAAAAGGGCTGAGAAAATCACTCTTTTCAACATTTATTTTTAATCCGGAAATAATACTGCATTGATTTGAAATTTTAAATGTTCTGCCTATTGATCTTATGGTTTGAAGTGGATTACCAGAATAAGTCATGGTCATGTCATCTGCGTAGCAAACACATTTTAACACTTTTCCTGATGAACTAAATCCACGAATGTTTGGATCAGAGTGAATTCTTTGGAGCAGACCGTCAATGCATAAGACAAAAAGGATTTAGCCTTGGGGTCTCCTTGGCGAACACCTCTATAATTTTAATAGTGTGCTCTGTAGCTTCCATATTCTATTAGGGTTCTTGTTTTGGTAAGGGAAGTACAAACCATTCTTATAATAAAATTGACGAAACCTTTCTTGTAAAGTGTTTGGACAAAAAAATTGTGTGATAAAGAATCAAACGCTTTGGCAAAATCAATAGCCATTAAAGACGTATGATTTTCACATTCGGTAAGTGAATGAAGAGTAAAAGGAATTAAGTCCATAAGATTGTATTTTAAAACCCATACTGAAAATCTTGTAAAACTTTATTTAAAACTCCTTTTATTCGATTAGCTAAAATATATGAAAATATTTTGTAAATCTAATTTTGCATAGTAAGAGGACGTAGATATTTTTAAAATTTCGGATCTTTATTTTTCTTAAGACTATTCTCCCACCTGAGGCAAATTCTGGGAAGTGTCCAACGGTTAAAACTTTTTCATAAAACATGAGTAAGAGAAGAGATAGATTGTGCAGGTATCTTTTATAAAATTCAAAGGTTAAGCCGGAAGGACCAGGTGACTTATTGACCTTTGCGTTATTTACTATTGCATATTCAATTTCTTTAATAGTTAGGTGGACTTCCATTTCGTTTGTGTCTTCGTCAAAAATATGTAGAATGTCGTCCACGGAACATCTTATGCTTTCGCAAAAGTCGGCAATATCCAACTTACAACGGGCGCATAACATAGAATCTCTGCAGTCGTAGCAGCTGTACAATTTGGAGTAATAGGAGCTAATTTCCCGACATATAAAATCCGGGTGAATAGAAGTTTCTCGTATGGAGTTTACGATAGATATGTTTTTAGATGATTGTCTTTTTTTCTTCATTTTAAAGCACTGTAATCTCGAATGGGTTAGGTCTGAGATACTTTCAATTTTGTTTTTTGTCCTGTGTATGAGATCAACCTTTCGGTAAAGTTGATCCAATTTAAAATTTCTTTCTTGTTGTGAAATCTTTTCTTTATCAAAGTTTTCGATTTCGTTGATTCCCCTTCGTTTCTGCATTGCTTTTACTGCTCCGGCATTCTTAAGGATCCCTTTCATTTTTTTATATCGAGCCTTCCATTTCAGTGAAAACTTCACTGCCGTTTTTAACATGAGATTTGGTTGTTTCAGTTAAAGAAATAATTCTTTCATTTGTATCTGGGTTGTTCAATAATTCGGAGTTCAGTTTCCAGCTTGTTTTATGCTTCAAGGTCCTAGATTTGATGTTAATGTTGGCTATCAAACCATGATGATCTGATAAATAGTATTAACGACCATGTAGGACTTCAATGAGCTATTGCGGAAACCTTTGAACAGTATCAAATCAATTCTAGAGGAAACAGGTCTCGAAAATTTATCAACAGAAAAGAAAGTATGTTTATAGTTTTGGCATATGTCCGCGGAGTCATGAAAATCAAAGGAGGAGATGAGGGATATTAAAGCTTTAGTAGCTCGAGGATTTGAGCATATATGGTCTCGATTGGAGTCCCTTCCGGGCTTTAGTTTAACGTTAAAATCACCTGCCATAATAGTGGGTCGATGTGTTACTCAGATTGTACTGAATTCTGAATTGATAGAATGCAGCCAAGGTCATTTTTGGATTTATCATCTAAAGTTTTACTAAACTTAAAAGTACTATTTTACTCTGAAGCGAACAAGTCATCTTCTACAGGCGAGTGAAGTTAATTGATACAAAAAAGCCATGAAATAAGCTAACAATACACACTCCCTTTCTTGCTTTGTTTTTACTGAAAACTTTGTTTTATTAAAAAACATCAACATACGTCTGGTAGTTAATTAGATTTCCTTTAAATTAATAATTATTATTGAAGTCTGTAACGTCCACCATTTTGAAGAAATTTGCGGAAAACTATATTTTTACTAAATTTTTAAAACTTTGACCTCGTTGCGCGACCTCGTAATGTTGACCGATTTTGTTCAAACTTTGTATGTCGTCTTCTTTTATCACCAAGAAACAGAAAATGCTCAAAGTTGCTAACATTTCAAACATTCAAAAATAAGAACAACCCTAGTATGCAAGTGAGCCAGAAAATTACAGAACGCCGTACCGGCAAAGGATTTCAGACCACTTACAGCGCTCTGTTACAAGAAAAGGACATAAGTCAGAGGGACCATATTTTTCCAATACATTCAATAACATTTCAAAACTTTTGTAAGTAAATACATTATAAGTAATTAACGCCATTAAAAATACAGTGTACAGACAACGTCTTTGAACCACTGTCTGTCTGGTGAATGGGCAAGTCAAAATTAAACACAAATCAACACTTTGAATGATACATTGACAAGTTTAATATATTTTTCAAAAAAGAAAAGTAGTTCCTTTAGTACTTTCTTATCTGATGCACTTTATGTATAAAATATTTGCTTATATATCAAGAATTATAATGACCATTGCCGCATCCACGAAAATATAAAACGAATTATTCCACGCATTTTCCTCATTTTGTTCTCCGTTGTATGTGCTTTACTTTAAGAAGGAAAATATTAAAAAAATTGATGAGGTAGAACTCATATATAAAAATGGCTTTATCATACTTTCTCATGTGTAAGGTAAAAGGCCTACTTTTAGTATCTTATCCTCGTACTAATAGTGATGCAGGAACGTAAATATATTTATAACCGAATGACATAAATGTATATATATACATGTTTGCCATGACCCTCACCAGCGTATCAGCGGGTATATTGGAAATTTCTTCTCTGATGTTGGCCTACAAGTCTGATATTTGAAATCCCGTGCCTAACAGACTTGAAGGCCAACATCAGAGAAGAAATTGCCAATATTTATGCTGATACACTGGTGAGGGTCATGGCAAACACCCGAAATCGGTATATACAGTTTATGGACAATGGGGGGCGTCACCTATCTGATAGGTTTTTCAAAACTATGTGAAACAAAACTTTAAATGTGTACTAAAATCATGAAATACATCTTGTTTTATTGTCTTCCGAAAAAAGGAACTTATGTTGCCGCACCCTGTATTTATATATAACTAAATATATATATATTATTTTTATTTTATTTTATTATTTTGGCTAGGTAATACTTTTGTACACCTCTTCCACATTTTAGGGACCCGTGGTATATTTTTTATAATTTTTGGATCGAATGGGAGGAGCAAAGAAAAGAAGGAGAGTTACAGAGATGAAAGACGAAATAGAGACACAGAGGGAGAGAGAGAGACTCGCACAGAGAGATACACAGATAGAGAGAGAGAAAGATAATTAACCTGTTCATGTTCTGAAGAGTCTCGGAGTAGAAAAAGAGGGACGTTATGCTTGGGAATAGAACCTTCGAGCCCTGGGATCGTGAAAGGAGGGATTCCTCGTGACCTATTCTTACTCATTCGTCTTCACATATCTACCCTCCCTCCATCTCCCTCTTCCGGGTCTGTCTCGGATGACTATGGAGACTCTGCTCATGAACCCTCTTTCTATACGTCTCTTGGACAATCTAAAAAGGACGTATCTCAGGGATTGCTCTTCCTCAACAAATAAATGAAGGAGTGTCACACTTCGAGTCTCATCTTTAAAGGCTCACGATTTGGAAATCAATGTTAAATAAATATATTATTCTCCTGATCAACCCACCATATAAATCAGTCTTCTTTGGATCTGTGGATCTTGAAGGAGGACTTTCTTATTCCTTCACCCCCTTCTCTTGCAAATATTTAGATTTCTTCATGCTTCATTTATTTCTAAGGAGCATCATTATTTTTAATTGAACACTATACATTTCTACCTTCGGACTTGTTTTTTCGCTTGTGATGTCAAAAAAATTATCTTCCTTGAAAACCTTTTTATATTTTTTATATTAAATAAATGCAATTTATTTATAAAATTGTCAAGCTTTATTGTTATGAATGACACTCACTTTATTCTCTTTTTAATCTAATCAGAAATACAGTGAAAAGATATCATCATTTGCATGAGAAGGACGCTTTTCCTAAGAACATTTAATAATATATGAGGCATTTATGATAGAAATCCAATTATGATAAAAGTATCATTTTTTATCTTGGCTTATCTTGGTTAGATGTGTTGCATAAACAACAGAACGACATAGGCAAAAAAGAAAGAAAAAAGGGAACACGATAGCCGTGTGTTAAGGCATGTTCAACTCTCAATGCTGGGGGCGCAGGTTCGAATCCCGAGAGGAGATGGCCATTTTTGGTCTACCTTATTGATAAGATCCCATGTTTAGTGACTAATTTTAATGCTATAAGGCTTATTTATATCCTGTCGGAAGCTGCAATTCTATCGAACCATATAAGCAACAAAAAAATGGAGATTAATCAATTTGAAAAAATATTATGTCATCATTTTGGCTGATAAATAGCGAACAAAATATAAAGTGGAGATTAAAGACACATATCTACGGGGATCGTCAACACCAAAGGCTCTGATATATTTTACTTGTTGTTTCTATTGGTCTTACCTTTATGGGTTTTGCGATGTTATCAACACAGTATAATTTTCTTTTTCCTTATTATATTTCCAGATAATTATAAACAGCTCACTAGAACTTAATCCGCATCAACCGGTATAAGTATACCTTAAAGTAAGCATATGTAAAACAAGCGCGTTAGCTCGGGTTCTCGACTCTCAATGTTGAGGGTGCAGGTTCGAATCCTCTCTTGAGGGTAAGGTCAACATGGATTGACCTCATTGAAAAGAGCATCCTAAGTTCGAAGGATTGATTTCAATGTTATAATTCTTATTCATATTCAAACAACAATTCCATCAAACAAAAAATAACTATAAAAGCATCTGTAATACATTGAAAATATTTTCCTTACATACATAAGTTACATATCTAAAGAAGTTGGTCTTTCGGGGAAGGCTTTCTGACATAAGTTACCAATGGGAATGTAGCAATTTCCCTGTGTTGCAGATAAATCAGCGGTACGTAATCTTCTTCACTATGTCTATAACAAAGTTATAACAACTTTATTTCCCTAAGTAGTAAGTCAATCATGAAAGAAATAAGTTTTTCATTGTATTATAAAGCATTGACCTTACTCATTAACTTGCTCAATACTGTGCCTTCTGATACTTCTCAAACTCTATATAGGACTGTTTCCATTCGAAAAGAACCTTTCTAATTACTTAAGCAAGAAGTAGACTTATAAACTCTCAAGCCAGTAGTAGTAAGTATTTAAACCCCATTCCCTACAGATTCATAAATAAGTAGTTTAATTCCTGCATATTACATAAAGGTGTATAAATTTCCTCACATAATTTATAAAAAAGAACCTTTGATTATTATCAAACCCAATTCATTGTTTCAAAGTTTTATTGTTATTATTATTTTGTATGATTGTAACCGACCTCTTTGAAAGAAATCTTTAATTAAACCCTTTTTTCTTTCATCTCCTATCAATGTTAATGGCCAACTATTATTTTTCATTGAGGGCAAGATTTTACAACGATAAAAAAGTACCAAAATAACAATCAAAACCATTCTCAAAAACTTTTTTCTCATACATACAAATACTTACTCCTATACTTACTCTTGTGTTTGTTTTAAAGGTATGCTCATTTTTCCTATTGAATATATACATATATATATATATATATATATATATATCAGACTTTGTTGACGTTCCCAAAACATTTTTGATCGCCAAAATTATCGTTCGTCGTTCATCGTAAATTTTAAATTGAATTGTTCGCCATTCTGAAAAAATTGACGACTTTTTATGGAAAAAATTCTGAAAAAAGAAATGACGTTTTTTTAGGGGGAAATTTGTTTCATCTTTAAAAATCTTTGTCTTTTCTTTGGCGCCAAAACGAACGACGAACGATAAGAAATTTTCCTAATCGTTCGTCAAGAACTTTGTCGTTCGTCGTTCATTGTTCGCGAACGACAACAAATGAACAATAAATCAACATGTCTGATAAATGTATATATTTATATACATATATATGATTCTGATCATATTGAATTCAAATTCAAGGGAGCTAGACAGTAATGTGCTCAATCAACCTGAGGTACCATCTATTACTACAGAACTAAGTCAACCCTCGATGGACAACCAGGAAGGGGTGGAGGAAGATACGATAAATAAAAATAAAAATCAACTGAATGTGGAAGAAATGCGCAGTGAATAGGCTTCTAACCGGAGATCAAATTATTTCCAAATTATCACAGAACTCTCAAATATTATCATCCTCCTTGAGGAGGTTACTGACGAGCGAGAAGAAGAAGAGCTTAATACCATTTTCCAATCTAATTCAGGAAGAACCTCACAATTACAATACGTCGGCACCCTTTTTCAGGCGGGAAAAATCGAGTAAATCGAAAGTAATTGAAAACTCTTCTTTTGAAGGTGAAACTCTTTTTAATAAAGATTAAGAAAAAATGCCCGAAAGAATAGCTACACCAATAAACCCTAATAAATATATTCATAACCCTGACTTATTTTAACGTCCAGAACGATGTCCGATTCGGTATCAAAAAGATCATCTCCAAAATCCCGATCCAGATTTTTGAGGATCTGTTATAGTGTGGCCATGTTCAATGATCTTTTTAATGAAATAAAAAAAAATATTTTGCAGAGATGACATGCAAAGAAACAGAAACATAATCTATGCAGAATGCCGTTCTTTGTTAAAAATAAAACAACTGAACAAATGTTCATTATCATAGATCAAGTCAACATTTGTTCAGTTGTTGAATTGTTGACATTGTTCAACTGAAGCCATCGTACATACAAACAACTTGTATTACTATTTATGCACATGGACAAAGCTTAGTCATAAATGCACCGAACTCCTCAGTACGAATACCATACAATTGTGTATGTTGAACGACGTAAAATCAAATATTAAAGAAAAAAAAATAATAAATCATTCCATATTCTCTGTTACTGTTTACGACCTCCTCCCACCTCTCGACCAATTTGTTGATGCCGTTCTGCCAAAAACAGCATCTCATAAAGTTGTTAACGTTGAGATGTCTTCTTAATTCCATATCGCAGGAGAAAATGAAGTACCAAATAATAACCATAATTGTAACTCAGAAGAAGTTACTTTGGAGAAATGATAAATGAAGAGCTAACTCAACTCCCATTTTGTTCAACAAATGAAAATTCAAGTAACGCTGTAACTGAGAATGGGAAGTTCATAGTACTTCAAGGCAATCCATTACTATTTCAGAGAGTGATTGTTCAAGCGACGTCACTTCGTCCTTTGAGAGGTGTGAATGTAGAAATATTTTTTCAAAGTGAAAGAGAATTAAATTATAGTGTTATATAGTTTTACCCCGATTCTCTAATTTGAAAATTGATTTATCATTTTTTTCAATTTGTAAGTATTATTTTTTGAAGAATACGGGTATATGCAATACCGACTCGATAAAATCATTTAATTTCTTTATTCCATAAATTAACAAAATTTATTAATATCAGAACAAAAGAGTATTGGTGCAAGAAAACTACTGCATTAAATTGAAAAACCAGAACCAAAAGTAGTTAACAGCCTTCCACCGGTAAAGCTTTCGGTGGAGGAACACAAATAAGCATTTTATTCAATAATACGCTTATCAGGATAAATTTAATTAGAGAGACTATAAAATAAGCCAAAATCTTATATTGTCCACATAAGCATATAAAGATAAAGATGGCCAAGAAGTTGATATCATCTATACTAATAAAAAAAGAATTCCGTTCGTTCGTTCGTTTCCCTGTATCTCCTGAACGGTTGATTCGATCTTGACGAAATTTTCAGTGAATAGTTTTTAGACCTCAGGAGTGTTTTAGTGAGGTTGTCAATTCGGGGAAATTCGCCATCGACATGCTTATTTTATTCGCCAAAACATTTTTTTGCCGATTTTTAAAAATTGCCAAGTTAGATTTTGACCAAATTTTCTGTGGATGATTGTAAGGTAGTAAGACATGTTTTTATTTTATTCAGTATTTACCGGAAAATTCGATTTCTACATGATTTCTTATAAATAAGTTCTTTTCTATCCCTGTGTTTCCCCCAAAATTTAAGTTTAGTGGAAATAACAACTTGTTTTATAACGAGACATCGCGCTAATCAAATTTTAATAATGCTTAGAGATAGAGAGTGATGTCAACCACTCTCAACTTGTCCTGCTAAATATATGAAGTCGTACTTTTCTTAAGTTTTAGCTGTTTTCCCTCATCAACGGAGATCAAACAAATACTCTGATGTTCAGTGCTACCATACATATATTAGGCAATCATATCCTCAATGAAATGATTCAAAAAATGATTACTTTGTATGATATTTAAATACCCAGCCTTAAGGAATACAAAATGGAAAAAATGGCTAAGAAACATGTACTCTGATATTCAGCACTACCATACATATATTAGGCAATCTATGTTCCCTATGAAATGATCCGAAAAATGACTTCTTTTTATGGGCGCCCCATCATTTGCACGATTTGAGATTGAACGAGTTTCTATTGGGGACTGATTTTGGAGCGATTTTTCAGTTGAGCGAGGCTTGTTTGAGCGAGTATTCGTTTGCTCGATTGCTTCAATTATCCGACACTTTAAACTTATGTTCTTCTGTTCGATGTTTAGGGACTAAAAAATACAGATAATATTTCATATGTGACGTCATCATAATCAGCTTATTAACAAGGTTGTAAATAGTTTTTTTGTAAAGTAGTTATTAATTTATTATAAACTAAACCTAATTACTTCAACAGACAATATTGTTTGTATGTAGAAGCTGAACAACGCAGTATTCTTCCTCCACAAATATATTTTGGTTACAAAACGTTTATATTTTAGCTCTTAATTTCTAGTTTTTTCCACCCTTTGTATGGCTTTTGCCTAGAAACTACCTGCATTATGGAATAACCACTGGAATCATAATGTTACCCTGTGCCCTCATAAATTATTTCGGTCTAGTTTGTGAATAGAAACTACACCTACAAACCAAAAATATTTCTCCAAACTCATAATATAAACTTAAATTTACCTAACTGCTGCGATGGAAGGGTACTTAATAGGATTCTTGGACTGCACTAGGACAACAAAGCTAAGGACAAAAAGGCTCTCAAAACAATCACGAAACCTCTAGCAGAGTAGGTCCAAGGCGGGGAGGAGGCACAACAGCTGCTGCTGCTGTGAGAACGTTCCCAGAAGATTGTTCGTCATGGGGAAGAAGTGCTGTGATACAGATCGACGCAAAGCTTGGGTCCGTTTATTTGCTCATTCGTTGTTCTTTGTAGCTCTTCTTGCGTTGAAGCATGTCTGATTCTGCGAGGACGAGCTGTGTGTCCTCGAGCACGTTTTCAGTGAGCTCCGTCTCCCCGCCGACCGCCTCCTCACCCTCTTCCTTGTCTTCGAGCGTGTCCTGTTCCTCTCATGTGGAGGTGCTTTGTGAGAGCGGTGCTTACTTCAGCGGCCATGTGGAGGAAGTCTATCCCTCTTCCTCCGAGGGACTCGTGAGCTAGCTTCGACTCCCGGGAGCTCCCCCTCTCACGCTTCCCTTTCTCCTCCGTCCGGAGACCCCGTCCCGCCACGAGCCACCCGGGGACGCACAGCTTTAGCATCGGGGAGGAAGTGGAAGTCCTCAACACCGCACGGGACTCTGAGGCCTTAGGCTGGTGGCCCACACACGTCAAGGAGCTCTGGAGCAACGAGGCCGTCCTTTGCAGCTCCACCTCCTTCGGGGAGATCCCGGGCTTCAACCAAGTCAGGCCCGGCAGCAGGCCAAGGCTTTTGGGGGGCCCTACAGTTGTTATGGGGGGGCACAGTTGGCACATTCATAAAAATCGGGCCCACGTCACTCAGTGGGTGGGCGGGCCTGGCCTCCCTCAGGCCCGTCCATCCCACCGGGCCTTAACTAAGTGGTCCACCAGGACCACCTTCGTCTCCGATCCAACATGCCACACATAAAGGACAAGGACTTTTATTCCAATTTGGATCCCGCTGCCCTTGGAGATGGAGGACATTTACGCAGAGGACGAGGACTCACACGCCGTCTTTGTCAAGTCCATCAACGCCTGCTCCGTCAAGTACGAGCCTGCCAAGCGGTCTCTGCGGGTCGTGAGCACGGACGAGGACACACAGCAGAAAGCCGCCATGATCCAGGGCATGCACTTTCAAAACTTCACACAGAAGGTCCTCCTCAAAAGCAAGACGGAGGAAGTCGAGCGGCACCTGGAGGCCACGCGGATTCAGAGCACCTACGCCTACACAGAGGAGTTCCACGTGCCCAGTGAGCTCATGGGCCTAGCCATCGGAGCCCACGGGGCAAACATACAGCAGGCCTGGAGTGTGGGCTGCATCATCAACCTGGAGCTCCAGGAAGAGACCTCGACCTTTCGTGTCACGGGGATACCAAAAGGAGTGCGTCCAAAAGGCCAGGAAGCTCCTCGAGTTTGCAGAGGACACGAATCAGGTCCCACGGAGTCTCGTGGGGAATCCCATTTGGCGCAATGGGCGGTTCATTCAGGAGATCGTGGACTCCTTCGCGTCAAAATATAAACGGGCACTTTTACGGCATGGAAAATGCGGAGGTCACAAAAACTTTACTCTGCTTCATGGTGAAGAGTCTCAGCTGCAAGTACGAAGACGTGGTCGCCATGGTGCCGCTGCCAGCAATCAACTCCTTTGTCATCAAGAAGTGGTATGACAACGTGCTTTAGGTGCTCGTCAAAGTTGGCAAAACTGGAGCTTCTTGAAGACGACGAAGAAGGAAGCAGCAAGAAAGAAGAGTTCCTTCAGCTGCTCAATCGTGGTGGCCTCGTCACTCCCAGTGACCTTGTGTACCTCACCTGCATACATGCGTTACAGCTTAAAGCTGAGCTCTTTGACGATGACTACACCCAGGAGCTGTTCCTTGCAAGTAGCTTCCCTCAAGCTGTCTTTGTCAACATCCTGACCAAGAAGATCTCGAACACCTCTGCTTCTGACTCAATCTTTGGTCAGATGTGCACAGTTCTCACAGTTTCCAGGCATTTGTTCCGTCCATTGCTGCGAAATTCTTCAACTGTATGTCTAAGAACTTTGTGCAGTCCATCAATGACAAGATTCATGCTGGTCGGAAGAGAGGAAATGTCAAAGAGAACTCAAGTGTGCAAAATATTGCCAAACTACAGTTTTAATTACTGAATTTAATTGTATTTCCTATATTTTTATTTTATTACTTTAATTTTTTTTTAATTTTTTATTTTTATTACTTTAATTTTTTTAAATTTATTTATTTATTTAGCGCGTTCATTTCCCTTCTGTTTTTAATGGACCTAGTATGCAAGCAGCTCTCGCAACCTTTCCGTCCGTACATATGTTGTCCGTGGACTGCATCATGTAGCTTCTGTAAGGCTAAATATACAATATAAGGCGTAATATTTTCCCTCAACAACGAAGTCTCAGGAATCATTGAAGTCAAAACAGCTTTTTCTCGTGATTTGGAGCAACAGGCTCACTAGACAATATTAAAGGACCCAAGTGCATTAATGATTGCATTCTCTTCGCTTCTCTGGAATGCCAAAACACCTTTTTGCCTTTGTATTATGCCTAAGTATGACTTGGAAAGTACAAACTTGTCATATTGGACTTAATCGAATGTATGGCAAATATTTATTATCCTTATCCTTAAACTTCATAGTACTATGTCATTCATTATGTATGTTTCAAATTACAATTCTACGTTTTTGTTATATTTGAATAGGTAGCATGTTACTGTTTTATATGTGGTACAAATGACATTTCTTGAACATATTTTTGTTAATAAAAATTAACTACGACACAATGTATGTATCCCAAGTTATATTTCCGATAATTTCATACTTTATGGTACAAACATAATTTGTTCATATTAATAACAAAATTTAAAATGACGACAGCTTATGTAAAATCATAACTTACGGAATAATAATTATATTTTTGTTATATGCAATTCTGCAGGATGAGCCCAATTCAATTGGACTACTTAATGCAGCAAAAATACGGGGAATTGGGAAATCAAAAAAATATAGTCAAAAAATACTAAGGTTGGGTGATGTCCTGAAAAGGTTTAGTACCGTTATAAATATTTATAGTAATGTTTAATTTTAGAAGTTCATAATTAATTTTACATTAAAAATGCCATGTAAGTGAAAATTGAGAATGTTAAACAATTAAAAACTAGAAAGTAAATATAACACGATAATGTTAATTTTATTGTATAGTGAGATATAGAGGTGTAGACATTAAAAAAAAGAACTCTCTTCAACTAGTGAAATAAATTAATACAAAAATCATATTAAGTCCATATATACACAACATAAACCAAGATAGAGTGAAATCCAATAATGACAATTTAATCAATATTGACAACATTCCAGTTGTTCCTCTGCCCTTGGACGAAGGGATTTCACGTTAAGATTGCATTTTCCACTGAGTGTTTAAATAACATGAAGTATCCTTGAAGCGTAGCAGCACTGATTGGTATGTTGAGAGTTGATACCTTGTTGGTGAGTTCATCCGCCATGGAAATGGGGGACTTTGGATAAAACTTTTTGAACGTGTATGCTAGTTGATTTGGGACATGAAGAAGATAGCCCCTCCGATAGGGAATGCTATATATTTTAATTTATAGCATTAATAAGTATCTTGTCCAATGATCCCCTTATTCTTATGGATCGACGTTCCTCCTGACGTAAATATAAGTGAGATGAAGTAAAACAATATGTAAAGTCCACAAGCTTAAGAAAAGCAATTTCAAGTCGAAGGTATTCCGTAGATGGAGCCGGAGAGCAATCATGTCTATTCATTTTGACCCTTTAATATGTTCAAAAGGGTATGCTACACTTGATCATATATAATGGGAACAATAAAATTATCCTCTGGTGATAGTTCGACAATCTAGAGTACAGTTTAGAGAAGTCCGTAGGATCCGAGGAACGATAGGTCCTCTTCAACAATCTTTGGTCGATAACGAATGAATCTTATATATGAGTCTGCACTGAATCCTTTCATTGGTTTATAATGATAGTCGGTTTGCGTTCATTTGATGTAGGGATATCAAATCACGGATATGAGGATAAGAGAGGGCTCCACCCTCATGAAACACCATCAAATTTTTACCTAATTCTGTACTGCTGAATGGGAATTGATAAATTTAAATGTTTGTTATGAAAAGGATGCTTTAAGTGACATCATTATTTTCATCCCATTGAGCAGGGGCTCCTAACCTTTTTATGTATAATTTATTCATCTAATAAATGGTTTTAGTTCTCTAAGGAACCTATGGATCACGAAGTTGAACCAAGTCATCATTTTTTGGTTGTGAAATGAACACTGCCTATATAATGTCTCCGTTCGTCCCTCCTCCCAAGGAAATCCCTACGATATACCAAGGGGCAATTTTGTCCCGGTTGAAACCCAGTGTCTATATCCTCTTCAAAAGTCGCTCTATAGTAACTCGCCCAACAGATGACCCCCCCAAACAAGCCTCGCGCAAAAATAATCGCTCAAACAACAATCGATCAAACAAATCCCTCGCGCAAATGAACGGACACCCTTTTTATGATGTTTAAATACCCGGACTTAAGGAATACAAAACGGATAAAATGACAAAGAAAACAAATACTTTGATATTAAGAACTACCATACATATATTAGGCAATCTATGTTCCCTATGAAATGATCCGAAAAATGACTTCTTTTTATGATGTTTAAATACCCAGCCTTAAGGAATACAAGACCGAAAAAATGGCAATGAAGACCCAATGACAACTTTTTAAGAAACTGATTTTAAAATGAAAAGTCATATGCGATGATATCACTGAAATTATTCGTGTGAATTTCTTCTTTGTGCGATGTATAAATACTCAGCTGTAAGGAATACAAGACGGAAAAAATGGAAATGAATACCCAATGATAACTTTTTAAGGAACTGATTTTGAAATCAAAAGTCACATGCGATGACACCACTGAAATTATTCGTGTGATTTCTTCTTTGTGCGATGTTTAAGTACCCAGCCGTAATGAATATAAAACGGAAAAAAGGGCAATGAAGACCCAATGACAACTTTTTAAGGAACTGATTTTAAAATCAAAGTCACATGCGATGACACCACTGATATTATTCGTGTAATTTCTTCTTTTTGCGATGTTTAAGTACCCAGCCGTAATGAATATATAACGAAAAAATGGCAATGAATACCCAATGATACCTTTTTAAGGAACTGATTTTAAAATGAAAAGTCACATGCCATGACATCACTGAAATTATTCGTGTGATTTTTTTTAAATTCTAGACTATTGTCAAGATGGAAAATCCCGGGCAGCGCCGGGTAACATTCGCTAGTTGATTATAAATAAAATCATTGAACCATTATTCAAACAAATTGATATAAAAATGGAATAATATGCATTTCCGTTTTTTATGCGGAGTAAATAATGTTTATTATCATAAGCAAGTCTAATTAAAACACAGTTTGTTACACATATTTTTCTCATATAATATACATTTGGACAGTATCATTTTGAGTCATTTGTGTGATATCCAAAAATATCGTCCCGGTATTAAGAGGTAGTATTGCAATATAAAATAGTTTTAGATGTCAATATGGGTGGCCTAAAAAATACAGAGTCTATGAATAACTTGAAATACCTGAATTGAATTATACTCTTACGTATGAATATTCACATTATATGGGAACGATGGCCATGACTGCGACGGCTGTGATGGCCATGGTTCCTACCAAAGCCATATCGAGAACCATGGTGCCCACCAAAGCCGCCTCGAGGACCCCTAGAACCCCCAAAACCACTTCGATGACCATGGTGTCCACCATGACGTCCGTTACCGTGTCGCCCATTAAATCCACCAACATGGCCCCCATAATGACCCCCCCGTCTTCCGTAGTTTGCGCCTTCCGTCACCTAAAAAACATATTTATTAGCGAATCAATCCTCATGCAACTAAAAAAAAAAGAATACTCACTATGAAAAGGACAGACAAAAGCAGGACCAGTGAGATGATTGAGAGCTTCATGTTGATTAATGATTTCTGTTGAACTCAAATTCCTTATATATCAAAGTCATGGTAAACCCTTGTTTGGCTTTGCTCAATCCACTTGTTATAATACAATTGCATTTGATTGCTAACACAAACTTCTGCAATTGTAAAACTAAACATTGATAGCTGAATAGTTATTTAGTGTATGCCCATAAAACTTTTTGCACAATTGCTTCCAACATAGTCAAACGCTGCTTTTTTATTTCATTTTGTTCGTTTGAAATAAGTTATTTCAAATATAGACTCAAAAACATTATTGAAGGTTCAAAGTGACCGATGTACATTTGTATTTTGTATAAACAAAATTGCAATGAAACAAATACTTTTTTGTGGTAATTGAGTACAACAATTTAGTTTCCATCAAATCTGTTACATTGTCAAATTTTTACATCATTACATTAACAAATAAATGGCATATATCAACAAAATCACTAAAATACTAAACAGTATGTTCTTGAGCACCGAAATTTATATATAATTAATAGAGTTTAGTTTATTGAGAGTTTTTAAAATAAATGGACACTTGGCTAGAAAATGATTTAGAGTTTCAGTCGTTTCTTTGCAAAACATAGATAGCCTTTCAGCGTACGACTTACCATGTATGCTTCCTAGAGACAGCGTGCTATCCTGTACTTTAACCAATACATGGAGCAATCAAACTTAGGATTGTTTAGGCATTTGAAAACACCAAAGGATGATGAGGACACTCCATTCTCTGTTATAAATTTTGATTCAATAGAATGAAAGAACGTAGGGTTATCCGAGTTCGGTCCATAAATTGATACAATTTTAACATTGTTTACCGGGGGATGAAGACCTGAAATTGATGGGAGATTTTAATGTGACCTTAAACTAGGAGCAGGATACATTTGAATATAAAAATTTAAATAATAACAAAGCTAATACCGCATTGAAGGCCATCCTTTATAAAAATGGGCTCACAGACCCTGCAACCAAATTCAGCGACAATCCGCAACACACATTTCATGTCAGAAGAGAAAATAATATCATTAAAAGTTTCAGACTAGACTATTTTTTTTTGTCTGAGGAGCTATCGACCTTGGTTGCGGATTATAAGAGTATCCCAGCATTTATGTCAGATCATCGTCCGATCATGTTAACTTTTACATTGCCAAACTATAGATCAAAGAAGGAATGGAAATTGAATGCTTCCTTGCTAGTTACCCAAGATAGAATTAAAACTATTATTCAACAAATTATGTCTAAACTTTGCAACAAACATATAAAATATCCTTCCCATGCATTGAAACTAGGTCTTGACTGCTCAAAAAGATAATATATTAAATTGGGGGTCAGGCTAAGTGAAGAAAGAAAATCGAAATTACGTAGAATGAAGGAAAAAGGTGGGGATGTACGGGGTGAGGGAATAGTGGAAGATAAAGAGATACAGGTAATCACTCAGTACAAATAGAAAATCAAGGTGGGACAAAGGTTTTCCAGATTGAAGAAAGTTTTAAAAATATTATGGAGGAAAAAATTAGTGCCTCTGAGATAAGAGATTATATAAAAGCTTATAAAACAAAAAAAACAAAGCTCCAAGACAAGATGGTTTTAAGTTGGAATTCTTCAATAAGTTCAGTGACTTTTTGTCGCCATTATTGGAGGAAGTTTTTGAAGAAGCTCACATGGCAGGTCATTTTGAGAATGACATTTCACTTGGCAAACTAATATTAATTCCTAAAGTAGGGAGAGACCCAAGAGTGGTCGAAAACTTTAGACCTCTGACCATGCTCAATGTTTCGTACAAAATTCATAGTGGCATTTTAGCCAAAAGACTTAGACGTTATTTACCTCATATAATACACCCGGCTCAGAAAGGTTTCGTTCCCAACAGATTGATGAAAGATGTGGGTAGAAGTATTAAGGGTGCTATCGCACAGGTAGATAAAAACAGTTCTTGTACAGCGATTATGGGAGTTGATTTAAAAAAAGCTTTCGACTGTATGTCACATTAATACATTTTAAAAAGTCTAAAAAATCATGGATTAGGAGAAAATTTTGTAAGGATGGTAGCAGTCAGTCTTTGTAGTACATATACATACTATGAAAGTACTGACAATATTTTCCAAATTAATAGTGGCTGTAGACAAGGGGACCCTATCTCTCCAACTTTGTTTATAATGTGTCTTGACTCGCTAGTAGAGGAGATAAGCGCATGTAAAAACATAAAAGACATTAGAGTAGGAGAAATCGAAACCAAAGTACAAGCCTTTGCAGATGACATGTCCATAACCTATTCAGGGAGTCAGGAAGATATCGAAGAATCTTTTAAGGAAACTATGAAAATTTTCGAACAATTTCATATAGAGTCGGGTCTACAAATAAATTTTACAAAACTCATTTAATGAGAGATTTTAAGGTTTTATTTAATTTGAACGGAATTAAGGGTACAAATATTTTAAAAAATTTAGGAACATATATAACTTTAGATGGGAAATATGTTTTACAAAACAGCAAACTTATAGAAGAATGTATACAAAAAATCTACAGCTAACTATGCAAGGATTTTAAGGAGGGATATTATGTCGAGGATTTTTGTTTGGAACAATCTTATTTTACCAAAAACGACCCATATTTTAAAATTAACCCCATACTTCGAAAATATTTGCAAAAAAGTAGACGGATTGTGTGAGGCTTTTTTATTACCAAACGGACGACCTAAAAATATTTCGTGGAAGCGGATCCAGACTCCTAAAAGATTGGGTGGGCTAGGACTGCTTAACTTTGGTAGTTTCTGGAAAGTTATCCTTTTTAAGTGGTTCCAACGAATTACACAAACGGGATCTATTTGGAATGAATCATTGGGGAATATATTGTTCGAAAGTGGGAATGGTACAATTGAGCAAAAAAGAGCCAAAGGACCTCATACAATACTTCAATTATCTCGAAAAATAAGTCCTTTCTGGAAGGAAAATGAGTCCATATTTAAAGAGATAGCTGATAAACTTTTAGAGAAAATGGAGTGGCAGGAACCAGTTTAAAAAATACAAGACTTAGATTTTTAATTCACACATCTATAAGAAAAAGCTTGAGTGCGTGGGGGATAATTTTGGTCAATATAATAACTTTACAGTAAACAAGACTCTAGAAAGGCAAGGCATTTTAAGCAAAGTTTGTTTTCGTACAAGGGAAGTCGGACCGAGGAATTGTTTTTATAATTTCATAAAAATGTCAAGTAAATTTTTTATTCGGGGAGTTATATTAGATAAAAAGTCGAGCAGGTGTTTCCAGACACAGATAGAAAGAATGAAGGAAGAATATGGAGTGAAAACTCAAGTTAGTGAAATAATCAAAGGCCTACGTTCATATGATCTGAACTTCTCTCTATCATGGTTGAAGTACAGAGTTGTGACGAATACTTTGTCCTATATGGAAGGACTTTGGAGGAAAGGACATGTTTTCTTTGCAAGGGAGCAAGGGAAACGCAAAGACACTTCTTGATAGAGTACTCATATGTTGCTTATATTTTAGGGCACTTGCTGACTACTTTTTACGAGGATTTTGGTTTAATATTGAAACCGAAAGTTTTTTTTCTTCTTTTATGTTGGTCCCCATCAAAACAAAATAAATTTTATAACTTCAAAAGTGCAATTTTATATATAAAATTTCGATCTGCCAAAGTTGCACCCCTGGATGATTTTATGAGTTTTATTGATGATTTTATAGCATATGTGATGCATTTTGTTTGTTATCGGTGTACTTCAATGTTTGCATGAAATATAGTTGTACTTAGTACAAAAAAAAGGATGATGAGGACACTCCATTAATATTCGATCAATTTGTGTCAGGAACGTTTTTTTATGTTTCCCCTTACAAAAATAATCTAAGTGACTTATTACTAAAAAAATATATAAGGTTATAAAAACAATCCCGTGGCGGCCCAAAAACTCTTCTTTTAATATACAAATTACGTTGAATACCCTTTTGATCTAATACTTAATTTGGAGTCAGATAAATATTTCTGTTAAAAATTTCTCCCAAATATTTCGATTTCTTTTTATGGAGGTTCCCGCTAAAAACAAAGTCTACTATTCCAAAAGGTGGGCTCTTAACATTCCATCTTCTCCAGTAACATATTGATCAGACCCGCGTTCCTCTTAATATTTTCTTGACAAAAGTTATTAATTTTCCGAGCTATCTCGAAGACTGCTTCGGAGCCATTTCTTTTATATTATCAACTACCTCTGTCGTGCTTTCAGCATATCTGACTTAATAAATACCAACCACACTGAGCCCCCCTCTAATATTATTTTAATCCAGGAAAATAGTTTTGCCTTCCAAAAGCTCTGAAAATTTGTTGGACCCAGCCCTCCCCTTTTTTTGGGGGGGGGGGGCATACTAGCTGACTCCAGGTAATTAGCTTGTATGTAGCATAAGGAAACAAAAAATATTCACATAGTTAATGTACTTTCCCTGATAAAACCATTGAAAAGGGTGTCAATTTTAAAAGATGTACAACTTTAGGGAGAATAAAAGTATACCATACAAAAATTCTTGCAATCAATTTCTTTCCCATTGATGTTAGTCCATCCACGGCCTTTTTATGGTAGTTTCATTTTTTTTTTATTCTCGTCTATATCACCATCATCAAGTCTTAAAATAGATCCCAGCACCTTCAATTGATATGATTCTTTTATATCAGAGCCAATACTCTTAATATTGAAATTTGAATTGAGTTTAGTCTTACTCAAGTTTATTTCCATGCCACGTTGGTGCTAATGACATGAAAGGTTTGATTATGGTGATATCATCCGCAAAAGCACCAACCTCCATTTCAAAATTGCCTATTTAAATTCCCTTTCACTTGTTTTGAACGATATATTTCCTCTAATAAAGGATTTATAGCTAAAATGAAGTGTTCCGCTAAATAAAATCACCTTGACGGCATTCCCTATTTTTTGGAACACTCTTCCACCATTAAGATAAGAGGAAGTAAGGTTGTTTAGACAGACCTATATCATAAGATATTTTCTAATTGTAACGAAAATAGCAGTTTGTATATAACATATTCAAAAATCAAATGGTATATTCATTTCGTCTTTATAAAATATAATAACGCAATTACCCCACAACTAATGCCATTAGAACAAGTCGATAAAAAAACACTAATCAGTTGTTAAGGGATTCATCTCACAGGTTTTTTAATTATACTTATTATATATCCAACAAGCGATTATTAAAGATATATTATCTGTTCGAGGATATGTTATAGTGTAGCCATGTTCAATGATCTTTTTAATCATAGAAAATCATTTATTTTGCAGAGATGGCATGCAAAGAAACAGAAACATAATCTATGCAGAATGCCGTTCTTTGTTGAAAATAAAACAGCTGAACAAATGTTCATACTCATAGATCAAGTCAACATTTGTTCAGTTGTTGAATTGTTGACATTGTTCAACTGAAACCATCGTATATACAAACAACTTGTATTACTATTTTTGCACATGGACAAAGCTTAGTCATAAATGCACCGAACTCCTCAGAACGATTACCATACATGTGTGTATGTTGAACGAAGTAAAATCAAATAATAAAGAAAAAAATCAATAAATCATTCCATATTAATAAAATGAAGTACCAAATAATAACCATAATTGTAACTCAGAAGAAGTTACTTTGGAGAAATGATAAATGAAGAGCTAACTGAACTCCCATTTTGTTCAACAAATGACAATTCAAGTAACGCTGTAACTGAGAATGGGAAGTTCATAGTACTTCAAGGCATTCCATTACTATTTCAGAAAAGCAATTTCAAGTCGAAGGTATTCCGTAGATGGAGCCGGAGAGCAATCATGTCTATTCATTTTGACCCTTTAATATGTTCAAAAGGGTATGCTACACTTGATCATATATAATGGGAACAATAAAATTATCCTCGGGTGATAGTTCGACAATCTAGAGTACAGTTTAGAGAAGTCCGTAGGATCCGAGGAACGATAGGTCCTCTTCAACAATCTTTGGTCGATAACGAATGAATCTTATATATGAGTCTGCACTGAATCCTTTCATTGGTTTATAATGATAGTCGGTTTGCGTTCATTTGATGTAGGGATATCAAATCACGGATATGAGGATAAGAGAGGGCTCCACCCTCATGAAACACCATCAAATTTTTACCTAATTCTGTACTGCTGAATGGGAATTGATAAATTTAAATGTTTGTTATGAAAAGGATGCTTTAAGTGACATCATTATTTTCATCCCATTGAGCAGGGGCTCCTAACCTTTTTTTATGTATAAATTTATTCATCTAATTAAATGGTTTTAGTTCTCTAAGGAACCTATGGATCACGAAGTTGAACCAAGTCATCATTTTTTGGTTGTGAAATGAACACTGCCTATATAATGTCTCCGTTCGTCCCTCCTCCCAAGGAAATCCCTACGATATACCAAGGGCAATTTTGTCCCGGTTGAAACCCAGTGTCTATATCCTCTTCAAAAGTCGCTCTATAGTAACTCGCCCAACAGATGACCCCCCCAAACAAGCCTCGCGCAAAAAGAATCGCTCAAACAACAATCGATCAAACAAATCCCTGCGCAAATGAACGGACACCCTTTTTATGATGTTTAAATACCCGGACTTAAGGAATACAAAACGGATAAAATGACAAAGAAAACAAATACTTTGATATTAAGAACTACCATACATATATTAGGCAATCTATGTTCCCTATGAAATGATCCGAAAAATGACTTCTTTTTATGATGTTTAAATACCCAGCCTTAAGGAATACAAGACCGAAAAAATGGCAATGAAGACCCAATGACAACTTTTTAAGAAACTGATTTTAAAATGAAAAGTCATATGCGATGATATCACTGAAATTATTCGTGTGAATTTCTTCTTTGTGCGATGTATAAATACTCAGCTGTAAGGAATACAAGACGGAAAAAATGGAAATGAATACCCAATGATAACTTTTTAAGGAACTGATTTTGAAATCAAAAGTCACATGCGATGACACCACTGAAATTATTCGTGTGATTTCTTCTTTGTGCGATGTTTAAGTACCCAGCCGTAATGAATATAAAACGGAAAAAAGGGCAATGAAGACCCAATGACAACTTTTTAAGGAACTGATTTTAAAATCAAAAGTCACATGCGATGACACCACTGATATTATTCGTGTAATTTCTTCTTTTTGCGATGTTTAAGTACCCAGCCGTAATGAATATATAACGAAAAAAATGGCAATGAATACCCAATGATACCTTTTTAAGGAACTGATTTTAAAATGAAAAGTCACATGCCATGACATCACTGAAATTATTCGTGTGATTTTTTTTAAATTCTAGACTATTGTCAAGATGGAAAATCCCGGGCAGCGCCGGGTAACATTCGCTAGTTGATTATAAATAAAATCATTGAACCATTATTCAAACAAATTGATATAAAAATGGAATAATATGCATTTCCGTTTTTTATGCGGAGTAAATAATGTTTATTATCATAAGCAAGTCTAATTAAAACACAGTTTGTTACACATATTTTTCTCATATAATATACATTTGGACAGTATCATTTTGAGTCATTTGTGTGATATCCAAAAATATCGTCCCGGTATTAAGAGGTAGTATTGCAATATAAAATAGTTTTAGATGTCAATATGGGTGGCCTAAAAAATACAGAGTCTATGAATAACTTGAAATACCTGAATTGAATTATACTCTTACGTATGAATATTCACATTATATGGGAACGATGGCCATGACTGCGACGGCTGTGATGGCCATGGTTCCTACCAAAGCCATATCGAGAACCATGGTGCCCACCAAAGCCGCCTCGAGGACCCCTAGAACCCCCAAAACCACTTCGATGACCATGGTGTCCACCATGACGTCCGTTACCGTGTCGCCCATTAAATCCACCAACATGGCCCCCATAATGACCCCCCCGTCTTCCGTAGTTTGCGCCTTCCGTCACCTAAAAAACATATTTATTAGCGAATCAATCCTCATGCAACTAAAAAAAAAAGAATACTCACTATGAAAAGGACAGACAAAAGCAGGACCAGTGAGATGATTGAGAGCTTCATGTTGATTAATGATTTCTGTTGAACTCAAATTCCTTATATATCAAAGTCATGGTAAACCCTTGTTTGGCTTTGCTCAATCCACTTGTTATAATACAATTGCATTTGATTGCTAACACAAACTTCTGCAATTGTAAAACTAAACATTGATAGCTGAATAGTTATTTAGTGTATGCCCATAAAACTTTTTGCACAATTGCTTCCAACATAGTCAAACGCTGCTTTTTTATTTCATTTTGTTCGTTTGAAATAAGTTATTTCAAATATAGACTCAAAAACATTATTGAAGGTTCAAAGTGACCGATGTACATTTGTATTTTGTATAAACAAAATTGCAATGAAACAAATACTTTTTTGTGGTAATTGAGTACAACAATTTAGTTTCCATCAAATCTGTTACATTGTCAAATTTTTACATCATTACATTAACAAATAAATGGCATATATCAACAAAATCACTAAAATACTAAACAGTATGTTCTTGAGCACCGAAATTTATATATAATTAATAGAGTTTAGTTTATTGAGAGTTTTTAAAATAAATGGACACTTGGCTAGAAAATGATTTAGAGTTTCAGTCGTTTCTTTGCAAAACATAGATAGCCTTTCAGCGTACGACTTACCATGTATGCTTCCTAGAGACAGCGTGCTATCCTGTACTTTAACCAATACATGGAGCAATCAAACTTAGGATTGTTTAGGCATTTGAAAACACCAAAGGATGATGAGGACACTCCATTCTCTGTTATAAATTTTGATTCAATAGAATGAAAGAACGTAGGGTTATCCGAGTTCGGTCCATAAATTGATACAATTTTAACATTGTTTACCGGGGATGAAGACCTGAAATTGATGGGAGATTTTAATGTGACCTTAAACTAGGAGCAGGATACATTTGAATATAAAAATTTAAATAATAACAAAGCTAATACCGCATTGAAGGCCATCCTTTATAAAATGGGCTCACAGACCCTGCAACCAAATTCAGCGACAATCCGCAACACACATTTCATGTCAGAAGAGAAAATAATATCATTAAAAGTTTCAGACTAGACTATTTTTTTTTGTCTGAGGAGCTATCGACCTTGGTTGCGGATTATAAGAGTATCCCAGCATTTATGTCAGATCATCGTCCGATCATGTTAACTTTTACATTGCCAAACTATAGATCAAAGAAGGAATGGAAATTGAATGCTTCCTTGCTAGTTACCCAAGATAGAATTAAAACTATTATTCAACAAATTATGTCTAAACTTTGCAACAAACATATAAAATATCCTTCCCATGCATTGAAACTAGGTCTTGACTGCTCAAAAAGATAATATATTAAATTGGGGGTCAGGCTAAGTGAAGAAAGAAAATCGAAATTACGTAGAATGAAGGAAAAAGGTGGGGATGTACGGGGTGAGGGAATAGTGGAAGATAAAGAGATACAGGTAATCACTCAGTACAAATAGAAAATCAAGGTGGGACAAAGGTTTTCCAGATTGAAGAAAGTTTTAAAAATATTATGGAGGAAAAAATTAGTGCCTCTGAGATAAGAGATTATATAAAAGCTTATAAAACAAAAAAAACAAAGCTCCAAGACAAGATGGTTTTAAGTTGGAATTCTTCAATAAGTTCAGTGACTTTTTGTCGCCATTATTGGAGGAAGTTTTTGAAGAAGCTCACATGGCAGGTCATTTTGAGAATGACATTTCACTTGGCAAACTAATATTAATTCCTAAAGTAGGGAGAGACCCAAGAGTGGTCGAAAACTTTAGACCTCTGACCATGCTCAATGTTTCGTACAAAATTCATAGTGGCATTTTAGCCAAAAGACTTAGACGTTATTTACCTCATATAATACACCCGGCTCAGAAAGGTTTCGTTCCCAACAGATTGATGAAAGATGTGGGTAGAAGTATTAAGGGTGCTATCGCACAGGTAGATAAAAACAGTTCTTGTACAGCGATTATGGGAGTTGATTTAAAAAAAGCTTTCGACTGTATGTCACATTAATACATTTTAAAAAGTCTAAAAAATCATGGATTAGGAGAAAATTTTGTAAGGATGGTAGCAGTCAGTCTTTGTAGTACATATACATACTATGAAAGTACTGACAATATTTTCCAAATTAATAGTGGCTGTAGACAAGGGGACCCTATCTCTCCAACTTTGTTTATAATGTGTCTTGACTCGCTAGTAGAGGAGATAAGCGCATGTAAAAACATAAAAGACATTAGAGTAGGAGAAATCGAAACCAAAGTACAAGCCTTTGCAGATGACATGTCCATAACCTATTCAGGGAGTCAGGAAGATATCGAAGAATCTTTTAAGGAAACTATGAAAATTTTCGAACAATTTCATATAGAGTCGGGTCTACAAATAAATTTTACAAAACTCATTTAATGAGAGATTTTAAGGTTTTATTTAATTTGAACGGAATTAAGGGTACAAATATTTTAAAAAATTTAGGAACATATATAACTTTAGATGGGAAATATGTTTTACAAAACAGCAAACTTATAGAAGAATGTATACAAAAATCTACAGCTAACTATGCAAGGATTTTAAGGAGGGATATTATGTCGAGGATTTTTGTTTGGAACAATCTTATTTTACCAAAAACGACCCATATTTTAAAATTAACCCCATACTTCGAAAATATTTGCAAAAAAGTAGACGGATTGTGTGAGGCTTTTTTATTACCAAACGGACGACCTAAAAATATTTCGTGGAAGCGGATCCAGACTCCTAAAAGATTGGGTGGGCTAGGACTGCTTAACTTTGGTAGTTTCTGGAAAGTTATCCTTTTTAAGTGGTTCCAACGAATTACACAAACGGGATCTATTTGGAATGAATCATTGGGGAATATATTGTTCGAAAGTGGGAATGGTACAATTGAGCAAAAAAGAGCCAAAGGACCTCATACAATACTTCAATTATCTCGAAAAATAAGTCCTTTCTGGAAGGAAAATGAGTCCATATTTAAAGAGATAGCTGATAAACTTTTAGAGAAAATGGAGTGGCAGGAACCAGTTTAAAAAATACAAGACTTAGATTTTTAATTCACACATCTATAAGAAAAAGCTTGAGTGCGTGGGGGATAATTTTGGTCAATATAATAACTTTACAGTAAACAAGACTCTAGAAAGGCAAGGCATTTTAAGCAAAGTTTGTTTTCGTACAAGGGAAGTCGGACCGAGGAATTGTTTTTATAATTTCATAAAAATGTCAAGTAAATTTTTTATTCGGGGAGTTATATTAGATAAAAAGTCGAGCAGGTGTTTCCAGACACAGATAGAAAGAATGAAGGAAGAATATGGAGTGAAAACTCAAGTTAGTGAAATAATCAAAGGCCTACGTTCATATGATCTGAACTTCTCTCTATCATGGTTGAAGTACAGAGTTGTGACGAATACTTTGTCCTATATGGAAGGACTTTGGAGGAAAGGACATGTTTTCTTTGCAAGGGAGCAAGGGAAACGCAAAGACACTTCTTGATAGAGTACTCATATGTTGCTTATATTTTAGGGCACTTGCTGACTACTTTTTACGAGGATTTTGGTTTAATATTGAAACCGAAAGTTTTTTTTCTTCTTTTATGTTGGTCCCCATCAAAACAAAATAAATTTTATAACTTCAAAAGTGCAATTTATATATATAAATTTCGATCTGCCAAAGTTGCACCCCTGGATGATTTTATGAGTTTTATTGATGATTTTATAGCATATGTGATGCATTTTGTTTGTTATCGGTGTACTTCAATGTTTGCATGAAATATAGTTGTACTTAGTACAAAAAAAAGGATGATGAGGACACTCCATTAATATTCGATCAATTTGTGTCAGGAACGTTTTTTTATGTTTCCCCTTACAAAAATAATCTAAGTGACTTATTACTAAAAAAATATATAAGGTTATAAAAACAATCCCGTGGCGGCCCAAAAACTCTTCTTTTAATATACAAATTACGTTGAATACCCTTTGATCTAATACTTAATTTGGAGTCAGATAAATATTTCTGTTAAAAATTTCTCCCAAATATTTCGATTTCTTTTTATGGAGGTTCCCGCTAAAAACAAAGTCTACTATTCCAAAAGGTGGGCTCTTAACATTCCATCTTCTCCAGTAACATATTGATCAGACCCGCGTTCCTCTTAATATTTTCTTGACAAAAGTTATTAATTTTCCGAGCTATCTCGAAGACTGCTTCGGAGCCATTTCTTTTATATTATCAACTACCTCTGTCGTGCTTTCAGCATATCTGACTTAATTAATACCAACCACACTGAGCCCCCCTCTAATATTATTTTAATCCAGGAAAATAGTTTTGCCTTCCAAAAGCTCTGAAAATTTGTTGGACCCAGCCCTCCCCTTTTTTTTTTGGGGGGGGGGCATACTAGCTGACTCCAGGTAATTAGCTTGTATGTAGCATAAGGAAACAAAAAATATTCACATAGTTAATGTACTTTCCCTGATAAAACCATTGAAAAGGGTGTCAATTTTAAAAGATGTACAACTTTAGGGAGAATAAAAGTATACCATACAAAAATTCTTGCAATCAATTTCTTTCCCATTGATGTTAGTCCATCCACGGCCTTTTTATGGTAGTTTCATTTTTTTTTATTCTCGTCTATATCACCATCATCAAGTCTTAAAATAGATCCCAGCACCTTCAATTGATATGATTCTTTTATATCAGAGCCAATACTCTTAATATTGAAATTTGAATTGAGTTTAGTCTTACTCAAGTTTATTTCCATGCCACGTTGGTGCTAATGACATGAAAGGTTTGATTATGGTGATATCATCCGCAAAAGCACCAACCTCCATTTCAAAATTGCCTATTTAAATTCCCTTTCACTTGTTTTGAACGATATATTTCCTCTAATAAAGGATTTATAGCTAAAATGAAGTGTTCCGCTAAATAAAATCACCTTGACGGCATTCCCTATTTTTTGGAACACTCTTCCACCATTAAGATAAGAGGAAGTAAGGTTGTTTAGACAGACCTATATCATAAGATATTTTCTAATTGTAACGAAAATAGCAGTTTGTATATAACATATTCAAAAATCAAATGGTATATTCATTTCGTCTTTATAAAATATAATAACGCAATTACCCCACAACTAATGCCATTAGAACAAGTCGATAAAAAAACACTAATCAGTTGTTAAGGGATTCATCTCACAGGTTTTTTAATTATACTTATTATATATCCAACAAGCGATTATTAAAGATATATTATCTGTTCGAGGATATGTTATAGTGTAGCCATGTTCAATGATCTTTTTAATCATAGAAAATCATTTATTTTGCAGAGATGGCATGCAAAGAAACAGAAACATAATCTATGCAGAATGCCGTTCTTTGTTGAAAATAAAACAGCTGAACAAATGTTCATACTCATAGATCAAGTCAACATTTGTTCAGTTGTTGAATTGTTGACATTGTTCAACTGAAACCATCGTATATACAAACAACTTGTATTACTATTTTTGCACATGGACAAAGCTTAGTCATAAATGCACCGAACTCCTCAGAACGATTACCATACATGTGTGTATGTTGAACGAAGTAAAATCAAATAATAAAGAAAAAAATCAATAAATCATTCCATATTAATAAAATGAAGTACCAAATAATAACCATAATTGTAACTCAGAAGAAGTTACTTTGGAGAAATGATAAATGAAGAGCTAACTGAACTCCCATTTTGTTCAACAAATGACAATTCAAGTAACGCTGTAACTGAGAATGGGAAGTTCATAGTACTTCAAGGCATTCCATTACTATTTCAGAAAAGCAATTTCAAGTCGAAGGTATTCCGTAGATGGAGCCGGAGAGCAATCATGTCTATTCATTTTGACCCTTTAATATGTTCAAAAGGGTATGCTACACTTGATCATATATAATGGGAACAATAAAATTATCCTCGGGTGATAGTTCGACAATCTAGAGTACAGTTTAGAGAAGTCCGTAGGATCCGAGGAACGATAGGTCCTCTTCAACAATCTTTGGTCGATAACGAATGAATCTTATATATGAGTCTGCACTGAATCCTTTCATTGGTTTATAATGATAGTCGGTTTGCGTTCATTTGATGTAGGGATATCAAATCACGGATATGAGGATAAGAGAGGGCTCCACCCTCATGAAACACCATCAAATTTTACCTAATTCTGTACTGCTGAATGGGAATTGATAAATTTAAATGTTTGTTATGAAAAGGATGCTTTAAGTGACATCATTATTTTCATCCCATTGAGCAGGGGCTCCTAACCTTTTTTTATGTATAAATTTATTCATCTAATTAAATGGTTTTAGTTCTCTAAGGAACCTATGGATCACGAAGTTGAACCAAGTCATCATTTTTTGGTTGTGAAATGAACACTGCCTATATAATGTCTCCGTTCGTCCCTCCTCCCAAGGAAATCCCTACGATATACCAAGGGCAATTTTGTCCCGGTTGAAACCCAGTGTCTATATCCTCTTCAAAAGTCGCTCTATAGTAACTCGCCCAACAGATGACCCCCCCAAACAAGCCTCGCGCAAAAAGAATCGCTCAAACAACAATCGATCAAACAAATCCCTGCGCAAATGAACGGACACCCTTTTTATGATGTTTAAATACCCGGACTTAAGGAATACAAAACGGATAAAATGACAAAGAAAACAAATACTTTGATATTAAGAACTACCATACATATATTAGGCAATCTATGTTCCCTATGAAATGATCCGAAAAATGACTTCTTTTTATGATGTTTAAATACCCAGCCTTAAGGAATACAAGACCGAAAAATGGCAATGAAGACCACATGACAACTTTTTAAGAAACTGATTTTAAAATGAAAAGTCATATGCGATGATATCACTGAAATTATTCGTGTGAATTTCTTCTTTGTGCGATGTATAAATACTCAGCTGTAAGGAATACAAGACGGAAAAAATGGAAATGAATACCCAATGATAACTTTTTAAGGAACTGATTTTGAAATCAAAAGTCACATGCGATGACACTGAAATTATTCGTGTGATTTCTTCTTTGTGCGATGTTTAAGTACCCAGCCGTATGAATATAAAACGAAAAAAGGGCAATGAAGACCCAATGACAACTTTTTAAGGAACTGATTTTAAAATCAAAGTCACATGCGACCACTGATATTATTCGTGTAATTTCTTCTTTGCGATGTTTAGTACCCAGCCGTAATGAATATAAAACGAAAAAAGGGCAATGAAGACCCAATGACAACTTTTTAAGGAACTGATTTTAAAATCAAAGTCACATGCGATGACACCACTGATATTATTCGTGTAATTTCTTCTTTTTGCGATGTTAAGTACCCAGCCGTAATGAATATATAACGAAAAAATGGCAATGAATACCCAATGATACCTTTTTAAGGAACTGATTTTAAAATGAAAAGTCACATGCCATGACATCACTGAAATTATTCGTGTGATTTTTTTTAAATTCTAGACTATTGTCAAGATGGAAAATCCCGGGCAGCGCCGGGTAACATTCGCTAGTTGATTATAAATAAAATCATTGAACCATTATTCAAACAAATTGATATAAAAATGGAATAATATGCATTTCCGTTTTTTATGCGGAGTAAATAATGTTTATTATCATAAGCAAGTCTAATTAAAACACAGTTTGTTACACATATTTTTCTCATATAATATACATTTGGACAGTATCATTTTGAGTCATTTGTGTGATATCCAAAATATCGTCCCGGTATTAAGAGGTAGTATTGCAATATAAAATAGTTTTAGATGTCAATATGGGTGGCCTAAAAAATACAGAGTCTATGAATAACTTGAAATACCTGAATTGAATTATACTCTTACGTATGAATATTCACATTATATGGGAACGATGGCCATGACTGCGACGGCTGTGATGGCCATGGTTCCTACCAAAGCCATATCGAGAACCATGGTGCCCACCAAAGCCGCCTCGAGGACCCCTAGAACCCCCAAAACCACTTCGATGACCATGGTGTCCACCATGACGTCCGTTACCGTGTCGCCCATTAAATCCACCAACATGGCCCCCATAATGACCCCCCCGTCTTCCGTAGTTTGCGCCTTCCGTCACCTAAAAAACATATTTATTAGCGAATCAATCCTCATGCAACTAAAAAAAAAAGAATACTCACTATGAAAAGGACAGACAAAAGCAGGACCAGTGAGATGATTGAGAGCTTCATGTTGATTAATGATTTCTGTTGAACTCAAATTCCTTATATATCAAAGTCATGGTAAACCCTTGTTTGGCTTTGCTCAATCCACTTGTTATAATACAATTGCATTTGATTGCTAACACAAACTTCTGCAATTGTAAAACTAAACATTGATAGCTGAATAGTTATTTAGTGTATGCCCATAAAACTTTTTGCACAATTGCTTCCAACATAGTCAAACGCTGCTTTTTTATTTCATTTTGTTCGTTTGAAATAAGTTATTTCAAATATAGACTCAAAAACATTATTGAAGGTTCAAAGTGACCGATGTACATTTGTATTTTGTATAAACAAAATTGCAATGAAACAAATACTTTTTTGTGGTAATTGAGTACAACAATTTAGTTTCCATCAAATCTGTTACATTGTCAAATTTTTACATCATTACATTAACAAATAAATGGCATATATCAACAAAATCACTAAAATACTAAACAGTATGTTCTTGAGCACCGAAATTTATATATAATTAATAGAGTTTAGTTTATTGAGAGTTTTTAAAATAAATGGACACTTGGCTAGAAATGATTTAGAGTTTCAGTCGTTTCCTTTTTGCAACGACTTACCATATGCTTTCAGCGTGCTATCCTGTACTTTAACCATGTCATGGCATTTGAAAACCCAAAGGATGATCTTCTCTGTTATAAATTTTGATTCAATAGAATGAAAGAACGTAGGGTTATCCGAGTTCGGTCCATAAATTGATACAATTTTAACATTGTTTACCGGGGATGAAGACCTGAAATTGATGGGAGATTTTAATGTGACCTTAAACTAGGAGCAGGATACATTTGAATATAAAAATTTAAATAATAACAAAGCTAATACCGCATTGAAGGCCATCCTTTATAAAAATGGGCTCACAGACCCTGCAACCAAATTCAGCGACAATCCGCAACACACATTTCATGTCAGAAGAGAAAATAATATCATTAAAAGTTTCAGACTAGACTATTTTTTTTTGTCTGAGGAGCTATCGACCTTGGTTGCGGATTATAAGAGTATCCCAGCATTTATGTCAGATCATCGTCCGATCATGTTAACTTTTACATTGCCAACTATAGATCAAAGAAGGAATGGAAATTGAATGCTTCCTTGCTAGTTACCCAAGATAGAATTAAAACTATTATTCAACAAATTATGTCTAAACTTTGCAACAAACATATAAAATATCCTTCCCATGCATTGAAACTAGGTCTTGACTGCTCAAAAAGAGAATATATTAAATTGGGGGTCAGGCTAAGTGAAGAAAGAAAATCGAAATTACGTAGAATGAAGGAAAAAGGTGGGGATGTACGGGGTGAGGGAATAGTGGAAGATAAAGAGATACAGGTAATCACTCAGTACAAATAGAAAATCAAGGTGGGACAAAGGTTTTCCAGATTGAAGAAAGTTTTAAAAATATTATGGAGGAAAAAATTAGTGCCTCTGAGATAAGAGATTATATAAAAGCTTATAAAACAAAAAAAACAAAGCTCCAAGAAAGATGGTTTTAAGTTGGAATTCTTCAATAAGTTCAGTGACTTTTTGTCGCCATTATTGGAGGAAGTTTTTGAAGAAGCTCACATGGCAGGTCATTTTGAGAATGACATTTCACTTGGCAAACTAATATTAATTCCTAAAGTAGGGAGAGACCCAAGAGTGGTCGAAAACTTTAGACCTCTGACCATGCTCAATGTTTCGTACAAAATTCATAGTGGCATTTTAGCCAAAAGACTTAGACGTTATTACCTCATATAATACACCCGGCTCAGAAAGGTTTCGTTCCCAACAGATTGATGAAAGATGTGGGTAGAAGTATTAAGGGTGCTATCGCACAGGTAGATAAAAACAGTTCTTGTACAGCGATTATGGGAGTTGATTTAAAAAAAGCTTTCGACTGTATGTCACATTAATACATTTTAAAAAGTCTAAAAAATCATGGATTAGGAGAAAATTTTGTAAGGATGGTAGCAGTCAGTCTTTGTAGTACATATACATACTATGAAAGTACTGACAATATTTTCCAATTAATAGTGGCTGTAGACAAGGGGACCCTATCTCTCCAACTTTGTTTATAATGTGTCTTGACTCGCTAGTAGAGGAGATAAGCGCATGTAAAAACATAAAAGACATTAGAGTAGGAGAAATCGAAACCAAAGTACAAGCCTTTGCAGATGACATGTCCATAACCTATTCAGGGAGTCAGGAAGATATCGAAGAATCTTTTAAGGAAACTATGAAAATTTTCGAACAATTTCATATAGAGTCGGGTCTACAAATAAATTTTACAAAACTCATTTAATGAGAGATTTTAAGGTTTTATTTAATTTGAACGGAATTAAGGGTACAAATATTTTAAAAAATTTAGGAACATATATAACTTTAGATGGGAAATATGTTTTACAAAACAGCAAACTTATAGAAGAATGTATACAAAAATCTACAGCTAACTATGCAAGGATTTTAAGGAGGGATATTATGTCGAGGATTTTTGTTTGGAACAATCTTATTTTACCAAAACGACCCATATTTTAAATTAACCCCATACTTCGAAAATATTTGCAAAAAAGTAGACGGATTGTGTGAGGCTTTTTTTATTACCAAACGGACGACCTAAAAATATTTCGTGGAAGCGGATCCAGACTCCTAAAAGATTGGGTGGGCTAGGACTGCTTAACTTTGGTAGTTTCTGGAACGTTATCCTTTTTAAGTGGTTCCAACGATTACACAAACGGGAATCTATTTGGAATGAATCATTGGGAATATATTGTTCGAAAGTGGAATGGTACAATTGAGCAAAAAAG
>CP045901.1:6236184-6281509 GCA_013387185.1 Caligus rogercresseyi | reverse complement strand
ATATTGAAGAAGTGCTCCTTAATTTAGGAGAAATTACTAGACCCGAAAAGGAGTGTAGTTTCCTTGATGGAAAATTAAAAGGACTTTATAATGGGAACTTCACTGTCGGTGTATTACCCCAAAGAGACGTCCCAGGTTTTCTAGGACTTAAGGGATATAAAACTAGAATAAGCTTTTCTGGGCATTCAATAACCTGTGCAAAATGTTACGATAAAGGACACTTTTTGAGGGACTGTACTAATAAGTTTATTAAATGGACTGATAATTGTAACTCGTTAAAGGCTTCATTTAGTAAAGCAACGGGCAATGCGTCCGTAAATATAATGAGACGGCACGTTTGAATGAAGATAATCAAACCATGATGCAACTTCCAGCAATTGTAAATGTTGAAGATACTCCCTCGCAAATAAATGATGGAGATAATGCTCCTAATAGCGAGGAAGGAGAATCCCAGGATACAACCCTTAGAACCATAGAACCTATGACAGAGGCGGAAGAGGTGAATGAACCTAGCAATATGCCGTCTGAGATTATTTATGATGATAATGTGGAGACGAAAGAGAGCAACATCCCCAACGCTGGACCTTCAGAGATGCACCAGGACAACGCTACTCCCTCACAGGAGGACACTGAATTAATGATAAACAAAGATAACGGAGAATGTAGAAGGAAAAAATATTATATATCACATTTGAATGCTCAAAACAATTTTAATAATCGTACTCGCTCCCAATCAAATAGTAAAAGGAATAAGCCCAAAACTGAACATTCTCCTGATAAAGACTCGAAGGCAAAACAACGTAATATTACCATATAGACTTTGTTTCAATAACATGTCTGTACACAAAAACATAGTAGGTTTAAAAAGAATTGTGCTATTGAATACTAGAGGTGAAAAAGACATGAAAACAAGACAAGCCTTGATGAAAAGGATCCAGGCTCTACATCCAGAATTATCTGCCTTCAAGATATTAGGGCTTTATGCGCCACCTCTTGTATTAGGGTATTTCCTCATTTTATTCCCTTCCAATTTCACTATGTATTTCACTGGGAATGGTGTAACTCGTGGTGTCATTACTATGGTTTCTAAATCAGTGGCATTATCAAGAATTGTTTATGAAAGCCAAATCGACAGTGACTTCCACAAAATTAACATTCATGTCCCATCTAGTGAATTCAGTATCATAAACGCATATGTTCAAACAAGCGATCAGAATCTTTTTTTTACATCTATTCGTAATTGTCTTATAATGACCCTCTCCCAAGGATCATAGTTGGAGATCTCAATGCCGATCTTGAAGAACTCTCATCCAAAAAATGTTTTCTTGATTGTATAATCAACCAAACATACCTATTGATATAATGGACAAATTTATGGACCAAAAGATTCATATTCCTGGAAAGCGGAAACAAATATTCTAAACAAAAACAAAATTAACCACTATTATCCAGAAAATTCCAAATGGATTACCCATGGATACATCCTACGTTACAGCTGGATTACCAACATTTGGAGAAAAGACTCATTATGATGAGGGGAACCAAATGTTTGCGCCTTTTGTTCCACCAATGATAATTCGGTTGTCAAAAAGCACTTAGACAAATTTTAAATTACCTATGGAATGGGGGCGAAAAGAGTAATGCGGTCATTGATGGGCATGGGGCATAAATGATGGAAAAAAGTTCACTGCATAGCTACAAATCTCTGCTAACTTAATTAGTTTCTCACAACATTGTAAGGATTGTTGAAGAATGTATGTAAATATCAGACACGCTTTCTGTGATTGCCCATCATTGGCAATTATCAAAAGGTTCATTCATTTGAATTTAGGCTTTATTTCCGATTATAAAGATGGATATGTGGAAGCGACTTTTCTTTCTGGCTTCCCGATCAAAGGACAAGACTATAAAGAAGAGGAAAAAAGCAATTAGTTCATCTTTGAGCAATTGCAAGGCGTACATAGCTAAGCAGCTTACAGAAGGAAAACTGATATAGGACAATGAACTAAGAGGAATAATAATATCCGCCGCCGCTCGATACGCGGCTTTTTCTCTGAGAATCCCAAAACCGCACAGTTTGCTTTGGAACCACGCAGCCGAAGTCGTGAAGTATTTCCCATCCTTGTCACCACAATATGCGAAATTGCTCAAAATAATAATTAACCAGTATAAAAAGTTCAAAATGAGATGAATGAAAGTTGATTATGTTTTTTATTGTTTCATCATTTATACTTTATGGAATTTTATTTTTAATCATTGATATTTTAATATGTATGTCTATTTACTTGTTATAAGAATTTGTGGTCTTTAAAAGGAAAAAAAAATAAACTAAATGTTTATTTATGTTTTTATAAAACACAGTTTTCTTTTTTATTATTTTTTATTTATAATTATACGTTGTATATATTTTAAATAGAATAAAGACCTTGCTGATGAGAAATAAAAATATTCAAGAATAGATCATATACTCGTTTCATGGTCTATATTTACGATTAAAAAAGAAAGCAAATGTTAGATATGAACCCTCCTCACATCATAAATGATTAGAAATGGAGTTTATATCATATTCTTGTAAGCCTTCTCGGATTCCTAATTGGCTAGTCCGTAGCGAAAAATATCAAACAAAACTACAAAGTAATCTTCAGGAAAACTTTAACGCAACATATTCGTGCCGAAAAAATTTAAAAAGCACTAAATAAAACGATCACAAATAAAACGATATTTTTTATTCGAAAAAAGTGAATAAAAACAGAACAACTACAAAAAGATATTGAAGAAATCATGGATGAAGGCTCACTATTTATGCCGTCGATAACCTCTGAACCTCTCAATACCATTGGATTAGCGGAAATAGAGGAGGAAGAAATGGACAGACAATTACAATTACAGCAAAACCTATTATGTAGATGAAAAAATGGGATAAAAATAGAACTAATGTTCAGAAGCATTGAAAAAATCAATATGGACGGAGCCTTTACGTCAGATAAAAAAGAAATTGTTCAATTATTTCATACAACTTAGCAAAAAGTTTTTGGATGCTCAAGAATTGGTATTCCCAGACCCAAAAATTTAACAGGGTCTGTTTTGACTCATAGTATTATAATGAATCATATTCTAAAGTTTTATAAAAATAATAATGCCTCTGGGCCAGACGGTATTAGAGGTTCAATAATAAGTTATTGCGAAAATAAAGTCACCCCTTACTTACTCAGGATTGACAAGGAAATGGAAACTAAAGGCGCCCTTCCAGCGCCTCTTACTCAAGGCAGAATTTCACTCATCCCCAAGAAGGGCAGCGGAAACCTAGTTAGCCACTGGAAGCCTTTGACAATAATGAATGAGGCATACCGTATATTGGAAGGTATTTTAGCACGACAAATAGAACCCATTTTAAACCAAAGTCTTGGGCAAGAGCAAAAAGGATTCCTAAAAAGAAGAAATATCGCTGATGTGTCAAGAAATATCAGGACTGCCATGGACTCCACGTGCCGCTCTTATCTTTTTAATGGTAGCTCTACAATTGTTTTAGGTTGCCAACAAAGTGACCCTATAATTTTAGGAAAAAGCTGTAGACAAGGATGTCCTGTATCACCCCTCTTGTTGGTCGCTTCGATGGACCAATTAAACACTTTAATTAACCGTAAATATTATGGTTTTGGAGTGCAAATGGAAAATAAAAAGCACTTAAGTGACCTCTACGCCGACAATGTCACCTTAATGGTGCAAGTGAATTCGGAGGAACAGCTTATAAGGAGAATTGAGATTTTAGTTGCCTTTTTTGCAAATTTTTCAAAAATAAGTGGGCTTAACGTAAACGTGGAGCAGACCTCCATTCTTTGGTTTGGCATTTGGTATCTTGCACTTTCTTCGATTATAGGAGGCTGCAAGGTTGTTAGATCAGTGAATATTTCAGGTGTTATGTGGGAGATAAACCGCACTTCACTTTTAAATTTTGAAGTCCTAAATAGTCAAGCTTATAAATGGTGCCAGGCATGGAGAAGTTTTTGTATACAAAAGCGTATTGACCCATACAATACAAAATTGATCACTCAAATGATTTACGTATCTACTCCAATTCCATCAATAGGGGAAAAATTCATAGAAGAAGAAGAAAATTGCTTGACCAGAAATATATTCCTACCTTAAAAAGAAGAAGGTCTCAACTTGGTAGAGGCCTGGTCTTACATCAAAATACTATAACTAAAATATTTTTAAAAGTTTTTTATAACCTCATTCTCAACCCCGACGTGGAATGGCGCGACTATTTTAGTGATCCTTTTATTTTTAAAACACTCATGTTTGGAACTGACTTGTCCAACTACACGATAGTTCTATGTTCAAAGAAGTTGGCAGCTATGCAGAGAGTTATATAGAGAAATTAACCCATATTTGACTCTAACAGTATTACTGATATTATTCGTCAAAATATTAAACGAAGACCCTTTTTATAGGGATAAAAGAAACACCAGAGGAATTGGAAAGGATTGCACTGATAGAAAACAGGCTAACGCTTGGCGACTTGGATAATATACCATCATTCAAAACCGGAAGATTTTATTTTCCTCTTTTGAGAGGAGCTAAGCAACAGATCCCATTGACTCCTTGGCATTGCAAGTTCCTCGTTAAAGAGCCCCACTCAGAAAGAGCAGATGAAATAATCAAAACCCATTTATCCTCACTGGGTTTACCTGGAGGATGAAGGAACAAAATAATGGTGTCACTTGTGGGAATAAATGATCCACGGAAATTTACTGCTAAATTACTAATCTCTGCTAATATAATCAGATTTTCGGAGCACTGCAAGGATTGTGGATACATGTACACGGACATCAAACACGCCTTCTGTGATTGTCCTGCTCTAACAATTATTAGAAATTTTATCACTCTAAATTCTGAGCTCATCCCAAACTTTAAAGAGGAAAATATGAGGGGCACTGTTCTTTTCGGCTGTTTCAACACCGAGAAACGTTGCAAAGAGGAAAATACCGTTAGGGAGTGGCTACTTAGTTGCAAGGCCTACATAGCGAAAAAGCCGATGGGAGGGGAAACCATCAATGCAAAAGATCTTCGGTAAATCATGGTTTCGGCCACCGCTCTTTACGTAGCATTTTCCTTGAGGATCCCAATGGTACAAAGTTCGGCCTGGAATTATGCTTCAGAAGTCATCAAATAATTCCCTTCTACTTCTCCCCTGCACACCAAATCCCTGGAAATAATCATCAAACAATTCAACAATTTCCAAAACAATCAATGATATTTTATTCATATGCTTATATTATTCTCTGTTTTGTAATGAGTTTTTTTGAATATTTTATCCAAAGAATTTTATGTTAAAAATTATTTGATATTTACGATTGCATTTATTATATATATATTGTAAGAATTTTAAATTTTGAACAAACAAATCTTTAGAACTTGCAAATGCATAGATACACTACAATATTGATAATTTACTATGACCTAGCGAGGAGAACACATTTAATGGTTTTGAACAATATATGCTTCTGAAATTAAAATCCAGATGGGAGGGGGGGACTATGCCTTCAGTGATACCTATCGGTGAAAAACAGTGAATAGTGTCTTTATCGTAGACAGGTAATTTCTAATTTTGAAAACACTTGAATCCATCAATTGTATATTTATAACTAGTCTTAGAGTATATTTTTCTTATATTTTTGGCTACAAGAATTTTGAAAATCGTCTGTCTCCTCAAGCAACTCAATTTTTGCGTAACTTTCCTTTTTAACTCTGCACATAACGTACTATGTATACGATGTAATTAACATGGTATTTCAAGTAAATCCATTAATAATTGTGTATTGAAACATCAATATCGGTTTTAATATTGTTCTAGACATCATACACGTTCATCATTTAGAGAGAGCAATTTGCTCAGAAACATATATTATATATATATATATAATATATATATATATATATATATATATATATATATATATATATATATATATATATATATATATATATATATATATATATATATATATATATATATATATATATATATATATATATATATATATCCACATATATATATATATATATATATCGTTAATAATCGCTTACTGGATGTATAATAAGTATTATTAAAAATCCTTTGAGACGAATCCCTTAACAACTGATTAGTGTTTTTTATCGACTTGTTCTAATGGCATTACTTATGGGGTAATTTTGTTATTATATTTTATAAAGACGAAATGAATGTACCATTTGTTTTTTGAATATGTTATATTCATACAATAATGACCTTCAATGCGGTATTAGCTTTATTATTATTTAAATTTTTATAGCCAAATGTCTCCTGCTCCTGGTTTCAGGTCACACTAAAATCCCCCATTTTTTTTTTTTTTTTGGCCATAGGCATAACTTTATTGGCATTTAAGATTTCACAAAAAAGACAGAGAAAAACAACATAACAATTTCCAAACTAAACAACAAACATATTCCAAATAAAAAATAAAAAATATGACAATTTTATCGGTTAAGAACATAACTTAATAAATTTTAATAAAACATCTACATCATTTTATAAAACGCTCACATCATTTCATAAAACATTTACATCATTTTATAAAACAATTACATCATCTTATAAAACATTTACATCATTCTAAAAACATCTAAATCACAGTTTAAGAACATTTTTAAGAACGTGCAGGTGTATTTTCGCCATGTTTAAAACCCCGGAGATGTCGTACTCATTGGAACTTCGTTTGGCGTATAAAATTTGGTGGACTTTGGTGATCGTTGCGTTGATAAAATTTTCATCTCTACCGGTATAAAAGGCTAAAAAATGGTCCCTTTTTGGCACGTAGAAATCGTAATGTTGTCGAAGAAGTTCCCCAATTGAAATGTATAAACTCCGAAGAATGGCACAATCGTATAGGAAATGGTCTGTTGTTTCTTCGCAAGCTTTGCAAAATTTGCAATCTCTTTGAGATCCGGAGAAGAACTTGACCCGAACTTCGAGTGTCCCGGTGAGCACTCTGTATTTTAACCATCTTTCTGAAGATGAGAGGAGAGGATTTTTGATGACTTTAATACTCATGTTAGCTGTCATGTGTAATTCCCGTCTCTTCAAATAGTTGATCAGGGGTTGGAGGGTTGGTGTTCTTGCAAGGTTTCTAAACTTCGAAGCCGGAGTGTTGTAAAGTGCCAATCGAAAAGGCACTTCAGGCCTAGGCAACAGAGTGTATTTACCAAAGATAAGCCGATATCTTTGAAAGGCCATCTTGTTCAGTAAAAGATCTGACTGACTTGTTTCTGCTGCGAAGTTGACATCCTTTGTCTTAATGTCAAGGTCGTTTAAGCCTTCCCGCGTGGGCATCTCCCACCCCAATGATACTTCGAAGCGCCTTGCGCTCTTTTCGACACCTTTGCACAATTTTAATATACGCGGAGAGTACTTGGATAATTCTTTGAGGACGTTTCTTAACCCCACGTGTGCATTCTCAGTATATCCACCTCTCAAAGATTGGGCCAATTCTATGCTCCAGAACTCGTCTCCCGACCAGAGTTTCTGGATCCAATATAAATTTAGGGATTTCCATAAATCCTCAAAGGATAGAAGAGACAGGCCCCCACTAGAAAGAGGGTTATGAAGTCTTTCAAAAGATATATTTTTCTTCTTATCCAGGTTAAAAAACGATTTTTCTATATCTAAAACTTCTTTATATAATTCTTCATCAAAAGGAGTAACCCTTAGAAGATGAGTGATCCTTGGAATAATGTAAACATTCCAAGCTTGGATTTTATCCCACATGTTTAGGCTCATTGATGACCAAAATATCCGGGCTTTTCTGATCCTGGTTCTTATCTCCTGGAGGTTGTTCTCGATGCTTTTATTGCCAATCCAAGAGCCTAGTATATAGATCGATTTTTTTGTTTGAAATGTCGGCCATGCTTTTTCAACTATTCCTTCGTAGCTTGTCAGAATTTCAGTTTTCTCATTGTTAATGAGAAGGCCTGCCATGGACGAGTATATATTGATTAGTTTCATGGTTTTTTTCATTGACCTTATTGTTTGTAGTGGACTTCCCCCAAAAATAATCGTCATATCATCAGCATAACTGAGACATTTATGGCTTAAGTTTGACGAGTAGCCTCTTATATCACTGTCTGTATTTAATTTTTCGATTAAAGGATCCAAGCACATAATAAAGAGCAATGCGGCACTTGGGTCTCCCTGTCTCACGCCTCTTTTATTTTCGAAAAAGGTCCCCCGACTCCCATATTGGACAAGAGTTCTGGATCTAGCTAAAATTGTTCCCACCATTCTTATGATAAAATCTCCAAATCCCTTTTTGTAAAGGGTCTTGATTATGAATTTGTGTGACAGCGTGTCAAAAGCTTTGGCAAAGTCTATCGTCATCAAGGAGACATCATTTCTCGATTCTATCAAGGTCTGAAGACTAAAAGATATATTTTCCATGCGCTTGTTTTTGATAAAACCATATTGGCTGGGGTGTAAAATTTTCCTTAAAACGAGGTTCAATCGATCGGTTAAAATGAGTGAGAATATTTTAAAAACGCAATTTTGCATCGTGAGTGGGCGAAGATTTTTTAAGTGTCGTGGATCTTTATTGCTCTTTGATACTAAAACGATGCGTCCTTCAGAGGCAAATTCTGGGAAGTATCCTACAGCCAGAACCTTTTCATAAAATCGAAGTAAAATTGGGGATAAAAGATCAGAATATTTTTTAAAAAATTCGAAAGTGAATCCCGAGGGGCCGGGTGATTTGTTAAGCTTTGCTTTCGAGATTGCCTTCCTTATTTCATCCTGTGTTAGATGTTGTTCTAAAATGTCGTTGTCCTTATCGTTTATGGCCATCAAGTCATCCTTTTTTGTTCTTAATATGTTGCAAAAGGAGGCATTCTTAATCAAACACCTCATGCACTTCTGATTTTCTACACAGTCAAAACAATTATATAGCTTTGAATAGTAGTCTTTTATTTCCTTGCATATATATTCGGGTGAATTCGATACTTCTCCTGTTTTTGTAAGGAGGGAAATAACTTTTTTCATGCTTCTTCTTCTCTCAACCTCAATACACCTCAGCCTTGATCGAGAGAGGTCTTGAATTGCTTCAAATTTTAATTTGGTGCGATGAGCTAAGTCAGCTTCACGATAGAGTTGTTTGGCTAGAAAATTCTTTTCTTCTTCAGGCTGAGTCGAATTTGAAATATTTTCAAGCTCATTTAGCTTTCTTTTCCTAGATTCAGCAAGTATCGCGCCTTTTCGCCGGAGGATATTCCTTATTCTGCGTAACATACTCTCAGTTGTTAAAAAAATATCATTATTTGGACTCATCTCTAATTTATAACTCGTATCCTGAATAATTTCAACTATTTCTTCATTAGTGCATGAGTCTTCCGTTAGTGAGATGTTAAATTTCCACGTTCTTTTGCATCTATGTTCTTTCTTTGACGGATCAATCTTGATCTTTAATGCCTTATGATCAGAAAGTCTAGTGTCAATGACTTCATACATATTTATGGCCTCGTCGTGAAAACCTTTGATTAAGAATAAATCGATTCTTGATGACACTTCACGGTTGTTTTTATCTTTAGAGAAAAACGTATGTCGAAAGTCCTTTTTCAAGGACCCTACATCTTTAAAACCAAAGGAGGAAACAATAGAAATAAGTTTTTTTCTAGCACGTGGGTGATCATTAATAGAGGATTTTCTGCAGTCTCTACCAGCTAGAAGCTTAATATTAAAATCACCACCTATAATAGTGGGCTTACAAGAAATGATTGACAGCAGTTTGTTGTCGAAATTTTTTGGCTCGTCAGTGTTTGGACCGTATAGGCCTATTATATCAAAGTAAGACTCAAGGTAGCGACACTGTGCTTTTACAATGTTGCCCTGGGCACATCGATACTGAACCTTGGGATTGAGGGTAGATTTAATTAGTAGTGTTACTCCGCGCTTTGGATATGGGTTTCCCTGGTAGAAAGACGAAAAGGAGAGGTAGCCTTGAGGAATTGAGAAGTGATCTTCCATGTTACATCTCGTGTCGCAGAGGATCACGATATCTGGCAATTGAGTGAATTTTAGAAACCTTGCTAGGTCGTATTTACGACCCAAACTTTGTAGGGAATTAACGTTCAAGGATAAGCAGGAGAGGGTCATTCTTTTTTATGTTGTTTGCTAGTCGCACTACTGGGTGACAGTTGGGAGCATGATATTGTTCGTTTAGAGTTTGACCCAGATCTTGATCGAAACGGCAATATATTTTTTCTTGATATTGCGCTGAGACTGTTTTGGGGGGTTTCTTTGTTTGGTAACTCACCTCGTGGGCTTCTACTTGATCTTGAGACAGGAGTAAGGCTTGGGTTCTCATGTATTTGGGGTGTCACCATTGGCTCGATTTCACTTAAACTATTGGATTCCTCTCTTTGAGGCACATCGGTGCTGACACAGGGAGAAGAAACAACATCAACTGTAGTTTCATTAAGTATTTCCACATTCGTATTGACACTAGCAGGGTTACTTTGGTTCTCTTCTTGATTATCTCCATTGTCTTTGGCGCCCACTTCCGTTACATGTTCTCCTATGATCATTTTTTCTTTTTCAGGTTCAGTATGATAATCTTTTTTTGTTTCTTTAATTTTCTGTAGTAGAACTGAACTATATTCCGCTATTTGCAGACGCTTTCCAATACAATTCGCTCGAGCATGTCCAAACTGAAAACAGTTCTGACATTGCAGACGTACACCGGGAAATCTTAGGTTAACAAGGTTTCCATTTACCGGTATAATTTGCGGGATAGTATGTGGGTCAGCTTTAATTTCTAGTATGAAGTTAGAAGTTCTCCAAACTGATTTGTAGTTTTTAAACTTTTTTTCTGCATCCTGATCTTCCGGGTTGGCTTCTGGATGGGAGTCCAATATTTCGCCGAAATTACTCATAAATTGTTTTAATTTTTTTCGTCTATACGTTTGAACGTATTGATGGCTTTTATTTTCATTCTTTTCTTCCTGTCCACTTCAAAATTCTCGACTCCTTTTATTTTCATGTTTACTTTCTTTGGTTCCCCATTTGGTCCTTCCACCTCAGTGGTAATTCCTTCTTTAAGAGTGCCATTCTCGAGTGAATGTTGATGGGTTCATTCGTGTACAACGATGCGTACCCGAATCCATATTGGGCTTGAGCACCAGCTATTTCATCCTCCGAAAACCCAAAGAACAAGGCCGCATTGTAGATTGAAATATTCTTCATGTTTTTGTTATTAAAAACTCTTCCGGTATCAGATTCCGTCAAAGTGATAATAAATGTCTCCCACTTGAACGAAACGTTCAAGTTAATTTTTTCGTAGGCTTCATTAATATTATTCTGCCTCTTCCCTAATGCCTTGGCATAAGACATTTTTTATTTATTTGGATATCATTCATACGTTCGCTGTCGGGGGGTCGACCTGTTTGTGATGAATCCAAAGCAGTCATTCCGGCAGGTAAATACCCCGCGGTAAGGGAAGGAATAATAACAATAGCTCCGTAGAGCGCTGAGCAGGGCAGTAGGGGGAGCAAAAATAAAAAGGGAGAAGAAAAAAACAACTCTTCCCTATAAGCTCCCTAGAGAACTTTAAAGAAAAACTCAAAAAATTCGTGTGAAAAATTTGAGTTTGGGCTTATTTATACTATCTCACCGATAGCCACGTGTCCTAGGAGTGCGTAGATCCCAAAATTATTCCCCAGAACCATATATCAATGAGAGCAAAGCGAGGATAACTGCGGAGTTACAGAACACACGTGTGCACAACTTTATACATATTTTACATTAAAATCCCCCATCAATTTCAGGTCTTCATCCCCAAGTAAACAGGATCCCTCTCCAGATTTCCACACATGTCAAAATTGCTGATAATTATGTTCTTTTAGAACTTACTCTTTCTCTCCTTCTCACACTGTCCAAAATCACCTGTTCTTTTCTTACAAATTTACATCCGGTTCAAATTAAATGGCCTTGCGAATAGTACTGAGTGATTACCTGTACCTCTTTATCTTCCACTATTCCCTCACCCCGTACATCCCCACCTTTTTCCTTCATTCTACGTAATTTTGATTTTCTTTCTTCACTTAGCCTGAGCCCCAATTATATATATTCTCTTTTTGAGCAGTCAAGACCTAGTTTCAATGCATGGGAAGGATATTGTATATGTTTTTTGCAAAGTTTAGACATAATTTGTTGAATAATAGTTTTAATTCTATCTGGGTAACTAGTAAGGAAGCATTCAATTTCCATACCTTCTTTGATCTATAGTTTGGCAATGTGAAAGTTAACATGATCGGACAATGATCTGACATAAATGCTGGGATACTCTTATAATCCGCAACCAAGGTCGATAGCTCCTCAGACAAAAAAAAAGTCTAGTCTGAAACTTTTAATGATATTATTTTCTCTTCTGACATGAAATGTGTGTTGCGGATTGTCGCTGAATTTGGTTGCAGGGTCTGTGAGCCTATTTTTATAAAGGATGGCCTTCAATGCGGTATTAGCTTTGTTATTATTTATTTTAGTGATTTTGTTGATATATGTCATTTATTTGTTAATGTTATGATGTAAAAATTTGACAATGTAACAGATTTGATGGAAACTAAATTGTTGTACTCAATTACCACAAAAAGTATTTGTTTCATTGCAATTTTGTTTATACAAAATACAAATGTACATCGGTCACTTTGAACCATCAATAATGTTTTTGAGTCTATATTGAAATAACTTATTTCAAACGAACAAAATGAAATAAAAAAGCAGCGTTTGACTATGTTGGAAGCAATTGTGCAAAAAGTTTATGGGCATACACTAAATAACTATTCAGCTATCAATGTTTAGTTTTACAATTGCAGAAGTTTGTGTTCGCAATCAAATGCAATTGTATTATAACAAGTGGATTGAGCAAAGCCAAACAAGGGTTTACCATGACTTTGATATATAAGGAATTTGAGTTAAACAGAAATCATTAATCAACATGAAGCTCTCAATCATCTCACTGGTCCTGCTTTTGTCTGTCCTTTTCATTGTGAGAATTCTATTTTTTTTAGTTGCATGAGGATTGATTCGCTAAAAATTATGTTTTTTAGGTGACGGAAGGCGCAAACTACGGAAGACGGGGGGGTCATTATGGGGGCCATGTTGGTGGATTTAATGGGCGACACGGTAACGGACGTCATGGTGGACACCATGGTCATCGAAGTGGTTTTGGGGGTCATCGAGGCGGCTTTCGTGGGAGCCGTGGGCACCATGGTTCTCGATATGGCTTTGGTAGGAACCATGGCCATCACAGCCGTCGTGGTCATGGCCATCGTTCCCACTACTAAGTATAATGTGAATATTCATACGTAAGAGTAGAATTCAATTCAGGTATTTCAAGTTATTCATAGACTCTGTATTTTTTAGGCCACCCATATTGACATCTAAAATTATTTTATATTGCAATACTACCTCATAATACCGGGACGATATTTTTGGACATCACACAAATGACTCAAAATGATACTGTCCAAATGTATATTACATGAAAAAAATATGTGTAACAAACTGTGTTTTGATTGGACTTGCCTATGATAATAAACATTATTTACTCTGCATAAAAAAACGGAAATGCATATTATTCCATTCTTATATCAATTTGTTTGAATAATGGTTCAATGATTCTATTTATAATCTATGATATCAACTTCTTGGCCATCCTTATCTTCTATATGCTTATGTGGACAATATAAGACTTTGGCTGATTTTAATTGTCTCTCTAATTCAATTTATCCTTATAAGCGTATTATTAAATAAAATGCATATTTGTGTTCCTCCACCGAAAGCTTTACCGGTGGAAAGCTGTAGAATACTGTTGTGTATTACCTAATATAAATATGATAATTAGCTATCACAGACTCGTCGCCAAAGAGATGCTCAGGAAGCAGAGGGATACAGTGAGGAATGATAACACGAGGGATCCGAGTGTAGGGAGTTTATTATACAGAAGGACATGTAACCTATACGAGAGGCAAACTCACACTGCATATAATAATAAGGGAAAAGGAAGGGGTTCTGCTGAAGGGTTGCAGGGACACGCAGGGACACAATAAGCATAATATACTAGCCACACAGTGTTACCATAATAAGTTAATATAAATACATTACATCACCCCCCAATCAACAATTTGCGAGGACGCAGTTGATTTAAATGCCTAGTTACTATCTCGCAATTCCTCATCCTCCAGAGTGGCAGACTGTAGATCCGAGGGAGGAGTAGCAGTGGAATTGATAATGCTGCAAATCAGGGCGGTAGTTGGGTCATCATGCGTTGGTGGGTCATCCGTAGGCCCACGGGAGAAGGCATCCGCATGGGACAACTCCGTTCCTTTAACATGGAGGATTTTAAAGTTGAAGGAGGCCAGCTTGACTGCAAAACGCGTCAGTCTTGCTGATACGACCCCTGGAAGTTCCTTGTCCGGGTTCAGAATGTACTGAAGTGGCTTGTGATCCGTTTTTATAAGGAATGAGCGGCCAAGAAGATATCGTTCAAATTTAGTCAGACCGTAGATTATAGCTGTAGCCTCTTTGTCAATTTGAGAGTAATTCCTCTCCGCTTTAGACAATTTGCGGGAGGCAAAGGCTACCGGACGTTCATTAGCGTTGTCCGTTTGGGACAGGACGGCACCCAAGCCATGAGGAGATGCATCAGTTGAGAGAATGAGAGGTAAGGAAGGGTCATAGTGGGTGAGGCAAGGCGCTCCAGCGATGGCTTTCTTAATAGCATCGAAGCTCTTTTCTTCATCAGCACGCCAGATAAACTCTGAGTCCGCCTTAGTTAGCTCAGAGAGAGGAGAAGCTATTGTAGATAGGCCCTTCACGAAGTGTCCGTAGAAGTTGACGAGACCTAGGAAGGACTTCACTTCCGCAGGGGAGCTGGGTGACGGAAAATCCAGTAGAGGGCGAGACAGTTCCGGATCCAGAGAGCGACCATGCTTAGAGATCTTGAACCCCAGGTACGTGAGCTCCGGAGCTCCAAAGATGCACTTATGATTGTTAAGGCGAGCTCCAGCCTTTTTGAGACGTTCATAAACGACTCTCAGAGTTGAAAGATGCTCATCCATGGAACTAGAGAATATGAGCATATCATCAATATAAATTTTGACATTAGGGATGCCAGCGAAAAGTTTTTCTTGAGCAGCCTGGACAATTGCAGGTGCTGCGGCCAGCCCATAGGGAAGGACATTATACCGCAGGAGGCCTAGCGGTGTGTTAATTGTTAGAAGCTCCTTAGCTCGAGGGTCCAAACGATACTGCTCATAGCAATGGCGGAAGTCGAGCTTAGAGAAGACAGACGCACCATTGAGTCCAGCGAAGAGTTCCTCCGGGTGAGGCAGGGGGTAGAGTTGTTTATTCACAACCGGAGAAAGAGTTTGGGTGAAATCGGCACATACCCGTACTTTCCCGTTCGGTTTCAGTACCGTGACGATGGGCGAGGCCCACTCGGAGGAGTCAACCCTTTCAAGGGTTCCACGGCTAATCATATCCTTAAGCTCCTCAATGACCCGATCACGCAAGGCAAGAGGCACGGGCCGAGCTCTAATATATCGCGGATTCGCGCTTTCTTTTATGTGGACGGATACTTCAGGCAGGGACGTGATATGAGAAGGGTCTTCCTTGAATATTTCTTTAAACTCCTCGTTGAGCGAGGGGAGATCCCCAATCTGTCCAGAAGTTGAGTAGCAGAGGTAGCTCGGAGGCTGAAGGGATACGAGTCCCAGATCAAGACATGCTTTTGATCCTAAGATCGGTTGCTCCACGTCGGTAACCATGAAGTCGAGAGTTCTTGGGCTTCCTTGGAGAACGACAGGGATGGAGGTTAGCCCATAGGACTTTACTTTGCTACCGCCAAAAGCAGCGATGTATCCTGTCGGTCCGTGGATCTGGGAGGCATGGCAGAGGCTCTTCGGCAAAATATTGACATTAGCTCCCAGGTCGAGCAAGAAGGGGACAGACTTATTATTGACCTTTAGGGAGACGAAGGCCCGTTGAGAAGGAGCTTTGCGAGAGGAGGAGGAGAGGCAGGTGACGGCATTAGTAGAGCCCATCCTGCAGCATGACGCGAAGTGGCCCACTTGGGAGCAGTTTGAACAGACCTGGCCCACGGCAGGGCAGAATTTTTTTTGATGGACGTGAGTTTTACCACAAAATTTACAGAGTTTGGCTTCTCTATTCGAAGACGGACGAAAGGAAGGAGGCTCGCGCTCCTGCGGCTTCGAAGGAGTAGATTTTCTTAGGCGCCACGATCCTTTAGGACCTCTGTACTCGGAGGTCATGGCTGCGCTGTCCGGCACCATTTCGCGCGAGTGAGTCTCCGCAGACTCCAGGGCTCGTCCCAGCTGGACAACTTCATCCAGTTTAACGGCCTTTTTCTCGAACGCGATCCTCCGTAGCTTAGGGTTTGAGGTATTCTTGATAATGGTGCTCAATACTACCTCATCTTCGTAGGGCGCGCTGCAAGCGGTGCAGGCGAGCTTGCAAAACCTTGCTTGTCCTCGAAGGCGGGTAAGGTAGTCGTCAATGGGTTCTCCAGGCGCTTGCTTCGTCTCCGTGAGGCAGAACCTCTCGTAGAGCAGAGATTCAATGGGAGAAAAAGCCTCAGTCATGGTCCGGAGAAGGGCAGAGTAGATATCTTCATCGTCCTCTGGGTCAATGAATAGGGTCTTGTGCCAACGTTGCACGTCTGACCCAGCGCAATGGAGGAGAAGCGCTTTCTTTTGGTCGGGGGTGAGCTCCCCGCAGAGCGACAAGTAATTTTGAAACTCATCACTCCAGGACGACCAACGATGACCTCTCCGGGGCCCAGACAGGTCAAAGGGAGGAGGTTGAGATACTCCTAGAGTACTCGTTCCTCGCAGGGGGTCCGTCGCAGGTGGAGGAGGTGTATCAAGGCCCGGTTCGAAGTCGTATGACTTCGGGTCACAACCACAAGACTCGATAAACTGCCGGAGAAGCGCAACAAGCTCCGGCTTCCGTAGCTTTTGGAGAGCTTCCTCAGACTCTCCAAGTTCCATTCTAGAGCACTCGGCTCGCAGCTCGGGAGTGGTCAGTTTAGGGAGAAGCTTCACCATCCTTGTCAGCCAGATGTTGTGTATTACCTAATATAAATATGATAATTAGCTATCACAGACTCGTCGCCAGATGTTGTGTATTACCTAATATAAATATGATAATTAGCTATCACAGACTCGTCGCCAAAGAGATGCTCAGGAAGCAGAGGGATACAGTGAGGAATGATAACACGAGGGATCCGAGTGTAGGGAGTTTATTATACAGAAGGACATGTAACCTATACGAGAGGCAAACTCACACTGCATATAATAATAAGGGAAAAGGAAGGGGTTCTGCTGAAGGGTTGCAGGGACACGCAGGGACACAATAAGCATAATATACTAGCCACACAGTGTTACCATAATAAGTTAATATAAATACATTACAATACTTTTGGCTCTGGTTTTGCAAATTAATGCAGTAGTTTTCTTGCACCAATTTTCTTTTTTCTGATATTAATAATTTTTGTTAATTTATGGAATAAAGAAATTAAATGAATGGGCAATGAAGACCCATGGACAACTTTTTAAGGAACTGATTTGAATATGAAAAATCACATGTGATGACATCAAAAAAATTATTCATCTTCTTTTTACGATGTTTAAATACCCTGCCTTAAGGAATACAAAACGGAAAAAATGGCAATCAAGAGCTATGACAACTTTTTAAGGAACTGGTTTGAATATGAAAAGTCACATCCGATGATTTCAATTAATTTATTCGTGTGATTCCTTCTTTGTGTGATATTTAAATACCCGACCGTAAGGAATACAAACGAAAAAATGGCAATGAAGACCCAATGACAACTGTTGAAGGAACTGATTTGAATATGAAAAGAAAAGCGATGACATCCCTGAAATTATTCGTGTGATTTCTTCTTTTTAAGATGTTGAAATACCCAGCCTTAAGGAATACAAAACGGAAAAAATGGCAATGAAAACCCATTGATAACTTTTTAAGAAACTGATTTTAAAATGAAAAGTCATATGCGATAACATCACTGAAATTATTCGTGTCATTTTTTATGTTTACGATAATTAAATACTCAGCCGTAAGGTATAAAAACGGAAAAATGGCAATAAATACCCAATGTCAACTTTTTAAGGAACTGATTTTAATATGAAAAGTCACATGCAATGATTTCACTGAAATTATTCGTGTGATTTATTTTTTGTGCAATGTTTAAATACCCAGCCGTATGGAATACAAAACGGAAAAATGGCAATGAAGACCCAATGACAACTGTTGAAGGAACTGATTTTAATATGAAATATCACATGCGATGACATCACTGAAATTATTAGTGTGATTTCTTCTTTTTATGATATTTAAATATTCAGCCTTAAGGAATACAAAACGGAAAAAATGGCAATGAAGAGCCTATGACGACTTTTTATAGAATTTATTTTAATATGAAAATCACACGCGACGACATCACTAAAATTATTGGTGTGATTTTTTTTTCATCCAGACTATTGTCAAGTTGGAAAATCCCGGGCAGCTCCGGGTAATATTCGCTAGTATATATATATATATATATATATATATATATATATATATATATATATATATATATATATATATATTCATTAGGAAAAATGAGCATACCTTTAAAAAACACAAGAGTAAGTATAAGAATAAGTATTTGTTTGTTTTTGTATTGCCCGGACCTTATTATACAGACCTTGTATACAACAACTATACTATTATGATAGTGTAATAAAACGTCATTTCACTCAAGGATATATATATATATATATTTATTTTTTTGGCTATATGGTTCGATAGAATTGTATCCGACAGGATATAAATAAGCATTATAGCGTTAAAATTAGTCTATCGAACCTAGGATCTTATCAATGAGGTAGATCAAAAATGACCATCCCCTCTCAGGATTCGATCCTGCGCCCCCAACATTGAGAGTTGAACACGCTTTAGCACGCACGGCTATCGAGCTCCCTTATATAATAATTGTTCTAATAGCTATAAAAACCAAAAACAGCCCTGCCCTCGACGACCAACATTTCATGTAGAACGTAGAACATGATTATGCATAAACTTATGTTCTTCTACGTTCAATATAAAATGTTGGACATCACGTGCTGGGTTGTTTATTACGACGACCCTGTCGCAACTCGATTGCCCTCATATATAAAAATATAAATTTCTACATTCAATTCAAATAAATATAACAGTCAACAATTTTAATACTTTCTTTTATTGAGTTAATATATATACAAAAACATAATAAATTTAATCATATATATACAACTCTGCGATACATTTAAATAAATTGACAAAGGCGTCGTTCACATTCTTGCCCCATCTCTCTCGCCATAAAAATTAATTCAAGTGCCCAGAGAGCATAGTATCATGGACACCGGCCATTGACTTGAGCCTCTGCTTCGCGTTTTTTCCAAAAACACTCAACATTGTTAGTGTGAGCGCCTGTCAAAGGGTCCACAAAGTTCCTGAGTGGTTGACCACCTTATGCTCATAGCGAGGATGAATGGGCATTTGACGGATTCCAATATATATAGCCTAACCATCGCTGTATATAATAGAACCCGCAACAATGTTATCCATAATTAAAGGCAGGAGAGTAGCGGCTCTCCTATTATTAACCATTAAGAGGAATCCTTCCTTTGTGTCTGGGCAATATCCGCCAAACACCCACCTCTCAGGCACAAGGTGGCCTCTATTATATTTAAGTTGGGCCCATGAGGGATTCATCTATTGGACTACCACGCCCGGGCCTCCAATCTTGCGCGCGCTGGAACTCAATTTTCGAGAACATACCTCCCGGAAAATCGAATACCAGTGCATAACTGATACAGAGCTTATGTCCAACACCTGGGGAACGGTTTTGAATAACATTTTTTGGGCCCACGCCCAGCGGATCGTGTCGGGAAATGACAGATTGGAATTTGTCCATAAGGAACCACTCCTCTAGTTAACAGTTTTGTCCTGGTGGGTGCCACACTTCCACCGCTTTGCTTCTCCCCGGAAAATATGACCAAAACTTGTATAAATTTTTTTAATGACAAGATCCCATACTTTTTTCAATGTGAAACAATCCAATAAAAAATGCTTTCCTGTTTCAATCTCGGTCTTACAGAAATAACAAACCCTTTCCTCTTGCGTTCTCCCGTATATGCTTCCGAAGCTCAGTGTATTGGAAACCACCCTATATTTTGTCCAATAAGTAGAAAAAGTAAAACTAACGTTCTGTATGCTTTTATAATATCTTTCGCTGTAAAACTTAACCCTAATCTCTCACTTTTACCCTCTATTTGATTCAAAAAAATGTTTTTTTGAATCAAATAGAGGGTAAAATAGAGGGACATGATTGTTTTGGATGATGAGCTCCTTTTTCTCTTCTTCTCCTTCTCTCTTTTCTCTCAATTTTACTTGAGTATAGCTTCCTTTATCACTATTGACTTTTAAAGTGAATAAAGGAGTCCCTGGAAAAGGAGCCAATTCTTAAATAGTGCCGACTTCTTCATAATTGACAGGTTTCGTGACTAATTCTTCTGTGTTTACTTCCGAATTATTTATCCCAGGTATATATATATATATATATATATATATATATATATATATATATATATATATATATTTGAGAAGGATAGAATTACATCCGACTGGATATTTATAAGCATATAGTATTAAAATTAGTCTTTCGAACCTTGGATCTTATCAATGAGGTAGATAAAAAAATGACCATCCCCTCTTGGGATTCGAACCTGTGCCCCAAACAAAGAGATTTGAACACGCCTTAAGGCATATGACTGTTGCGATCCCTTAAGAGCGTGTTCACTCTCAATGTTCGGGGGCGCAAGTACGAATATCGAGAGGGGATGCCTTTTTGGTCTGCCTAATTGATTAGATCCTAGGTTCGAATATCTAATTTTCATGCTTATTTATATTCAGTTGGATGCAATTCTATCGAACCCTATAGGCACAAACAAAGTCCAAGAAACTACTGATGAAGTAAATTCACGCAGTTAGAAAGACAAGGGACCTTCTACAAGGGCAAATGAGATGGGTACGTATATCTGCATCATTCGACTTAAAATCTTTTATGAATCGATTGTTTGGTCTCGTCGAACTCAAAACTACTTGAAGAAATTGGAACGTATTCAACAGATTGGTATCTTTATCTATCAAAGTACACTTACTTGAGGTAATCTTTATTTAGGTAAATTATATATCAAAATAAGGGTTTAAAAGGCGCTTTTAATGGTAATTTCACTCAACATGAATTAGGTTATATTTTGAAGGTTGGCGTGAAAACAAAAGGTAGAAATATCCTCTTGCCTTATCATAAACTTTTATAAAAGTCTGTGGACTGGAAGAAAACTTGTTATTATAAGTTGTGATAGCTTTTCAATAGGTGACGTATTGCTTTCGGTGACCAGTAATATAATTAAAGATATATTTTTTCTTTGAAATTTTTATATGAAAATTTAATTTTTATCAAATTTGACTAATTATTTAAATGATGGTCTCAAGAAATTTAGGGAGACTCATTGAAGCCAGGGAGATACGGAATATTAAATTTACAACTGTATATGTAGTCCTTCTCAAAAGATAATATACATATAAAAAGTAGAACACAATTATCATGTAGTATTGTCTGTAACAAAGATTACTCATATTTAAACGTAATTAAACATCAACAGTCAGTTCAAAGTCCAATCAATTGAATAAAAAATGATATAATATGTTATTTCGTATTTACTTTTAAGGCTTCATCAATTATTTTTATTTTTACGATAAGTTTTCATGAGATATTTTATATTCTATAACTTGAATATTAATAGACAGATATTGTCCGCTACAACAATATATAACACAATATATGTGAGTATTAAATATAAGTCGTATCATTTCTTGACACCACATAATCTATCATTAAATAATTTGATATCCTATTTAAAAAAATACCTGATGGATTCAAGTGTCTTTGAACTAATGATCATGTAAATTCTAAAAATGTTGATTCCTAGTACTTATTTAGCAATGTTTCTTTCAGATTATTCGATACCTCACTTTTGGTGAAAAAATGATAATACCAAAATAGTATTTATCTTTTAATTTTATATACAAGTCTAAATGTAAAAATATATCCCATATGTGACCATCATTTCAATTACTGAATATACTTTCCATATCATTAGTTTGAAATAACACGTCCTATTTTAACCCTAAATGAGAGTTTACTGATTAAGCAATTCATGATGGCAAAAGGCATTATCATAAATGTAATTGATTATATTGGTTAACTAATTTCAAAAGAATACTAAAATATGACTGTCACAAATAGGACTTACTTATATGAAAGCAAAGCTTATATTATTGATATATATTTAAGGAAAATCAATATTAACTTTTACTTAAATAATCTGAAAAGTCCAAAAAACACAACGATCACTGAAAATAACAGTATATATAATATATATATATATATATATATATATATATATATATATATATATATTATTTATTATTATTTATTTACTAGCGAATGTTACCCGACACTGCCCAGGATTTTCCAATTTGACAATGGTCTTGAATTGAAAAAACTCCCATTGAATAATTTTAGTGATTTCATCGCATGTGATTTTATTAATAAAATCAGTTCCTTAAAAGTTGTCATTACGTCTTCATTGCCATCTTCCGTTTTGTATTCCTTAAAGCTGGATGTTTAAACCTCGTAACAAGAAGTTATTTTTAAGTCCATTTTTAAAGGGAACAGAGAGTGCCGAAGATATGTATGGTAGCGATGAATATCAGAGTATTAGTTTGATCTCCGTTGGTGGAGGGAAACAGAGAAAGAAAAAACTTAAGAGGGACTGCAACTTTTTATCTTAATCATGAAAAGTTAAAGTGATTCGAATTACTCTCCATCTGTAGGCCTTATTAAAATTTGATTAGCGCAATGTTGCGATACCAAAAAGATTTTTTCCCCCACAAAACTTAAATTTGGAGGGAAAGACAGGGACAGACAAACTTATTTTTAAGTAATCATATAGAAAACGAATTTTCCAGTAAGCACCTAAAAGAACCAAGACACGTCTTACTACTTCAGACTCCTTCACAGAAAATTTGATCAAAATCTAACATGGCAATTTTAAAAAATCGACAAAAATGTTTAAGGCGAATAAAATTAGCATGGCGATGACTTTTTTTCGGGAGTTTACAACCCCAATACAACACTCCCTGAGATCTCAAAATTATTCACTGAAAATTTCGATATAGGGAAACGAACGAACGAACGGAAATATTTTTTTATTATATATATATATATATATATATATATATATATATATATATATATATATATATATATATATATATATATATATATATATATATATATATATATATATATATATATATGTACATGGTTTTTTATCTTTTGCATAATTTTGCACTATGATTTTCATTGATGTTTTTGTGCAACTCTATGAATTTGATTTTTACGTTTAATGAATGGATTTAGTGTTTTGTTTTTTTGTACACTGTATTATATTTTTTTGAAGCAGAATAAAAATATTTTAACCAAGGAAAAAAACATTTTCTGTATTCGTAAGGTGAATATATTATATTCCTGGGTATAAAGTTTGTTTTCCTAATCTGTTATGTATTGAACAAACAGCTGTTGTTCTGCACTGACTTTCCTTTGGCAATCAGGATATTGATGTTTTGAAATTTATTTGTTTTAAAGAGAATTTTCGATTCGCACTCTATACTGATCAATCTTCCAAAATATTTCTTAAAAACTAGAAATGTCCAGAATTGTCCAGAATTATCCCAATTATCTAAATCCATTCATTAAACAAAAAAATCAAATCCATAGAGTTGCGTAAAAACATCAATGAAAAATTATAGTGCAAAATGATTGCAAAGATAAAAAACCATGTGTGTATATATATATATATATATATATATATATATATATATATATATATATATATATATATATAGATATATATATATATATATATATATATATATATATATATATATATATATATATATTATATATATATATATATATATATATATATATATATATATATATATATATATATATTATATGTTATTGTCACTTGTCACATGTGTGCTATTTTTTCTCCTGAAAAAATCAGTTTTTACAGTGTTGTAGTGGACATTGCTCTTTAAGGACCGGATCTACGGAAGGATAAGGTGGCGGAGTTCCTCCTGGAAGAGCATAATCCGGTTGATAGCCGAATACATCCTTAAATAAGCCGAAACCATACATCGAATCCTTCAATAATTTCTGCGTCATCCCCCTACGTCAGAATACTTTAAAGGTAAAAGAACGTCAGTTGTCTTCTTCCTTGGAGTATTTTGACATTAGGCTGGTAACGTCTTGAGAATATACACCAGCATAAGGATCAACAACAATGTCTTCATACCCGCCCGATGGAGGGGGGAAGAAGAAAAGAATAGAACAGTTCAATAAAGGTATATAGAATACCAGGCAGGGGCGTAACTATCGGTAAGCAGAGGCGGCAGTTGCTTAAGGGCCACGACCTCTTAGGGGCCCCCTCACGGACATCTGTTGGGCCCCCAACGCAATTGTGTACTAGGGCGTTTCTTTACACTTGAGATGGTGCAGTCAATTCCTCTCAAACCCACCTGATACATGCGTTCCTGGCCGGACCGTATTTATACCACAACTCATGCCACATTTCAAAATTTTATAGTGTCGATGGGGTCGTGTAAGCCAACAGGTCCTTTCCCTTGGGACCCTGAACAGTCAAACCGGCGCTTTTCTGCATCGTTCTACATTAGCAGAACCAAGTCTGGATTGGAAATACCGAGGAAATGGCTATGCTTCTCTCAGATCCTAGACGTAGCCTACTGTGAGCCCTGTTGGCTTTTTGCAAAGCACACCTGGAAAACAAATACCTGGTGCAATTTGTCGAAGAAAATTCAAATACACGAGACATCTACTGTGCATACAGTTGCATGTGTGATCTACGACCATTGGCGTCAGAATAAAGTCATGGATAAGGAAATGGAGAGAAATATACTTCAGGAGGCAAGCTTTTGGAGACAGGTAATAGACCGAGTGATTAATGTTACCCTCACATTAGCCATGAACAACATCCCATTTAGAGGGCACTGGGGAAAAATTGGCAAAGCCAATAACGGCAACTTCCTTTCCATCATCGAACTGTTGGCAAAATATGACCCAGTGCTACAGGAGCTGATAAGCCGTCTCGCTCGCTCGATCATGTACTTAAGCCCTCTGATACAAAACGAGCTGATCGAACTCCTTGCCAAACGTGTCCAGAAAGACATTCTAGATGAACTACGCTCATCTCCATTCTTCTCGGTGATCATGGACACAACACAAGATGTGGCGAAAGTGGACCAGATGAGCCAAATTTTTAGATATGTCGTTATTGAGCGAGATAGCCAAGGGGTTGCCACTGATGTTGCAGTCAAAGAATCTTTTGTTGGCTTTCGTGAAGTTACCGACTCATCCGCCAGTGAACTAACCAAGGAGATAATCGCGTCTGTGGAGGAGAGAGGGCTGGACCTCTCCAAGCGCAAAGGGCAGGGGTACGATGGTGCCGCTAATATGAGCGGCATATACAGTGGTGTTCAGGCAAGAATAGCTGAGAAAGAGTCGACTGCCGTGTATGTGCATTGTGCCTCACACAACTTGAATCTTATCCTCAATGATGCGGTGAGGATACAAGAGGTGAGACATTTTTTTGATGTTGTGGAGCGTATTTATGTTTTTTTTGGACACAGTATAAAGAGATGGGCAATGCTCATAAATGCAGATCGGAGTGAGACAACAGAAAACGGCTCCAACATCACACTTAAGAAGTTATGCCCGACGAGATGGGCATCCCGCTACGATGCAGTCAGTGCTCTACGACACAGATATGGGGACGTGATGAAGGCACTGTCAAAAATCGGTCTGACGAGCCATAAGAAAGAGGAGCGGGACGAAGCAGCATCACTGAAACGCTTAATGGAGAAGTTTTCCTTTGTATGTCTGGTTGTCCTCCAAAGCAAAATCCTGGAGCGAACAAATGTGGTGTCTAAACTTTTGCAGTCTCACGAAACTGACCTGTCCATAGCAGTCCAGCTACTGGACTGCGCCATCGCAGACCTGTCTGCTTACCGCGAGCACTTCGAAGAGTCCAAACAAGCAGCACAGGGCCTCTCGGAAAAATGGGGGGTTAGCAAGGCCTTTGAGAACACTCGGGCGAGAAAGGTGAAAGCGCATTTTGACCAACTGAGTCAAGACGAACGCCTAGCAGATGCAGACTCATACTTTCGAGTGCACGTCTTCAACACCTGTCTGGACATCGTCATCTCTCAGCTGACCCAGCGATTCACTGGTCTACGATCAACAGCGGAACGTTTTAAAGCTATACAGCCCATGACACTCTGCACCGCTACAGACGACGAACTGTTTCGGCAAGCAAGCAAACTGGTCGACATCTACAGAGATGACATTACTGAAGATTTCCCCATTCAGTTGCTGTCATTCCGTGCTTGCTTGAAACAGCGTATCTCACAAGTCAAGACAGTGCGAGAGCTCGCAAAGATGCTGCTCATTGAGAACAGCTGCATCACAGCAAGTTTAGGAGAGGTTTGCACAGTTCTCATGCTCTTTCTTACAATACCAGTGACAGTGGCCTCCTCAGAACGCTCCTTTTCAAATCTAAAGCTAATTAAAAGCTACCTGAGGAGCTCAATGGGACAGAGTCGTCTCTTTGGACTCGCCATCCTGTCGATTGAGAATGCTCGTGCCCGGCAGCAGGATGTACAGGACCTGATCGAAGAGTTTGCGCAGAGTAAGGCCCGGAAGCTGCATCTATGATGTGAGTAAAAACTTTATATATCTTAATATAGTTATGGATTAAAAAATGGCAACACAACACAGTAGTAGCAAGTGGGGTCCAGGATTGGTCTGTCGCGCGTCTATGTGCACGCTCACTGTGTGCGCGCTGCACGAAAATAGCCAAACATCGGGTTGGTGTGGAAGAGGTTTCAGTCAGTAGTCTACTGTGAAAAGTGATAACGTTTACAATATACGCTTTGAGCTTTACCTCGTCTGATTTTTTTCTAGGTTTTATGAATTCTCCCACCAAATAGCCTATGTTTTCATGGACATGCATGGTGCACCATCAATGTTTTAGTGGATATGGTGGTGCGCTGTCACCAATGGTTGCATTCAAGGTGCGCAGTCGCTATTTTCCCGTATATGATGTGTGATCATATACTCTGACAATTGCATAATTGGATTTGTTTGGCCAATTTATGAAACTGCCGCCCTATCCTGGACCTTTACACCTGTTGTACTTCATATGGGGCCCATGCAGATAATGTTGCTTATGGGCCCATTGATGTGTCGTTACGCCACTGATACCAGGTATGTGATATTTAAAAAGTGGCGCGGACACTTAATAAAAAGAATATACCGATGACGTCATACTATCTTTTATGATCAGATTTTTATATAAAAAGTCGGTCACACAACCTCAATCAACAAGAAATAATTAATTTATGTTCATTGCGTAATTATTTAATGTTAGATTATTGTTGCAATAAATAAATAAAAACATATAACATAGTCAATATACTTTATTTAAGCTTTAGGTTAGATCTAACTTCAAATATTGTCGTATAACAATTGACTTAAGGTATAAGTTTAAAAAATATTTGTAATTTCGCACTAAGTTAATAGTATGAAATACAAGGCTAAACTTATTAATTCATAAGTTTAATTGTTTGACACCAATCTTATCAAAGTTTAGTGTTCTGCTATATTATTTTTATTAGTGGTTAAATTTCGATAAGAAGTTTAGACTTTATTCATTTCTAAAGTATCAGTGAAAATAAACTGAGTAAATATTCTTAAGGTTAGTTGAGTTAATAACAATAACGACTTCACGATCAATAAAGCAAGATGAATGTAAAAAATATTGAAACATAAGTAGATTTCTTTAAAGCAATACTAAATCTTAATATATTTAAGTATCGCAACAATATATTTTTGGCTATCCAAACCTATTACTTTTTGCAGTAATTTTTTAAATCTTTCAATAATGTCGTTAATAAAAATTGATAAGATAATTTAAATACTTTTTATTCCCGTAACTAGATTTACTAGTTTTTATTAGTGTTTTTAACTGTTTGACAATTTCTATGTTATTATAATTATTGAATGATATTTTAATATCTAAAGGACAAATTGTACTTTTTTATTTTAATAATTGGCGTATTTAAATATCTTGGGTTTAAGGATAAATAATTGCTAAAAGGATATTAATATCATATTTGGATTCATTGAGTAATATTTCATATTTCATTTGCTCAATCAAGTGAGTTCACCCAAAATTTGTCGATCTGTGATTTTCAAGTTCCGTATGATATCTCAAATCCATTAAAATATAGCAATTTAGAATATTTATTTTGTACTCAGCACATTGTTTTGCTAGTAAAAGTTATATTAAATATTGAAAAAAAAAATTATTATCATCTTATTAGACTTATAAATTCAGATAATATATATTTTAACTGTGTAATAGAGCTTCCATTTATTTTGTTAATACTCCAATATAAATACAATGCATAAGCATATTAAATTTAAAGTTCATCTACCTTATCAGAATATTGGTTTACATTTTTTAGGGTTTTGGAAAGTGGAAAAACAATTCACCCATATTTGCGTCTTTTCGCTCGATTATATGGATCTGAAAAGTAGTTTTGACTATTTCTTATCTATTGATCAAGTGTGTTGTCCGAATAAAAGAATTAAACTTGCCATGATCTGTGGAAGATGTTTGCCAATTTTATCTTTGACATCTCGATGTCTCTTGACATTATTTTCACACAAATAAGGTTGAAAGAAGGCGTATTGCAGTCTTAACTTTAGTTCCAGATATGTCCCCATCAAATGTTGGACTGTGTAACTCATTGGAAGTATCAAAAGATTTGTCATATTTTTGGAATCCTTCTGATACATCAAAGATAATTTATATATTTCACAGGCTTGTGAGCGATCAGGAAAAAATAGCGATCCGATCAAAAATAGCGATCAAAAATTATTTGCGATATAACGATCAGGGATTTTTCCGATCAAAATTTGTCTCAAAAATCCTTATTACAAACATTTTTTCTTTTTTAATTATTTTATACAAATTGATCGGATCGCTATTTTTTAGTGATTTTCTTACGATCAAAAGATATAAAGATCAGGACCTTTTGCGATACTCCGATCAGCGATCAAATATCGCTATATCGCTATTGATTGCCGATCAGAAAAACTCTGATCAACAAGCCTGATATTTCATGATGTCTCTCATTTGATCAAACTCTTAAGAAATCACCTTTTAGACAGAGGCCATTATCTGATTGAGGGATCTACCATTATAAAAAAGATTTTTCGGACATAATAAAAATAAATCCCCAAGAATTATAAATAGTTCATAAAATCAAAGAAATTCATTAATAATGTCAGAGCAATCAAAAGCAAAGAGTTTGTCTAGCGCCTCAACTGTTGAACCATACGACAGCTTCTGCTATTAACTATATTTTTCTGAATAAAAAGTCTCAATCCAATTTTATTGCCACACTTAACTCAGGGATAAGATGTACTACACTAATTAATCTGAAGCCTCCATGGCAGTTTTGAAAGAAGTTTGTGAGTATTTATTTAAATTTGTTATTGTTTATATTTAATTTGATGGATATTAGTTTTATTTCAATTGATCAGTCTTAGTTTTTAATTAAATTCATCAATATTTTTATAATCATACTTTACTCATTTTTTATTAAACTTGTTTATAAAGTTCAACAGTAATATTGAATACTCTTTCATGAGGATAAAAAATGGATGTCCAATATTATATAATTTAATCATATTATTGAATTCTACTTATTAAGTTTCCGTAAGAATTAATTTTTTTGTCCATAAAAAGAAGATGTCCTTATTATAGTTGAAATATTTTTCTTTATCATACATTCCACGACTTGCGAAGTAAAGAAAAAAGGTTATGTAAGCAAATATCCAATGATGTCAATTCGCTTCTTCACATTAATTACTTTATTATTTACATATACATCACTGGAGAGTTTGTTACATTTATTCCTTTCTTTTCTACCTTATCTTATTATATTAATCTTATTATAAGCGATAATTCTTACAAGAACAAACAATCTTCGATTCTTTTAAATTAAATAAATGACAATTGAAATATTCCTTTTAAAATATTAGTGATTTTTGTTTGGAAATCATCTCAATATTTATTTATAAGAAAATTTATAAGATATCCCCAGCTAGCACGGCAGATGAAGTCGGACCAATGACGACTGAGAGCACGCCGGGGATGTAAAAAGTTTATTTAGTAAAAATTATAAATGTAACATACTGTATTCTATATACCTTGAGTGTAAAGCGTTAAAGGAAAGTAACGCATCGCCCCGGCTTGCCTGAAATATTTCACGCACCTCGCGTTGCATGTTTTCCTTCAAAGATGTCGCTCTGCAACAAATTTGCTACGTCACAAAGTTGTTGTTGTTATCAATCTCATTCAAATATATCAATCTCATCCAAATATTATTATCATTCATCGATCCTTAAATTATATTTTTTAGCAATACGGCTTTAATATAACTATTTCGCCTCAAAGAAATTCAAAGAAAATTATGGCAACGTTCAGCTCTTCCGGTTTCCATTTCCGAAAAGCCCCAACGAGATTACAAGAAGGAAACAATGGCTGTCCAGTCTAAAATATCCTTCTCATTGGAAACCAACTCCTACTTCAATGATTTGCAAAAAACATTTTGAAGCAAGCATGTTTCATCCAAATACAACAATGCGCAAGAAAATTCTAACACTTGAAGCAATTCCGAGGATTCAAGTTCTCTCTCAATCTGATCATACTTACAGCAAGAAAAATCAACGTTCCGAAGAAGAGGTGGTCTCCATCCCCCCTTCGTTTACTGAAGAGCAGGCGATGATTTCATTACCAAATAAAATGCAAAACCCTGAAGAAGTTACAGCCAATATTATATCCGATAAAATTGATTTAAAAGAGATCACTGTTCAAACTATATGTCATGATTGCCATACGTATTTGAAAGATATCAAACATAAAAAATCTGTCATATCTTCATTGAAAGAAACTATCAAAACTGTGTGCAAAAAAATATGCCGTCTTGAAGAGGAAAGTATTTTTCAGTTGAAAGGTTTTAACTCAGATTTATTGAAAAATTTAAAACATAAAAATTCAAAAAACCTAATCTTTTCTAATGAATCAATCAAGGATGCTCTGAAATTACGAATGGCTTGTGGAAAGTCAGGATATGAACTATTGAGAGAATATTTGCCCCTTCCCTGCATTACAACTTTACAAAAAAACCGAGTTTTTTATGTTTAATGATGGAATTGCCTTTGAAGTCTTCGAAATGTTAAAAATTAAAGTAAGGAGTATGTCCAATATTGACAGGAAGGCATCATTAACATTAGACGAATGCTCTGTCAAAGTTTCGTTGGATTACGACACTAAAAGTGGCTCCATAATGGGCGAATCAACTTTGCCTCATTCTACAGGTGATGCAACAAAAGCCCTTGTAGTCATGCTTTCGGGTGTTTCCTCTGTGAGATGGAAGCAAGTAGTGGGCTATTATTTTAATCCAAATGCATATGATGGCACAAGCTTAGGTCCAATTATCACTGAGATAATTCAGATGTCTCATAAAATAGGAATAGACATCATAAGCATTTCATCTGACATGGGGTCACAAAATTTGGCAATGTGAAAATGATTTGGTATAAATTGTGGAATAAAATCAAAATACATCAATAAAGTCAATCATCCAGTAGATCAATCTAAAAACATTCATTTTATTGCTGATCCGTCACACTTAATTAAAAATTGGCGAAATCTCCTTTTTCCAATGATATCTTTTTATCTCAGGAGATTGTTCAATCAGAGAATCTAAGTTCAAATATAATAACTTTACAACATTTCGAAATGGTGGCTAATTTTCGAAGAGATTTTGTACTAAAACCCGCTTGCAAATTTGATTTGAGTACAATAAATGTTAGTCATTATGATAAAATGAAAGTTGGTCCGGCTTAGAATTTTTGGTCTAATGAGGTAAGCCGGACACTTAGATATATGGTTAAAGAAAGTATTTGTGACAAGTGCGTGCTAACCACCGCTTGGTTCATCGACACATTGAAAAAATGGTATGAACTTGTATGCTCAAGACGAATAGTATATGCATTTAGTCTTGAAAATGAAACTCATTATGAGAATGTAATTGTTTTTCTAATGGGTTTTATAAATATCATAAAAAAATTAAAATTATTTCAAAATCCAACAGTAGAGTTTGTTAGAAACCAACTCAACCGGATCAATTCTAACGAGCATGCCAATTATTGACGTTCAAGATGAACTGCTTCGTGGAGGTCTTAAATTGTCATGACCTCCCATTTATCATCGGACTGCTTGGAAAATGTTTTTAGCATGATAAGAGCCACAAACCCTTCTCCTTCTGCAAAAGAATTTAAATATATCCTAAGATTAATTTGTTTAAGCCAGTTCATGAAAGATATAAAATCGTGTAATTACAATTATGATGACTCATCTTTTTTAGCTGAGATATTTGACTTAAAAGATTCGTATGCTGAACAAAAGCATAATTTCTTGGATGCTGATTTTATTCCGCAATTTATACTAAACTTATCCAGTGCACCCCAACTGTCAAAAAGTGAAATTAATATTTTATATTACTTGTCGGGGTATATAATTTTTAAAGTCGAAAAATATGATTCACATTGTGAATCATGCTTATCGGTTTTAAAAAGCACCAATAATGAAAACTATGACGACGAATTAACCAAACTTATTAATTTATCTGATTACACAGGACAGAGTTTAGTCTATTGTTCAAATGATGTCTTCCAAAATGTTATATTACCTATAGAAAAATCCATAAGAAACATGAAAGAAGGTTTATATAAAGCTCAAAAAAGAAACCTTTCGAATAAAATAAAAAATGCTTGTGATATTATCACTAAAGACTTCTATTTGATTCCGTCTTGCTATTCGTTAAAAGATAAGCTCATGAACCGATTCATTAGATTATGATTGGTAATTTTTACGAAAACTTTTAAAAAGCGCAAGAGATCAAAATTACGGCAAATACAACAGTCAACTAGGCTCCAAAAGTATGGCAAATAGATGCCATTTAAATAATTGAACGTTTCTGTAATATATTTTTTGTTGTTATCGTTAAAATGAATAGTCATAAATATTTTGCAAATAGTTTATTTCAAAACATGTATAATATAATTTATAAAATGCATAAAACTTGTAACACTTAATTTCAAATTATAGGTCTAGGTCTTAAATGATATGGGCGGAAACCCAAGGCAATTTAGTCAAACTATAGAAAAGAGGAGAGATGCACCAGATCTGTTAATTATAAATATGTGTATATAATTATGTTTATTGTATTGTTCAGCGTCCCCTTAGTATTATTATATTCTTGTTGATCCCATGTCTATATTTAAAGTATTGTATAATTTTACACGTGTTTTGTTCTTCCCCTTTTGATGATTATTTATTGTTATATATAGTTCACTTTGGAACGCATTAGAATATAGAAGGGGGACTGATGTCTCCCAAACATATAGATACAGTCCACTTTTATTGAGGCCCGTCCCTGCCTTTAAAGGGGAAGGAGTTCATTGGGAACTATTCATGGTCCTTCGAGCCGGATCGTCAATGGATGCGACCGATACGTCTGGATTTGGATATTGAGGCGGATATTTGTTGGATCCCCTCATCGTAGAGACTCTTCCGAGGACTGCTAGTTGGAGCAAGGTCAAGGAGGAGTCGATAGTCATTTGGACTTGGATTTGGAGGAGGAAGTTTGTTGGATCCCCTCATCACTGAGACTTCTGTGGATTGCTATTTGGAGCGAAGCCCAGGAGGAGTCTACATCGTTTGGAGGAGCGCCCGCATAAAGTGGTCAAGGAGTATTGGACTCGACTGCTTTAGCAGGACCTCGTAATATATATATAATTTATTAATTTGTTTGTTTTTTGCTTGTGTGTTTGGGTTCTCTTTTGCTTGAATTAACTCTTTGATCCTATAAAATATGGCTAGCGTAGGAAGAGCATCCATAAAAATTCTTGGAAGGCTAAAGGCTAATTTTGAAGATTCGTTGGAGGAATTTTCCCTTGAAATTAAAAGTGAGATTCCTGAATATTCTCATATTTCTTATCTTCAGGACCGTCTTAGGGACTCTTTGAGTCAATTGAGGAATCAGTACTCACTTTTAGCTAAAACTGTGAGTGAAGATGTTTATTTGTCCCATTTAGATGAGGAACATGACTTGCAAAGGCGATTTGGTCGCATTTTGAAGACTTCGAATGGTCTTATCATAGAAGGCGAAAGACTTCGTAAGGCTCAAGCAATTGAAAATGCCTTGAAGTTCAGGAAGGCTCATTCGCAAGCCCACTCATTGGGAGTGGAAGCAATTGCTTTGAATTCAGAGCCTATTAATTTGGAATCAGCTATTTGTGAAAGTCCACAGTCAAGTATCAAAGAAATTCCTGTATGCCATGCTTCTTCTCAAATTGATACATCTCCTTATAGAAGACTTGAAGGAGTTGAGGTGCAGAGTTTAAAAACGAGGAATGAACATATGACACACAATTGTTTCCAAAAAGAGCTATGCACTCTAGTGGAGGTGAGGTAGAAGACCTTCCTCTAAATGAAAAGGTTAATGAAGTGCATTTTACAATTGCCTATCAAAAGATTTTAGGAGAGAACCTTAAGTTAGGTCCGTTCAAATGTGTCCCATGTGGTGAGAGAGACCTGAGGATGAGTTTTTGGAGGTCTAGTGACCCATTTCATGATTATTGTCCCATGCGTCAGGTGATTGGAATTGCTGGCACGTCATATTTATGCGTTGCAGCTGCCCAATGGAGAGTTTTGCCTTTAGAAAACACTCACGGTGGGACCGTAAGAGGCATTCAGGCGGACATTTGTGTAGATGAATTGTCTAAAAGTGTTGATATCTCTCTGGAGGTTAAAAAAATAATAATCAGCTCATCACGTTTCATTCAAAATTCCAGTTTGAACTTCAAATATGGAATGGCTGTTATGTTATAAAAATCGACCATTTAAGTGAGCGTTGCATCAATAAAAGGGTTGGAGATAGGCCGAGCAAAATATTAAAAATACCCAGACTTGAGTTGGAGGCTTCTGGGCTATTTTCTCGTTCGGTTTCTTATTTTGAGGATAACATATCTTTGACGCCTCAACAGTCCGATTGTATTGTATATTCTTGTATAGTTTTTTGCTGGCTCAAACAAGAGCTTTGTGTATTGTGTAGCATTTCTGGCCATTAAAATAAATCATTCAGGACGTGATATGTCCTGAGTGTTAAGATCATGTTTTGAAAACTCATCATTCTTCGGAACAAGTGAGCTTTGAATTCTCTTCATACAATAATAGCTATAATTAATGGTTTCGTGAGTTTCATTGGTCAGAATTGTAAAATTGTATATAAGAGCTTAGTATAATTCATGACGTATCGAATAAAAAAATAATAATTAGTTGAATAAGCATATTAGTCATGAATAAAAAGATTAATTGACCACGACATTTTCTTGGAGTGGATATTATTTCCGTATTTTTTCGCTGCTCCCTCACTTAGTTTTTAACATCGTATTGGATTGTTCTTGGTTGCCAAATTGAAAGATCTGTGTGATATATGTGTCCGCACGCTTGGCAAGACCTCTGAACAAAGGTTGTTACATATACTCTTGCGAGCATTTACCCTCCATATTCTCTGAATGGAATATTGTATTGACTATTATGGTATAACTTCATCTTCGATCTTTAGTTGTTTATTATATGAATGCCCATTAGGGGCATATTATCTCGGCATGGCGAGAATTGATAGTGTTACATTTAAAGTTAAATGTGTAGGTACGAGTTTAGATTGTTCTTGGTTGCCAAATAGAAAGGCCTGTGTGATCTATGTGTCCGCACGCTTGGCAAGACCTCTGAACAAAGGTTGTTGTACTCTTGCGAGCATTTAAATAATTGAATTAAAGATCTGAAGAGGGATTTGTAGTTGCCAGTCAATAAGATTGTTCTTCCGAATGCCCGAATGGAGGTATTGGACCTTAGCTCATCGGTCAGGAGTGTTGATTTCGGCGGGAGGGGATTTGAATGCACAAGTAAACAAGCAATTTATTATGAACCAAATGCTTGGTTCATCCGGGGGGAGTATGTTAATTATAAATATGTGTATATAATTATGTTTATTGTATTGTTCAGCGTCCCCTTAGTATTATTATATTCTTGTTGATCCCATGTCTTATATTTAAAGTATTGTATAATTTTACACGTGTTTTGTTCTTCCCCTTTTGATGATTATTTATTTGTTATATATAGTTCACTTTGGAACGCATTAGAATATAGAAGGGGGACTGATGTCTCCCAAACATATAGATACAGTCCACTTTTATTGAGGCCCGTCCCTGCCTTTAAAGGGGAAGGAGTTCATTGGGAACTTTTCAAGATCCAAGAAACTTGGGAAGCATAAAACCGTTCTCCAGATAATCACTATGGCAAGATGATAAATAGTCCGCAGACGACCTGAAAGAAACGCAAACATATAATATTCATTAATCAATATGAAAAATATTGTTTTCAACAAGGTAAGTTAAAAGTAGTTTTCAATTAAATTAAATGGATTTGATCATTATACACGCCTGTATAATATACCACATAGTTTTTTATATTTCAAATACTTTTCCTCCCATCCCACTCTAGTTGAATAAACTTATTTTGTCCTAAGGTTTAGGGAAGAATAAATATTGTCTCGCTGATTTCCCTCCGGAAGGAGAGTTTTGTCAAGTTGTTAGGCAAGGAGTTCGTTGATGAGTGTCGTGGAGATATACTGATCTGAGAAAATCGGAGATGTTTATGATTAATTTGGCAATCGCATTTTTGTGATTTATTTTTAGATTATTTTATCAGTGAAATTAAATACTCAAGTTCCTTAAAGTCGTTCTTTACGACAACGAGAATGTCAAGAACGTCATGAGTTCCTTTCAATTGTACCATTCCCGTAAAAGATGCCTAAAGCGAAGGCGACTTATATCATCCTCTCTTGATATAAAAGGCACTGAGATGAATCATGAGGTCTGTAGTTCTCAAATAGTTATAAAACAATGAAGGAGAAAAAATGCAGAGATATTAAATTGAAGGAACAGATATATCATCATCGGTTGCTATGATTCTCGATCATAGAGCGACAGGAAATACATATCCTGACTATCTTCAGGGACAAAGCCTCCTTCATGATGGAGGTGTCTTGGGAGAGCTCCCTTTTCTTGTCGTTAGAAAGTATGATTACCGTTGGAGGAGGCACCCAGATCATGATCCCTTTCGAGCTCCGGCCTTCATGGATGTCGACAACTTATCTTCAACTCTTTATGTGGTAAAGGACCTAGCAGCGTGGGACACGAAACCGGCGGTCTTGTCAACTGTCACATTTAGAAGGTCCAACGAAATATCTGCGATTGCACCGATCATTGGCACTTATAGATTATAGTTTATTGCATTTCAAAAATATAATTGAATAAGATTACGTCATATATAAACAAATTTGTCATAATTTGAGATGGATCAATCTTTCGATCCTTGGGCGTCCCTTTTATATAAGATAACATTAATAAATTATGTTAATGATACAACCCTACTATTTCACCTAATCGCTTACAGCGCCTCTTGTGGAGAAAAATGCATTGAGGGTCTGATAAAAAAAAGAAAAAATATATGTTATTGTCTTCGATGCGCTACTTTCCTTTAACGCTTTAGTATACACTAGCACAGTGGTTCCCAAAATGGGGGGCGCGCCCCCTAGGGAGGGGGGCGCAGAGCAATTGCAGGGGGGGGGGAAAAAACGAATGAAACTGCAATGGACTCTGAGAACAAAATGTGCGTATGTCCTTTTTTGGGGGAGGGGGGGCGCAAAAATTTATTATGTACCAAAGGGGGGCCCAGCAGAAAAAGTTTGGGAACCACTGCACTAGAACAATTATCAAAAGTTGTAGCAAAGTTACAGATCATAATTGCCCGCCTCAGATTCGATGGAAATTATATTTCACTAGGGTTTACTCTTCTGGCTCTGAATGAATTCAGGGTCCCCAATTCTTCTACTCCTCATCATAGACACCACTCTGCGTGTTATGAATTTATATTATATCGTTTGCTTGTGTTTATATTATTAAATACCCCGATTGTACTTACTGGTTTTGCTCTTTATCATAAATCACCACAATGTGGTTTTTTATGTATATATTTTTATACCTTTTAAATCCATCATCTTAATCATTGTCTTATCATCTGATTTTTATGTGTTTATCTATGTTTTTAGTATTATAAAAATTATACACATTATTAAAAACTAGAGGCATGTATACAATCAGAGAGTGCAAACCTCCGCCGATCCCCTCAGGTTGTCCCAATGACGTCACTGGGTCCTTATGAGCCTTCCGAGGTGGATTTTTCCTGACTGGGGCAGCGTAGAGGGACGGGGAAGGGTTCCCCTCGACGGAAATTCCAAGAGGAAGACGCTCCCAGCTCCCGATTTCCTGGGGGAGTTCCAAAAAACCCACGGAGAGGGACGAGGCGGAGATGGGGGGTTGACCCGCCAGAGCAAGCGAGGGTCTCCACGGGGGGGGGGAGGACAGGACAGGCAGTCATTTGGAGGCTTACCCATTGATTCCTGCGGTTTCCGGGCCAAAAAAAGGAGGAAAAACCCACACTCCAAAAATTATTTAGGAGAAAAAGCCAGGGCAGATGTCAAAACATATCATTGTTTACACTTTAGAGCTACATGGAAAGAAAAAGAAACTGACGTCATCAAAGAGGAGAGCACAGCGACATCTATTGCCAGAGTAGGCTAACTTGAAATATTTAGTAGTATTTAGCTCATTTTGCATCTTAAAGAAGCCCTCTGAGATGCCAATTTAATCACTTGTTCCTTTTGGCATTTCCAACAACTCCTCTAAGTTTCATCCGAATCCGTTCCGCACTTTTGAGTTGTCCTGCTGACAAAAAAACCAACCAACCAACAAACCAACGCCAGTGAAAACAATACCTCTTCGGCGGAGGTAATAAATATATTTTGAGACAAAGAGCAATAGCTTTATTCTCTCCTCTTCAGATGTAACACTAAAATTTCATTCAACATGTAGAAAAATGTTTAAATTTTAGAATACTAACAAGTGAAAAAAAGACCCCTTACAATATGATAGATAAAATATCAGTCGTCAATAATAATAATAACAACTTTTCTTGATACGAATGTTATCCATCCACTGACCTATGTAGGCAATAACGAAGCACAATACACAGAATAAGAGGAGGCGAAGAAGAATGTTGAAGTAAGCAACTGATGAAACAAAGAAGAGAATGAAGGAATACTCAAGAGTATTTTATAGAGTAGAAAATTATAAAGTCGCGTGACACAATTACACAAACATAAGTTTATTTTCTTCTAAATAAGCATAGCCTGTCGTCTAAGGTATATCTTGTAGGATTTTTCTATTCCCTTATAGTCATTACAATGAAGTGTGGCAGCCATTTTAACTACATTTATGACGTCTTCAAGTTGATTGAATGTTGCGTATCCAGTTATAATATAGGTCGGTGATCAGCATCTATTGAAACAATAAAGAGAAGTTGGAGAATATTATTATTATCCCTTGAGTAGTCAAAGGCTAACTACAAAGTCTTAAGGAATAGAAAAAGGGATAATGACAATAAAAACCAGTGACGTCGTTTTCAGCGACAACTTTTGTAAATGAAACATAACATAGGATCACGATTTAACTGGTCATTTATTCCAGGATTCATGTTTTCTTTTGACAAGAGTAATGAACTGTTTCACCAAGTGGGGCAGCATTTTAAGTTTAATATGCATTTAACTAGTTATTTAAGTGGACTGAGTTTTTTTCCTCTGTTGAGTATAACACTTATTTTATTGGTCGATGGTCCACACCAATCTAAAACATTGTATTCGGGCTTCTTAAGACAATTGATTCATTTGTGAGTACTACGTCTAGTTGAACTCCTTTGTTGCAAAACACTACAGACCCAAAAATCAAATGTTCTCAAAGCTGTTTTTATTTCATTCGAAAACTTTAACAGGGATACAACTCTCTTGAACGTGTAAAAGTTTAAAAGTTAATGTAATGAAACTTATCATACACATTGATTTCTAAACTCCGAGACTCTTGAGGAAGGGAGCAGGTTAATTATTTCTCTTTCTGTGTCTCTTTCTTCTTTATCTCTTTAATTGTCCCTCTCCCTCTTGCTGTTTTTCCTGCAAACTCGTCCAAAAATTAGAAAATATACTGTGAGTCCCTAAAACATGTAAACGGTGTACGAAAGTAGAACGTTGTTCAGAATAGCCCACGAGAGGTTTGGGCCAATCTTAATCTACCTTTTAGACAAAATCCTTGATTAAATAGATTAATTTGTCTTTATAAAGGCAGCATGATATCAGATCAAATAGTAAAAAATTGTTTGTTGCTTGGTTTTGTGATGGTTCTTTTGCTGTTGTCTGTGAGGGTTCTTCTGTAGTTGCTCTGAGGGTTCTTTTGTTGTTGTATTAATTCAAGACAAAAGCAATATTCTGTGTATTTTATACGCAACTACCTCGACTATTATTTAAGAGATACATACATAAATGATACATGAGTAATCCTTCATGTCCATTAATAGGGATCACAATATGACAATTCTCGCAAATACACAAATAAACAAAATAAATCTTCAATACATCATTTCATTCCTTTACTCATATCTTACATTCAGAGTGATCATCCATTTATAGACAGATATATGCCAGAAGATACAATTTCATGGGGGATTTTGAAAGGATTTGCATATTACATGGATCGAGGTCAATAAAAAATAACAACTTGTGTTTCTGAGGATGATTGTTTTGTCTTCGCAATTGAAACGGATTAAGTGATGCTTATTGCCAACTATTTTTTTAATAAAAACTTTCCTTTGGTTTCTACACATAACGTCAGAGAAAAATACTTATTGTAATCCTTCGTAATACGCCAGGAATGGAGGCATATTTTTTTAAAACTTTGTCAATGGTTACCCGCTGAAGGCTTTGATTATAGACACATTGAGGCTTGTAAATGTAATATGACTTACTGCTTCTTAATAAACTGCAATTTCTTCATTCATTTTCTTATTTCGATTTTCAATTGTAGTATTAGTAATACTACAAAATAAATTATATACGAAACTGTAATACTATACAGTTTCGTATATAATTTATTTTCATGTGAATTGATTATTTGAAGTCAGGATTACTATGTATATGTTTATTTCTTTGATGGTATTCTTCATTGTGATTGTATTTTAAATAACATGTTTCTCATAATTATATACAAAACCATTCAATTACCAATATGGCATATTGCCTGCATTATGAACTCTTTTGCCTTTTGGTTCAATTGACCTGTATATCTGAGTCAATGAATAATCCATAATACATTATAAATATTCCATCAAACTTTGGATTTTGGTCTGAGAGCATCAATTTTAAAATAATAAAATATAATTTTATATAACTATTATGCCAACCCCCTTTCGTATTTTTATTAATTTATTATTTTTAAAGGTCAAATGGCTTCATTGAAAAAAGTACTACTACAAAATGAGAGTTTAATTTTAATAGAGAAGATTAAAGCTTTCATTGATACGATTCGGCCAACAAAATGAGATTTCACTCAAAACAGAGAGACACCTAACTCACTACAAATGAAAGGAAATATAATTTACTTTTGCAAAAAGTTTATTGGGACAGCAGTTTTGTTAGAAGAGGGGAAATATTTGTTAATATTTGTTCATTTGAAAGGATTCAATTATCATTGCGAGGGGAGGGAGTGGAAAACTTTTTCATTCTTTTGCCAATTACAATATGATTTGTGGATACAAGCAGAAGAATATTGTCAATTACAGTCCTTAATTGAAATGAAATACATATTGGGATGCTTCATTACTGTGATTCTAGATGATTCAATCACTCAAAACTTTGTATATAAGTTGTATATATGCGATTATTCACGACAAAATTAAATAAGAATAAGAAGGCTTGACTTTTGAAAAGAGACATACATATTTCAACCAACATATGAAGAGTTTGTGCTCTTGAAAGAAGGGTTAAAATAAAAAGATTAAAAATTAATTAAGAGGTGCTTACGTAAATTATAAGTTATTTTAGGGCACTTGGTGACTATTTTTACGAGGGTTTTAATTTATTATTGAGACCGAGGGAGTTTGTTTTCTTTTATCAAAAGAAAAAAATATAACTTCAAAATACAATTTTACATATATAAATTTCGATCTGCTAAAGTTGCCCCCCCGGATGATTTTATGAGTATATCCTAATATCATATATATTCTTGATATATGCGAGTGTATTAAAAGGACAGGAAGCATATATAAAGGAAAGTTGATGTTACCATGGGATTGCCTCTGTGATGTGAAAGTACTACTTATTTTTATAGAGGAGGACTCTTTAACTTTTCTATAGAAATCTTTGTTCAACAGCCATGAAAACAATCCTTCCCTTGCATCCAACCACCGGAAGACATTATCTAAAATAATAAAGAATTTTAAGAGTTGCAAGTAATGCCATTTTAAAGCTCAAAATTATGTTTATATATTTTAGTATAAATTGTCATGTCCATGATTTTTATTGTATTTTATTGATTGAAAATAGTGCTTTTAGTTAACCCCTAGGATAAAATTGTAAATTAAAAATTACTTATATGATTTTTCATGCATTATCTTAGGTTTGTATGTATTTGTTGTACATATAATAAAAATGAACTGTTGAATAAAAAAAACAATGCATTGTACATTTGTTCTATTGAATAGCATCTGTGAGGATATGAATAAACATATATTTAAATATATACACAGGAGGATCCTTTTAATGAAATTGATCAATATGACCTCTCCGGAGTCGAACCCGCTCTCAACATTGAGAGTCGGGCACACATCCGCTGAAGTAAAGCTGGTCCTTCAATTCTCTTTAGTATTTGAATTCTAATCATTATAGAATGTCAGAACATAAAGCTTTAAATATATAAGGGCTTGTTTCCAAGAAAGCTTAAGAGATATTTAGCAATTAAGGTCAAATATCGAGAAAAGAAGAAGACTCTTGCGGTTTTAGCTGTGAGGAAAAAGATAGTGGTACGACTAGTACAGTTTCTTCGACTTTTAAACATGACCGTGCGTAAAAAAACTATATTTGAGTGGTATATGTATGTATATCAGATGAAGTCAGGTAAATATAAAAAAATAAAAGAATGGGCAACTATAAATGGCATTATTAGTTTGTTCGACAACTAAAAATAATGTACTTAAAAAAACATTTATTCATACCTACATCATCAAAGAAAGAAAAAAATAATATTGTCACATTGGAAAAAAACACAATTTTTGGAAAATTATTATATTTCGTACAAGTTTGAGCTCAGCTCATACTTATCTTTGCAAAGTATTTTATCGATCCTTTTTAAGCAACAAATAAAATATGATTGATGTGCTTGAGCTTAATATCTACTAAGTTTCAGGCATGTCATACAAAAAAGTTTTTTTCTTCTTCTCTGGAAAAATACACTTTTCCATGTTAAAAAAGGAAGTAATGATCATATAACAGGTGGTATATGTATTGAAGGGGGGATATACATGTTAAAAGAATTGAAAAGAAAAAGAAAATCTATTAGATAGTTTAAATACTGGGGTCAATAAGATAATATACAGTTATAGTGCTAATCCATTTCGGTTATAATACAAAAATGTATCCAGCAGAAACTATTTCCATATCTAGAGATGATCTCAATAATGCTTACAACATTTATTGCTTAGTTCTGAAATTTGCAAAACCTTTATACTTTAGAATTTCAAAGTTCAGAATAGAGGGCAATCAAATGGATTCATAATATCCAATTCAGACTTATGGCAATACAGCCTAGAAACATAAAACTCAATTATCATCAACTTTATGTTGTAAATATATAATTGCCTTGTTTTCCATATCAATACCATTGTAATTAAGAACATAAGGTAAGTATGAGACTCTTGTTCGTACTTGTCATTCCATTTGAACTATAAAATAATGTCTAGTTTTTCGTGGCTTAAAGTAAATGTGATGGTTGGATAATGTAACAACTTACTTAATAGATAATGTTGTCAAATTAACAACGCTATAGATAAATAATATGAAATAGCACAATAATAAATGACGCTTAAAATAGTATTTAATATAGGATATAACATTTTATTTTCATAGAATGAAACCTGTTGGGATAATAATTTTTTAATCCGAAAGTTTTAATTTAAGACGATATAAGTACGTATGTACTTATACGCTATATATATTATATATATATTATAGTATATATATATATTCATATATGCATATATACTAGAGAAGCATGGGCTAAAAGTATGAGCAAGCCAGTTTTACGATATTATCATACTAAAAAGTAAAATATTGAAATCTATACAAGAAGTACATTCAAAACCTTTTGAACTGAGGTCTATATTTAGCGTTTAAATATTACCGTTATTGTTAATGTCGATGCATATGCAAGAGATATATATAGTATTATGATGCCTATTGATAAAACAATAAATATTATGGATTGAAATGATGACAAACTAATCCAATTGAAACAAGGATGTTGAACATCCAACTTATATTTCATAGTGATGAGTAAACTCTCCTGATATTGCAATTAATGCTATAATAATTAATCGGCTTTATGATATGAATATATACTCAAGACACGAATTACTGGGTTTATTCTTTAGAAGGACCAAAATCAACATTGTTTATATTTCTTGAATATTCATTATGTACCATTTAATTCCAGTATATTATTACTTCATATATCAAAAAAATGTTACAAATGATTTCTTAGATCCCTAGGAAATTGACACTTTATGCATTAAATTATTAACAAAATGAATGAATTAAAAGGAGATAAAAGTATTTTTGATATTAATTTTCGAACTTTCAAAAGTTTTGACATTTTTATCTGCATAAAGTTTATTTTTGAAAACTTAA